>CAMXCT020002473.1:28565-98812 GCA_947184155.2 Cladocopium goreaui | reverse complement strand
AATGCACCCACAGAAAGCTGGTGATTTTAGTTGTGGCATTTACCCATCCATTTTTTGGCGGCAAAATACTTTGAGCCATTTACTCCGTGTGCTGGATGATTTCTGGCTAGTGCTAGCCCTGGAATTAGTGTACCTCTCAAATAAGGCATCGTTTCTTGGGATATACCCTCCAAATTCATCAACCAGGGTTCTTCCAGTTTTTGTGGGGTAGCTGACTTTCCCTTTGTTTTCTATTCAAGATGCTGTGAACCCAGATGCGCTTGATGACTTGGGGCCAGAGCATGATACTGTATGCGTAAGGTCACACCCGAAACGAGGGCAGCTCAGCGACGAATCCAGTTGACCTCACCACAGCTGATTAGTAGGTCATCTCAAAAAAGGTTTGATTTCAGGCTTGTGCAGAATGTGCATACGACTTGTTCACCATTTTTCGGGTTCAGAGGACAGTGCAGAAATTCGTCCAAAGCACTTGCAAAGCTAGTGCTATTCCGTGGGACTGGGTCGTTGAGCGTCGAAGGGCCTGCCGAACCTTGTGTAAGCAATGTGTGTGCAGCTTTGATTCCAACTTTTGAATATGTGGATACATCCACAGTACGTTGACGGTGTTTTTGTGAACGTGCAGAGCTCTTGTACAGATTTCGGTAGATTTTTTGTCGCCATGTCGTGGCTGGGACTGTCATCTTGCTTCATTCCCACAGGCTGGAGATGGATAGACGGTGTCAGCCAACATCTGAGACGGTACCCCTATTTTAGGAAACCTCCAAACTGGTTTGAAAACTACATAGCGGAATAGCATGGTGTCATGCCGTGTTTGCACAGCTGGTCCTAGTTCTGCACACAATGTTTGTTAAACAATCATTGGAGTGCCGGAAAGTCTGTATTTTGCTTAATTTTGCATCAGTTTCATGATAACGCTCATCTGTGATGTCCAAGAATGTCTTTCAGAAACCGTTTCTTGGCTATTCGTAGATCACAGCTTGATGAGAACACAACTACTACAGTTGATGCTGTGTTGGACGCGGCTTTCAAAGACGGCAGGTGATCAACAACACGAGCTTGTAATCAGGGAGAGTGAGGATGATCAGGACGAGTCGTCTTCGATGCCTGGTGCGCAGTGGTGAAACAGCTAATATGTTCGAATGGGTTTGCCGCTAAACATATTATGGTTTATCCAAAAAATATTAGGATGTAATAGGGATAATTATAATGGGTAGATTCTGGATCTGGAATGATCTGTTTGATCGCGACTTGACCCGCGAAGGAAAACTGGAATGATGGGAATTGGATTGGGGGATCTATCCCCTACAAGGCCGAACTGTTAACGTTGGTGGATTTTTTCTGGTTCATCCAGATCCAAGCAGTGACCGTTAGTTGGTTTGGGCACCTCTTTGGACTCGTAAGAGAATGGTCATTTCGATTTGAAACCATCCATTTCAAGCTGTTGATAGTTCTGACTGTTTTCACCCACAGCCATTTGTATACAATGCGAGTATGGCCCTAGCTGGGATGGTTTCATACTAGGTTTGATCAGCAGGTATATGGCGATAAAGACTGGTCTTAAAGCTTCAGCCATACCGTGGCCATACACAGTTTTTGGTTTTTATCAACCATCCAGGCCCGCTCGAGTCTTGTTTTTCCATCGACATCCAAAAGGTCGAGCTATCTGACTCGATGTTTTCCGATTCCTCAGGAATCTGGAGGTTGAACTGTGTGACAGCACCAGCTTGAGTCCAGCAACTCAGCAATCAACTTAGCGACAGTCCTGGCAATGCCTATGTGCCCCAGGAATCGGTTAAGTAGGGACCATATGAAATAGGCTGTGTGTATACATAATTATATATATAATATTTATAATACAATATATACATATATATATAATATGTATGGATTAACGATAAAACATGGGTCATTTATACGGGTTGTAAAACAACTATATAGTGGGGATGATCATCGAAATTCCATCCCTGTCGCTCGCCACCCCCAGGATTTTGTGTGGGATGATCTGATGATCTGATGATCTGGTGATCTGATGATGATCATTGTTACCATCCAGTAAACTACCATAGCTTTGGAATTCCATCATTTTACTGTTCAGACATGATCTACAATGGGTGCTTTTCCATATCTATGGCCTCCCAGGAATCGAAGCACCTGATTCAGGGCGACAACCTTGACGTCCGGGCGGAGCCGTGCACACCACCCATTTCAAAGAAGGTTCACTTTGACCAGGCGAGGGCCATAAGGGTTACGGCCGCTTTTTTGTCCCCACAGAAAATGAGATTTAAGTAGGATAACCACAGATGCTTGGGGGATTTTGGATGTTTCATGATGAAGCTTATAGAAAGTGATGATTTATCCGTGGGTTGAGTTCGTCCAAGTAGGTGGGGAATGTACCTCCAGATGTTGGCTGTTTGAATGGGGCAAAACTCATCAACCACTGGACTTTTGGGCATACCTTGTTTGGCAAACACGCATGGTTCGAAAGGATGACATGATATGATCAGCTGACGTTTTGCACAACCGTTTATCAAAGGCATCCAGAGTATCCAATGGGTGTCACACAACTTGAGCAAAGAAGTTGATACTTCCCACGCACAGGATCAAATTACCAATGTTCAGAAGTTCTCATTCAACCATTGCAGTTGGCAAGTAATTCATCATATGACGCGCCGGAAAATCATTGCTCTGGGGGTCACAGAAGTCTAGGAAATATAAAGTTAAAGCGCTCTGTTTTTCCCCATTCTTGGTTTTGGTGAATGTGTGCACATCCTGTTTGATGAAGATATGTGCCATTGATGGTTTGTTATTTAAAAGTATATATTTAAAGATATATCAGAGCAGTTGCCACAAGATCAAGAAACCCTGCAGTGGAATAGAGCTGCCCCCTGTTGCCAGCTTATTATCCTAGTCATGAGTGTGGCCTAACCCTTCTTGCCCCATGTATAATCCAGTTTATGACCTATTCTTTATTACAAACTACTTGGATGTTGATCCCGGGCATTATAAGTAGCCAATAACCAAAGAAATCTAAGCCAGCTGGATTAGGGAAAATATACCACCATTATTAACCTGGATTATGATATAGTCTGATAATGTAACAATGTATGATAACTATTTACTAATCGGGTCCTGCCCCAAGAGATGAAGCGGCGCCAGGAACTTTCAGATTCAATCAGTACTCGGGCATCCACGATCGAATCCGATGGGTTCCTTTGCGACGAGGTAACGAGGTAACGAGGTATAGGTCAAAACTGGGCCCAGATGGTGGATCTATTCATAACCCAAACCAATGGGATCGCTGTGGATCGATATTTCCTGGGTGGTGAGGGAGCTACCAAGAGCTACCAAGAGCTTCCCAACCACATAGAATTTTGAAATCATTTTGGTTTGTTTTGTAAAGAAACGGTTGGTTGGCAGAAAGGCGAGATCACGCACTTTCTCCTCAGACACTATAGGGTGAGGTCGCCAAACAAGAGATGTAAACAGCAAATCCAGCAAATCCCATGGAACATAGTCGGAGAATCACAGAATGATGAATTATATGTAATGACACATGATATCCCAATGCATACCCCTACATTTCAGGCTTGTGACTTTGCTGCGCAGCTCTAACTGTCGTGGCGTTCGGAGTTCAGGATCCTCCTAACAAGCTCACCATGAATGGTGAAGCTGAAATGGTCAACTTGATGGAATGAACGGAATGAACACTAGCTTTGGGATTGGATATTGTTGCATCACTAGTGTTGCTTATGACTTCATGGGAATCAAATCAAATTTGGGAAAAATATGATATGAATTGATATGAGACGGTATCATCAGAATAGTGTTTTGGAGGCCATAAGATAGGCCATGAGATAAGCCATGAAATTGACATCGTTTGGATCGTTCTTCGGAGGTTAAAGCCATGTTATACAAACATCATTAAAGAAACATGGTGACATAGTCTGGATGCGTTGTCACATGTTGTAAACATACACTTAGATTTTTTGCCTTTTTGGGATTTTAATGGATTTGATGGATTCAGCATCACATATGTTCACCGTTTATCCAACTAGAAGTTCCTCTTGGGACCTGGGTATTCTGGGTATCCTGGATATCCTGACTTCCCTCGACCTCAGTGGTTAGTCCAACGATTGAATTTTACAAATGGCTTTCTCTGAACATTTAGGGGTACCCCACCTTATTCTATGATTTATCTTATGTTTTTCCTGTGAAGTAGCATTTTTTTTTTTGTGTACTCCATTTCAAGAGACTTCCAAATCATCCAGAATGCGCTCAAAGGTCTCAGCAGAGCCCCTTGGGCCCTCGCGGCTCAAGTGGTTCAAGTGGCTCAACGACACGGCGCACTCTGGGCCCTAGAGGCCAGTCAAAAATTTCAGGGTTAGCCAACCAGTTTCTTCTGTGGTAGAGGGTCACCAGCTCACTGCTCAAATGGACAGCACCAAGAAATGGGAAAGTCGCCATGGAATCGAAGCACCAGAATTCGGATATCTGATCAACAAGGCTTTTCAATGAGATGTTTTACTGGGATATTAATGGGATATTTTACTGACTTTTACTGGGACAAATCACGTGGTTTCCATTTCTGACAGGCTGCGCCGCAGCTAATAACACGCTGCACCAGCCGCTAACACCTGCTGCGGAGGTAATTCAAAGACCTTGCTGAAAGTCGGCGAGTTCCTTCGGAAGTGACCAAGCTGAACAGTGGATGGAGCCACCTCGGCACGAGCTCACCATTTTTGATGGTCAATATTGGTTGGATGATCACCCCACAAAGGGCCTCAAGTATCTTCATATGAATCAGCTTTGAGATTTACCGTATCATGTGATCTGTATCTATGTGTATGTACATATATATACATATATATGTACAAATATATGTACGCATATTTGTGGTCATATGTTTTTGGTGGCGTTGTATATATATATATACATACACATGTGCATACACACATATATATATATATACACAGCAGTATTTGCCCAGGACCAACATGGCATATGTCAGATTTTGAGTTGGCAGCAGCTACAAGCTGCACTCTTCTTTCTTGCGTTCCTGAGCTTGCCATGTTGCATTACCCTCGACGCAATGGAAGATCCTGATTTCTGATAGGAACATCATTTGCAAATAAGTGTTTTTTCCAGATTTCTGGGGGGAGTCCGGTACATCTTTGAGTTGCATTCAATTTTGGTTTGGTCCTTCCTGAGCAGGTCGATCAGTGAATTTCCTCACAACTTGCGTGACACGGACCCTGCAGATTAAAGAGTTCTAAGAAGGAGGCATACCCAAAAATTGCAATTTAAAACTGAAAATGAACATAAACCATGGTATTTTGGAGTACTGTACCCGATTTTCAGACAGTCCTTGCGTAGGTTCCCAAATATTTGTGGTCCGGTCTGTGTGGGGGGTTTCCGTAGCAGTTTTCAGGAAAGCCTGTGCCAACCGGGTTTTCCAAAAATTCACCCATATACCCCAAATCATGGCTGTCGAAATGGCATGGAGCTTTTCCCAGCATGTTTGGATTGGATGTGATTTCCCCCAAACACAGCACCAATTTGACTGCTGCGAGGAATGGATTTCAGGACGTTGACAGCAAGCGCAAAACCTACGGCGGACTTTCATGCGGGGCGGCCCAGGGACGGCCCTGGTGGAATGAAGGGCACTGCGTCAGTCGTTGTCTAAGTGACCTTTGTTTGTGTGGATCAGTCCTTGGATTTATTTGAATTCACTGATTCACTGTGTTGTAATATCGCTTCATCTTGTTGGTGTCAAAATGTTGAGCAGCATTTCTTGTTCGAACCATTCCTGAGATGACAATCCCAATTGTTGATTGTTTTGATGGCTTGAAACCACCAACCGTTCACCAACCAATCTTGTGCAGCATGGTGCAGCTATTGAGGAGCTAGGTAGAGAATTTGGCTGTGTGCCAATACTTTGTTGGTGTCGCTGCAGTAGCAAAGGTTGCCGATTCCTGATACACACGGTTGATCTGTACACCTGGAATTTCTATTGTTAATTGCGTTACATTGACATACTCCCCAATAAACAACAACAAACAGGGCAGAAGACCAATTTCTTAAGGGAATCACCCATATTTTCTGCATGTCTTTGGCCAGGTTAGAATACCGAAGAGTGTCTCAGAGTAGCGGTGGTTGCCGTCCCAAACAATCTCCCCACTGGGTAACATCACTGCCCGAGGCACCTATCCTCTTCATGTGGCAGCCGAGCAAAATGAATCATGTCCGCAGTGCCAGGGCCAGGCTGATGGGATAGGTTCCCTGTTGTGAAAAATCCCAGTGAGTACAAAGCTACAAAGCTCCTTCAAAAGATGGAACATGGTTTTCCATGGTTTTCCTCTAGGAATGATGCTTGCCTCATAAATTTCAGGTTTTCAATTTTGGATCTATGTTGGGGTTTTTATGCCATCCTCCAGGACCTAAAAAACGGGGATACATTGGACGTCAGTGTTTTTCTGGCTTTCAGCGTTTGCTGCGCCGGATGCCAACTGTTACTCTATTTGATAGTCACATGATCGTTGCTGCTGTATCACCATCTATGAACTTTTAGTTTACATTGTACAACCCATCAGTGCTTAATGAGTTCTAAGGTGTCATAGGGCACAATGTATTGAAATGTATTGAAGTGTATTAAAATAATTCAATCTATGTAGATATATATGTATATATATATACATATATGAGTATATATAATTATATATATATATGTATGTATATAGATCACCTTTGATCTTCTGGCTAACATCATAGACCCCGTTAAACTTGTCATTTTTGGCTCGTGGGAACTCACCAGCCCCTGGCAGGGCATCGCTTAGGATACTAAGATGGTTCTGATGCTCCTCCGCCTTGGTGCAAACCCAAACGAGAAGGACGGACGAGGCGCGCTTTTTTAAGGCAGGAAGCCATGGGTTTTTGTTTTACCTAATTCTAATTATAATATATTATATATACACATACACATTTTTATGACTATATGTGTATATATGCATATATATGTTTGTTAAGCATTGTTTTTGGTGCCGGAAGCTACGCTACTGTACGTTCACGTGCACTTGCACACATGCTGGATGCTACGCTACTGTACGTTCACTTGCACTTGCGCGCATGCTGGATGCTACGCTACTGTACGTTCACTTACACTTGCGCCCATGCTGGATGCTATGCTGCTGTACGTTCAATTGCAGTTGCGCACGGCACATGCTGGACAATGCTGGATGCTACGTATTGTACATTCATTTGCAGTTGCGGACAGCAGCATGATCCTGCAGAAGGGACAGTTGAACCCAGCTTTGTATGAAATAGCTGGGCATGGAGATATTCCCACCTTTCGCAGGACATGGAAAAATAGACGCTGCTTTGCGTAATATTGGTCAACTGGCAGCCTATGTATGAAAAAAGGAGCCGCGGCTCTTGCAAAGGCACATTTGGATGATGCTCTTGGAGATCTTTATGTCGATCTAATGACGATGTTGATGATGATGTTTATGGTGATGTTGATGCTTGTTTTTGAGCAGAAAACTATTGTTTGTTTTGTGGTAATCCAATTTTAATAGTAAAACCATCAATATTTTGGTGGGGTACACCATTTCCAACTCATAGTCACAAGGAGCAGCAACCCACCCAGTGACATTGTTTCTGGTTTACTGAACGATTCTAAATTTCATCAACAAAATCATTGATGATGTTTCCTTCATCACGGGTTGTCACTGGAGCGATCATTGATGGTATTCAATTTTGGGGGCTAGTCATGACCCACTCTGAATAGTGAATAGTCAGACGAGTATCATCAGAATCGTGGGATGGCTGAAGTGCATTGGCCGAAAAATGGACGAAAGAAATCAAACCATTCCAACCCGGTTCACCATGAAGTGCAATGCAAGGTGTGAATATGTTGTTCATTTACAGTAGTAAAGTTGAGTAAAGGGAACCACGCCCCACATTTATTTGGGTGAAGTATGGTGAAGTCTTGTTTTCGCACCAAGTCACAAAGTCATGAACATGGTAGTCATGGTAGTGTAGGATTTTGAACGAGCTGGACAATTTTGAAGCGCAAGGCTTCCTCCATAAGCCATAATGTGGAAGAAGTCAAAAAGCGATTCTTTAATAGTCATGGCTCATGGATGATTGATTTAGCTATCATCAATAGTGATTTTCCAGAGCTATGTTATCATACCAGAGGGTATATCATCATTTTCTTCTGCGAAGCTAGTCGGTTTGGTTTCACCTAAATTTGGTCCATGGACGAAAATCCCTGCAGGGCGCACCCCCGACGAGTGTGTAAAGAACAAGTTGACTCATGTCGAGGCGCTGGAGACTTGCACCGAAAATATGCGAGTGGGCAGTGGGTCAGAGATCCTGTACCTCTGGCCGCCTGCCATGATATGTACAGATGTATCCAGATTTGTGTGCGACATGTATATTGTTATATTTATACATGTATGCTGTATGCACAAATGTATGTGACATGTATAATGATGCAGTGGTTGTGTATGTGTGGATATGTGCAAACACTGGATGCTTGCAACTGTATATATATATATACACATAATACATACATATACATAGAGGGAATATACACACAAAGAGATAGAACACACATACACGCACATCCTATTTGTACTACTGGTTCAGTTTAAGCTTGCCCTCCTGATAGCTGGAACCTAAAGATGGAACACCCACTCTTGATGATTTTCCAAGCGAAATCATGGGTTCTTCATATCTACGTTGGTTTACCCCAGTGTATGTGATCTGGACAGAGGTTTGCCGTGAAAAAGTCAACTGGGAGTTTGCTTTCGTAGATGGACATGTCCCAAAATGGGGACACTCCAATCGTTAGCCTCTACTGCAAAGCCCGTTGGGTGGTATGTTCAGGTTTTTTGACCCGTACGCATCTGGATGTTATCGCTGAATATGATCAAAGTCGCTATGAACAAACTATGTATGAAGCGGGATTGGTTCAAAATCATCTCCTGTATCGATTGGAGAGAATCAAAAGACAACCAGCTTTGCGGATCCATTGACAGCTTCAAGCAAGCCATAGCCGCCATAGCCCAACACCCTCACATCGGATGTCCAGGTGCACAGCGTTTTGCAATGCGCCAGATTGGAGAAAAGCCATGTGCTTCCAATGAGGCCGAGGGTCCGGGGAATTGTTTCAGCCCGGAGTAAACACCATCAGAGACTGGGAAGGTGTTGCACCATGTTGCACCTATTGATTGTGAGAAACCCATGGTTTGTGCAACCAGTTCATTGTTAATCCCATTTTCGTTCGGCAAGATTTCTCAAATAAGTTGCCCAGTGTTGATCATGGCTGGTATTCATATGGGGGTTTCCTAAAATGGGTGTACCCCAAGCCACGGGTTTCAATACTAAGCCATAGTCTAATTTTGGATGATTGAGGGTAGCCCTATTTTAGGAAACTGCAGATCCCCCCATATTCTCATCTAAACTCTCAGTGGCTGCTTCCACACAGGACGAGATGTTCTTATTGGGACGCCTTCTTCTCTCAGCTGGAAATGCATCCCTTGGCCCAAAGCTGAAGGTTCCTCCGTGCTGTGGTTGAGTGGTGGTCATGGTCTAAGACATTCAGATTGGCCCCTTGTAAGAGGATATATACAGTAGATTGAAGTATATACATATTTATATACCAAAGAATAGTTCAAACTGCCAAACAACATGAATTAACAAGTTCCTCCTGACCATTGACTTACAGGTCCAACTGGTTTTGTCGCTGACTTGAGACATTACGGGAAGAAAAATCGACAAAGAAATGGCCACCAGCGGGTCTTGTGATAAAGTATCCAGAAGTTAAAGTGAATAAAATTAAGATTAACGTGTTTTTATAAAAGCGAGTCTGGGTCCAAGAGGTTTTTGATTGTGAAGGGTCATGACCGTTTGGAAAGATGGGGTCTTAAACAAAACAGCTGAGTAATGCTGAGTATAGAAGCAATGAAGGTGGACAATATTCCTATTTACCCGCTGGGAATCGCACATTTTCCTGGCTCAGCAGGAGCATCATCCACAACTGGCGGATTCTCCAATGCCATGTCTTGTCTTACATGAGGAAGAATGAAAGAATGGCTCAGGGTCCTAAGCCCCATTCTTATGCCTCTTGGAGCCGTCCCCACAGGGCTGGAAGAATCCCTTTTTGCTTGGGATCCAACCTCCCACCACATTACAAAAGGGGAACAGGGAGCATTCAGCATTTTTTTTTTTCCATCCGGGTTGATTCGCTATCCTCAAAATCATTTTCCGTTCCAAGGAATCCGTGACTCTTGGGGAGTCTGCCCTCGGAATCAAATCCCTTTCCCCAAATCCAAAACTCTCCACAATTTCCGGTGGAATATCTTGTATCTGATCATGAATTGGGGGGGTGATTTAATGGGGAATTCGAGGAAACAGTTGGAAGGGATTAGTCCGACTGTTGACTGTGAGAAAGAGGGATGCCCCATGATACCCCAGGCGATTTTAGTGGGAAAGGAATGATGATAAACCACTGCACTGGTGATTTGGTTTTGGTTCAACCAAAGTTGTGCAGGTGAAAACCTCACACTTCCGATGTGATTTCATTCTATTCTGTTCATTTCTGGGGCTGATTTCACCAGGCTGGACCATCATTTTATGATGATTTTGTTTGATGGGAACGCCACTCACCTGCCACTCGTGAAGCCCGCAGCCAGGTCCTTCTGGCGTGATGCGTGACCGAGGATAGGGAAAATGCATCTTTCACTCGCAGGGAGCTTGACCCTTGACCTTGGTAAATAGGAAGCTGGAGGGTGTATCCCATTTTTCAAGTGTTGCAATGGAGTGTGCAGGGCGGAGAAATTGTTGGAATACCGAAGCCCCTCACCAAGGATTTCCTGCTTCAAGGGATCATTCAAGCGAGAGATGATGAGACATGTGGCGGTTTCCATGGTTGCGCGTCTCGTAGTCACCGAAACAGCGTGAAAGTGCGAGCTGCGGAACCATCCTTCGAGCTTGCAAACTCTCAGAAAGTACCAGGATGGAAAAAAAACATGTGGGCCTTGTTGAAGCAACAAAATGGGGTGAGCATGGGTGAGCTTTGAGGGGGATTGATGGGATGTAATTAAGATCTCAAGCTGTTTTTCTGAAACACTTTCTGGAAGTCTTTTCGCGATTTTGTGCGGGGATGATCATCTGTGGGATTTGCTCATTTGAGCTTTGACAGCTCAGTTGGAGCGTGGATTTTTGAGCGAGCTTTGGGTACACTTGTGATTGGTCAAATGTCAAGTATCTGTCAAGTGTCACCAAATGTCACCGTTCAGAAAGTGTCTGACTAGCTGTGTAGTCTTTCGTTCCCAAGCCCGGCTGCTGAGCTCTCTTTTTTCCTCTGGTGCCACTAGTACCAGACTGAATCTGAGCACCGTCCCAAGGCTCTTTTTCAGGAACCCTCTGGCTTCTGGATATCAGAGCGGGGCAAGAAAGCCTCTTCTAATATCTTCTAATTTGTGAAAGAAGACTCTACCAAGAAGCTTGATCAGCAGACTCTCACCAAGCCATTTGAAGTTAATCAAGCAGATGTCAAACCTGCGATTGAAAATCAGAATCCCGGAATAGAAGAGAAAATCTACAGTTCCTCCTGTTTTTCATGGGTATAACCGTTATAAACTATGGTTTCAGCATGTTTCACCTATATTTTGCAAGGTCGCAACCCTATCAGAGTGGTTCGTGATGCCTCTGAAGCAATGGAGACGTGCTCACAACTTCTTTTGGGTCGTTCGCAGACCCACTTCTTGCATAGGGGGTACGAGACCGTTACCCAAAAAGGGGACGGAACGGGCGCAAGCAGCATCCGCTCTGCGGAAGAGTTGCGGACGAATGCTGGAGACCATTTGGACTATGATAAATCGGACATTAGATTTTTTTTTGCCTTATGGTATGATATTGATTGATATTGTATGATATTATACGTTGCTTGTCGGTTGGTGGTTTCGCATATTCCTCGGTATAGTCTGTGTTGTGGTTGTTTAACTTCTGCCTGGAATGATTACGGGTCACTTGATGAACATTTTTGTGATGGCTCAGCCACCAAGCGGCTCTTGTGCTTCAAGATGCTTCAAGTGTCGGGTGACTTTGCACGACTTTTGCTGCCCAAAGGCCCAAAGCCCACTCTGCTCGATTCCCGCCTAGCCTAAGCCTATGCTCAAGTGCAGCATCCCGAGATATCCCGAGTCTCGCACGCGAGCTCTTGCCCAGCACTGTTCGTTGACAGTCAATTTGGGCCAGGACCCGTGGTGCGGAAATCATGCTAGTGATGAATGATACTAATGGATACTACTGGTAACATGTAATACTAACATATACTAACTATTTATATAATTATATAACTGTTTGCTGGTTGGGAGGGAGCCAAGAAGCTGCGGCTAGCACCGATATTCATATTCCTCATTGAATGCGGAGCCAAGGAGCTACTAAGAGTTTCCCAACATTTCCCAACCACATGATAGCAAAAATGATGGAAAGAGATTCCCTAAATGGATGATTAATCAGACCCCCTGGATCCCTCTGGCAAGCCTGGTAAGATACTTTTTTTTTTTGCAGGGTATCCAGGATTCGCAATGATTTGTTCATGTACATGGGCACCTGAAGCAACATAATCAACGCAGAGGGCCGCGGACTTCCATGTTTCGGGTATTTTCTGTGATCAACCCTCTTGTTTTGTCATGCCCCGCATGTCTTCCTGCCATGTGATCCTGTCAGCAGTAGCTGATTTTGTGGACCCAGTTGGTTGGTGGTTTCAACTACTCGCTTCAACGAGTGATTTCCAAGCTGACTTGGGATGATCCTGCTTGGTATTATTTGGTACCACCTGACCAATAGCCTGTGATTTGACCTTCACCTAGCTTTTGCGTCTGACGTTTGTCCATGATCGCCCAAGACAACCAAGATGAGTCGTGCCGCACTTCCACTCTCTTCCACCGTAGAGGATTATATAGAATGATAATTTCAATCGTTGCAGTTGCAGGTGATATCAATGTCCTTGCATGCATTTGCATGCATTACCTTTTCCTTCTCCTTCGGACCAAGAAGGCGGCTAAATCTTAGCAAGTCTGTCATTGGAGGGGTTGAAACCACCAACCATCCGATTCTTCAGGACACATGCCGTAGAATGCGTCGGATGCTCACATTTGTTTGAAGCGTTGGAGTAGCTGTGACCTTCAGCTTGGGAACTCCAAGGTTTCAACGCGAAATGAGATCAACCAGGTTTCAATGCAGCGAAGCTGGTCCGGCTTCTCGTGGTCGATGGCCTGTGTCAAAAAAAGGGGAAAGAATGGATAGATGGATAGGTACTTAAGTTTGAAAGTCCCATAGTAACTATTAGTACTTCAAGAATAATATGTTGATATATGTTGGAAAGCCTAGCTGTAGGTTGTTACAGTAATAACAGCTTCTGACAGCTTTCTTACTCCGGGCTGAGTTATTTGGAAACGTTACCTCTTGTGGCAACTCGGGCTCCTGTCGCCTGTCTTTTTCACTTCACCCAGTGCAAAGCTAGGAGATGATGTTTCGATTAATTAATTTTGATGACAATATGCCATGAGATTATATTATAGACTATATAATTATAATCTATATATATAGTTATTTGTATTGTACAAAAGAAAAGTATACAGAGAGATATTGATAATATACATTAATATATTATATTATACCCCAGTATCTTGGTTTTCCCTAATTTTCACAAGCATTCCTGTGACACTTTGAGATTCCGACCACGGAAAGCCAGCTGAACAGATGATGACTTGCGGCCACACAAAACCGGCCGCTCATCTGGGCCAGTCGAATTTAAAGTCCCCAAAGTCCCGACCAAGTCGAGGACAATTCAGATCTCTGGGCGAATTCCTGGCTGACCAGATGGTGGAAATCACCTCAAGACGACACAACATGACCTTATATAGTAAATCGTAATAACCATATATAACAATATACAACAATATATAACAATATAAAACAATATATAACAATATAAAGCAATATATATATAACAATATATAACAATATATAACAATATATAACAATATATAACATTATTGAACAATATATAACAAACAACAATATACAACAATATATAACAATATATAACAATATGTAACAATGTAAAACAATATATAACAATATATAACAATATATAACAATATATAAATATATATAAATATATATATGTATATAAATATAACAATATATAACCGTATATAAAAAATATATAACAATATATAACCGTATATAACAATATATAACAATATATAACAATATATAACAATATGTAACAATATAAAACAATATAAAACAGTGCGAATAGAGTGTAGGCTACGGACCGTTGTATATTATCACAATTAGACACTCTAGGATCCGGCACCAAAGGGGCACTTCAAACTGGCCTCTTTGGCTCAAGACCCACTGCAGCACTGGAGTAAAGAACAGCAATGCAGAAGCTGATGCCCGTGTAACGTCATCACCGAAGCAATCACTTCAAACCCAACTACCAGGACATAATCGGACAGACAATCCCCGATTCGCAGGTTATCAGCCGTAGGACTCCTACGGAGCCTACGAGCGGGTAGCCGCGGGCCTTACAGATGACTGAACAGGATAGCAGCGATAATGCATTTTCTTTCTCTGGACATGCCGTTGCACCAGCTGCCGGCACGCAGTCAAATTCTTCACAGAGTATCGACACTGGTGGAAGCGATGCCTCGGAACTGAGAACGAGTCAACCCAGACGATCTCTGGTTGCTCCTAGAGGGAGACAAATTTCGACAATGCAAGCAATTGAAGATAGGGACAGCACACCTGGAAAGAGAAGATCATCTGCACGACAATTGTCGCCTCCGATGACTCCAAGGACTAAGGCAAAGACTACGTCGTCGAATCCGCCTTCACCGATTCAGGACGCTACACCATCAGGGACAGGATCTTATCAGCAAGTGCACGCCCCGTCAAGTGGTAGCGACATCTTCACTGCCTATCAGAGTGAATTAGCTGAGTACAAAACATCACTGGAAAGGGCCACTGAAGAAGAATCCGTACTTCAGGCAAGATTGAGTGAGACGACAGCATATGCCTATCAACAATTTAATTTCCTGGAAAGCACCACTCATCAAGAGATGATGTCGATGACCGAACAACTCCAGATGCTGAACTTCGAGTTACAGGCTGCACAACAAGAAGATGAAGGTGCGACCTGCAGGATCGAAGAGTTGGAAAGGTATCAGACTATGTCGAATGAAACTGCATCTCATTTGGAATTCAAATATTCACGACTACGTTCGGAATTCGATGAACAAATGGGACAAGCGAGCGCAATCATGGTACATGTGGGCGCCGATGCGAATGCTCACATCAATCAACTCAGACTGGAACTGGAAAGCGCAGAGATGAATGCCAAGCAAGAAGCTCTAGCGGTCGGCTACGCTAATGACCAGACATGTGCTTTACAGATCGAGATGCTCGAGGTTGCCAATCAAAACCAGACAATGAAGCACACCATGGCCATGAACGTTAGACGACTGGAAACTGAGCTCGATGCTGCTGACGTGAAGAGGGACGAGATCATGAAGGAGTTCCGTAGTAACATAAGATCTGAACATGACCGTTATGCAGAATGTGAACATCATTTAGCTTTGGAAGAGTCACAACTTCGATTGCAGATGATTCAAAATGAGAACCTACAATCTCGACTAGCAATTTCTGAGAACAAGGTTCCTGAAGAATCTATAGCTGAATCAGGCGGCATGCGGGACATGAGGATAATGGGACTACGTTCTGAACTACACATGAAACAAAGTCTTTTAGATCGAATGCAACAACAACTGACTGAATCGAAGAATCAGTATCATGAACTTTCCTGTCAACAAGCCAGAAGATCTTCACCAAGCAGATCACCGCATGGAGGACCTCTATACGAGATGTTTATGCAAGCCGTGCGAGAACGTGACAGTTTGAAGGAATCCAAGGCTGAAGTTGACAAGTTGTACTTGCAAAACAGAACTGAACTCATTGACACTGAGGACCTGCTCAAAGTCTTCCAGCGAAACTTTGATGAAACTGGTAAGAAATATCAAGATGCTCTGAACAAGATCGATCACATGAGCAACAATCCGAATGTGACGAGTAACTTGTTCGACAGTTTGCACAATGAAATCAATGACAGGGACACAGCTATTGCTCGCCTTCATACTGAACTTGAAGCCCAAAAGGATTCTCTTGAGCGTGCTCACAGGGATGCAGGTAAGTCCATCAAGATGCTGAACGACAGAAGACTCGTGATCAAAGGTGCGACTGACTATTCCATTCCTGAAAGCCACTTGACCGAGATGCATCAATTGGCCAATGAGCGTTTCGCTGAGGTAGAAGAGATGTCGAGCACCATTGCTGCCCTGAAGTTGGAAAACCAAGCTCATTCTTCTTCATCAATGAATAGACCGACTACATTACATGGGTACCCCAGTAATGCTATGCCTCGGAATGAATGTGAAGAGAAGTGTGCCAAACTGAAAGCAGAGTTGGACGAGATGAAGCAAGAGAAGAACAATGAAGTTCGAAATCTTCAAGATGAGTTGAAGAAGATGGAAGATCGGAAAGATTACTACAAGAACAATTTCTCTCAAGCTGAAGATCGTGCCAATGACGAAGAGCAGGAGTACCGAGCAGAAGCTGAAGCCTTCGAAAAGCTCAGGAACGAGTACAACACCAATGTCAAGGAGTTGGAGAACCTTGAAAGGGATAGATCCAAGTCATCCGTATCTCTAAGAGAAGCCGAAAAGATCAGCCTCCAGCCCTGGCCTAAGACCACTGAACTTTCATCCTGGAAGGGAAGTGTCGTTCATGAAGTTTGTGTTGCAAGTGGAGATCGAAACTATGAAGATTGGAAAGCATGGCTAGCTCCGTGTCTTGCAGATCAACCTGACTTGGAAACTCTGGCCAAAGCACCCGACGTGAGATTCCAATCCATTGATGCCAAGCTCTCCAATGCCTTGAGGAAAGTCATTGACAATGCTGGGGACAAGTCCATGCAAGTGAAGTATGACATGTCCATGAAGAACCAATTGTATGGGAGAAGTGGGGACTTCATCAAGGGACGGGAACTATTTGCAATGATACTGATTAGCTTCAAGTCACCTGACCACACTGAAGTTCTCTACAATGCCCATCATTTGTATATGTTCAACTACTATGGAGATGACCAACTTGAGGCCTTTTACAACAAGTGGCTTGACATCGTATACAATATGAAACATGATGATCTGCCTTCCAACAATTCCCTGCGTGACACATTGTTCCGGAAGATTGAACATTCAAAGCTTATGGCTTTTGATATCAACCGATACAAAACCTTTGATGAAGGGCATCCGGAAAAGACCTATGTTTACCTAACTGGTATGATCAAAGGATACATAGCAAGAGGAAAGCAAGAACGACTGTTGAAGGATAGAGAACGTGCAGTGAAACTGTCATTGTCCTCTACCAAGACGACACCTGCCCTGGAAGATGCCGACAAACCTGCTGCTCCCGTCAAGACCAAGAAGGAGAATGAAGCAGCTGCATCGTCTACAGGTGATCCTCCCAAACGGCCTAAGGCGAAAGCGAAGAGTGAAGCTGCATCAGTACTTCCAACACCTTCTCCGAAGTCTCATGCCGACAAGAACAACAAGAAAGGCAAAGGTGGGAAGGGAAGATCATCTTCACCCGTTGACAAGAAGAAGATTTTCTGTAACTACTTCTTCAATAAAGGAGGATGCAACAAAGGTGACAAATGTCTCTACAGTCATTCTCAGAAGGTCTATGATGCCAAGATGAAAGGTAAGAAAGGCAGAAGCGGAAGTCGAGATTCATCAAGAGGGAAAGGTAGAGGAAGTTCATCTTCAGCTGGACCCAAGAAGAAGATATGTTGGAATTGGCAAAAGGGTACCTGCACGTTCGGAAACAAATGTAAATTCCTACATGCAGATCAATCGCCTTCAGCATCTTCAGAAAGAACCAGCAAGAAGACACCAAAGAAGAAAGCAACTCCCATTACCATTGATTCCTTCTTTGATAGCGACAATGAAGATTCTATGGATTATACCTCACCGAGGATAGCCAGCGCAAAGAAGTCTTCTGATGACCGCAGGATCTCTTTTGAACTGGAACCCGAAGTGCGCGAGATTGCCATTGAGAACTACCAGGAGGGATTACCCAAGCGTATGTATCGTGACCCCAACAAGCCGTATGTCTTCTGGAAAGTCGACGATTTGACCGACGATCAGTCCAAGTCCGACAACGCCCTTGGTTCAGTCCGAGCAAGGGCCAAGGCTATCATCATGGACAGATGTGGACTCCATCGTTTTGTTGATGAAGTTAGAATCATTATTGGCCCCAAGTTCGACATGATGATCAAGCTGGACAATGATCGTGATGACTTGACTTTTATTGAAGAGCTTGTTGAACACGAAGTTGGAAACTCCCTCATGAAGTCCAAGAACATAATATGCATTTCACTACCAGTGCAAGCCAAAGATCGTAGATTCATCCTGGATTCTGGCAGCGGACACGATCTGATTTCTGCAGGGAAAGCCGAGAGGATGAACTTGAAGCAACGAACCTGTGATCCTATCATGTTCCACACAGCCAACGGTTCAACTGCTACTCAGACGGAAGCAGAGATTGACCTGGGAACCTTTGATGTGACCTCTCATGCCTACGTACTGGACGACACTCCGTCCGTGATGTCTCTTGGGAAACGATGCATGGAAGAAGGATACTCCTTTGTATGGCCCTCTGGTCAAATGCCTTTCATGATTACGAAGAATGGAGAACGCATCGATTTGACAATCCATGACAACATCCCCTACGTTGATCTTGGAACATACGAATGCACTCCTCATGAATGTCATCATGCATCAAAGATCCATGACCTACTGATACATTCTCAAGTCGGATTCAACGACTTCAACGACATTGATGATGTTGGTCAACCCTCACGAAGAGTACATCTCGATGGAGAAAGTGGTCTTGAGACATCGACTGAGGACCACAACTGTTCCCGATACGTCAAGAAGCTCAAGGTGAAGAAGAAAAGAAGAGCGATGAACCGGCAGAAGCATTCGGCAACTCCTGGAGAAGAAGAAGAGGAACCACCTGAGGGCGGCGAGTACGAACCAGGAACCCCGCTTGGCGATCCTCCTGGGGACGAGACTGACTTCGAAGATGATGGTCATGGTGCTCCTGAAGATGCCGCTGAAGGTGATGAAGATGACATCGAGATCGATGTTGTCGAAGGTGAATCCAGGGTAGCCAAAAGGGGAACACTCAAGAGAGAAGCTAATAGTCTGAATCACAAGTTGACCCACAGATACAAGAATCCATATTGCGACTCATGCATTCGGGCAAAGATGAAGCATTTCAAGACTCGTCGTGGTGCATACAAGAGGGAACTCAAGAAGTTTGGCGACCTCATTACCTTCGATGCGGTGGACACATCCAAAGTCCATGATGACGTGTTGGTCCTCGAGAAGGAAGTGTTGGTTGTCAGAGACTGTTATACAGGAATCATTGGTGCCTATCCATCTGATCGAATGACCAAAGATGATGTAGTCAGAGCAGTGAAGCAGTTCATCGGCGCCAAGAAGGTCAGACAGGCATACTCTGATCATGCTCCTCAATTCATTGAAGCCATGAATGAGATGAAGATACCAATTGATCATTCATTGCCTGGAAGACCTCAAACCAACTCAATTGCCGAAAGGACGAACCAATTTATTCTCACAGCTACTTCTACATGTCTTTTGGAAGCTGGATTACCACCTTGTTTCTGGAGAACAGCAATCCTTTGCGTATGTCATCTACTCAACGTGGAACCCAACGATGATGAATTGAGCGCTTGGTGCAAACTCCATGGATCTGAATTTGCTGGCAAACTCATTCCCTATGGTGCTCGTGTGAACTACAAGCCTCCGAAGACCAGAGAAGCAGGACAACTTCACAAGTTTGGGCCTGATTCTATTCCAGGAGTGTTTGCGGGGTATCACATTGGTCCAGGGATGCATTGGTCAAGACAATACAAAGTATGGCCTCTGAGTGAATTCGTACATCAGAATCTTGGTGACGATGCTAGCAAACCTGAACACCGTCTTCTCAAACCTCATTTGACTGAAAAGGTCGAGATGGTCACTCCATTGACATTTCCATGCAAGCAAGAGTACGAGAGGGTGAACACCACATTGGAAGGAATAAAAGAAAGAGAAATCCTCGATGGCGATCCCTCCAAAGTGCCTCATGGAGATGACGAAGAACATGACCAAGATGAAGATGATGATGAGCTTGATGACGGAGACGGCGGTGGACCTGGACCAAGTGGTGGAAAAGTTTCAAAGAAGCCTCTTGATGACTCCGAGGATATCTTCGACAAAGACAAAGATCCAGAAGAGATGACCCTCCAGGAATTGATCGACGCCCAACCAGACCATTGGAAGAAGGGCAAAGCTGGAGATGGGAAGGTATACCTCAATGACGATGGTGAGAAGGTCAAGTTGAACGTCAAGGGTTACCCATACAAGATTGGAGATGACGGTAGACGAATGTTCAGAACGTCATTGCGTCCCAAAGGGACCTATTCTCCTGAAGAATGGCGTAAACTCTCTCAGTCTGATCGGAACACCATCCTCAAAGCCGAGAAGAAGTTGGAGAAGAAAGAGGCCGATGACAAAGCCAAAAGATTGGTTGAAGAGAAGAAGAAGAAGGCGACGAAGAAGGAGAAGAAAGATTCAAAGAAAGACAAGGACGAGCCAAAGTCCAAGGACGATGAAGGTGGTGATGAAAGTAAGAAGGATGACTCTCATTCAAAGTCAAAGAAGTCCGATGCAGGTGTTGGTGAAGTTGTGAAGAACAAAGTTACCTTACCTATCACATGTACAAGTACGTATCTTGATTTGTACGACATAGTCGATGATGACGATGTACATGGAAGACGATACATTGATTGTCGAAAAGTGAAGAGGAATGCTGATGCTAGTCCATGTTCCGATGCTTCTACTGACGTCCCGGACGACGAGGAATATCTCACTGAATGGGATGAATGGTCGGAGGTCGAGAAAGGACGTGGCCCAAAAGCATCGTGGAGTGGTGAAGTTTGGAGCACATTGTCAGGTGAGATTTCGAGGTTTTCCATGGCTACGCCAGGAGAGTCGACAATGATCAAAAATGGCAAATGTGTCAACGTCAAGAACGTGAAGAACATAGCCACTGATGATGATGAATACATCCCTTTCCCAACTATGCCGTGTACTTCTGCATCAAACCAAAGTCACCGAACCAAGATTCCATCAGGAGGTCTTGGAAGCAAACTTTTCAACGCAATGGTTTCACGACCTGTGGGCAGAGCCGAGATTGAGTCTAACCCAAAGGCCAAAGAGGCAATGCTCAAGGAGTGGAAAGGCCTTCGTGATCAAGAGGTATTCGACTTTACAATGGTTCGTGAATACGACGATGTTGTTGCAGAGGCCAAGAAGAACAAAAAGGAAGTACATATGGCCAGGGTCCATGGCATATGCGTGGAAAAGAATTACCAGCTGTCAGAAGACAATCCTGGACGAAAATTCAAGGGAAGAGGCGTTCTGCTAGGAAATCAGGTGAAGAATCAGCATTGGGAGGCAGCATTCTTCCAAGACTTGGGAAATTCCCCTGCTTCCTTCGAAGCCTCACGATGGGCAGATTTTTACGGATGTCTTCCTGGGCACTCCGTCAAGTTGGCAGATGCGATTCAGGCTTACATCCAGGCTAAGTTGAAGGGACCTTTGTGTTGGGTGGAGTTACCCACTGATGCATGGCCTCCGGAGATACAGTATTGGAAGTTCCGTCGCCCTGTCGTAAGACTCGACAAAGCCCTGTATGGACACCCTGATTCAGGCACGATGTGGGAACAACATTGTGACAAGAAAGTTCAAGAAATTGGTTTTAAGCCCATTGGAGAGGAATGGCCTTCTATGTATTTTCATGATGAGCTCAAATTGCTGTTGGTAATCTATGTGGATGACCTTAAGCTTGCTGGGCCCTCCGAAAATCTGGCCAAAGGTTGGGAAATGCTGCGCACTGTTCTGCGCATTGAACCCGAAACCGACTTGGGACTTTACTTAGGATGTGTTTTATCCCAAGGTGAAACCCAATTGCATAATGGTAAGAAAGTCAAGACCATAACTTATAACATGGAAGGATTGTTAAAGTTATCGGTGGAAAAGTATCTTGACATCATTGGTAAGGACACAAAATTGAAAAAGGTATCAACTCCAAGCCTTCCAGAGGAAACGAAAAGCAGCCCGTATCGAGCTCCTTCCGATGGAAAACGCAAAGTTGAGTGTCCTTGGTGTGCACATTCCTTCGATCCAGATATGCCTGCTCTCTCCGAGACTGGCAACTCACGTCCTGGCCAAGACAGTGAGACGCTGAGCCGTGGGAATCTAGCTCCGCATGCAGCTAGTGTGCTTATGAAGCTGCTGTATGCAGCCCGCATTGCGCGGTTTGACCTGTTGAGATCCATCAATGCATTAGCACGTAATGTGACTAAATGGACAAAGGATGATGACGCCCGTCTTCATCACCTAATGTGTTATGTTAATTCCACATTGTCCCTCAAAATGATAGGATGGGTCGGAGACAAGATTGAAGATTTATCATTAGGACTATTTGCAGATGCGGATTTCGCTGGATGTGCCCAATCCTTGAGATCAACTTCAGGATCGCACTTACAAGTCCAAGGTAAGTTCACAAGATTCCCACTTGCTGGTGGAAGTAAGCGACAAGGGTGTGTTAGTCATTCTACCCCCGAAGCTGAAATTGTGGCTGCAGATACTGCACTTAGGACTCTAGGAATCCCCGCATTAAGTCTGTGGAAAGTCTTAGCCAAAGTTTTTCCTCAACTCCTGTTTCATGACGATAATCAAGGTATGATTGGTGTTGTCAGATCAGGACGGAATCCAACCATGCGTCATTTGGAGCGCACACATGGTATTTCCATTGCCTCCATGCATGAACATTTCCAAAAGGATCATTTTGTATTGATCTATGAAATTACAGCCAAAATGGCAGCCGATATCCATACTAAAGGGTTCAAGAATCCCATGGCATGGAAGAAAGCTTGTATGCTAATCAACTTGTTGGAACCTCAGGACTTGCAGAGCAAAGAAGTATTAGACATGTTGCAACCAAGCACCGATGTCGATATGACTACTCGCCAAGTTTTCCAATCCAAAACTGAGGACATTCCAAACTTCCCATACACGGAAACCCCTATTTTGCCAAAAGAAGTGTATAGGAAGGGTTTGACTAGTAAAGAGAAGCTACAATACTTGCCAGGTATGGATCCCATTTTTGTCGTCAAGCAACCGGTGTTTTATCGTCCTAGGCCACCCGGCTTGATTGTGCCGCCAGATGTATTGAGATCCACATGGGTTCTTCTCAATGGTACCTGGACAAAGGTCGAACACCGTGCATCTCCACCAGAGCAGGCTATCAGATTTGATAAGTGGGTTGAACGAGCGTGTTTTCAGTACCATTCGCCTAACAAGCAGCCGTTGATCCCGGACACTGTTTCACAATCCGTTTCAACGACCTCAACCCACCGGGTGATGTCGTCAAAGCACGTGCATGCCCCGCCTGCCCACTCGAGCTCACTACGTGACTCGTGTGCGTCAACACAACATGACCGTGTACAGCATCTGACCGATTCACCAATGCTGATGTTCTCGGTTGATGCCTTGTTTTTAGATGCACAGACATCACCGTCTCAACACCCGAAATCCATTCACCAGTGCCTTCAGCCAGCCACACGTGTGATCAATACGCTTATGCGCCTTGTTCATGGGGGGAGTGAGGGTGAAGGATGGCATTCGCACAGTGAAAAGGGGCACCCACAGTCCACTTCAACACCTGGCCTATGTCATACGCATCCGGAATTGGACATCAATGATAACATTCCGTTTGTAAAATCCACCCGAAAATCCCAAGTGTTAGGTAAGAAAAATGAAGATCATTGGCAGTGGGATGGGAAAGAGACATTGATCCGAATTCACAAAACGCCAAGGAGGCAAAACTTTGTACCACAGGATTGCGAAGACTGTCCTTGTGACCCTAGGATCATATGTGATGAGAGGGAAACTGAACAAAAGTTCAAAACTAATACTCGAGTGATCAGAGACATATGGAGATTCAAGGGCGACAATCATGAATCAACAAACAAGTTGAATGAATTTTGGACTGGAAAATCGACATTCAAGGTGCTCGCCAATGCTGAAGTGATCGATGGAGGTAAGAACTGTAAAGTGAGACAGGGAGTAATCACGCTATGTACCAACTGCAATGACGTGAAAACTATTCCCATCACTGATGTTTTTGTCCCCTATCAATATCACATTGAAGTAGGCAAACATGAGGTTGACCATCCCAAAGTGTCGGTAATCCTTTGGAGAGAAAAGAAAAACAGAACTTTGGAATTTCAATTTTCCAAATCACCTTGTGACTTGATGACATCAAGGTATGCGAAGTTTTCCCTTGCAATCAATTTGATCGAAGTTCCTCAAGCAGTCCCATGCTTCGTCTTGTTATGTTCGGAAGAGAGAAACTGGTTTACGTTCTTGCAGAATAAAATGAAGGACGAAATGAAGTTTCATGTCGTGCCAATCACTGAAGATGACGACATGCTCTCTCCGTACGGAATCAGTAAAGCAAGGCGATGCCTTCGGACCAAACTTGATTCAATGTTCTTTGCAGGTCCATGTACAGGAGGTTCACCATGGAACCGAATCAACCGATGGGTGAGCGAAGCAACTACACAACTCATCGAAGCAAAGAAGCAGATCTTCTGGGCGATGTGGGAAGTGTTTGCATCAGTGCTAAGTGAACTTATCAACATGGGATCACCAGCCTTGCTTGAATTGCCTAGAGGTTGTGACTACTGGAAGGACCGTAGAATGACTGATCTTGTGGAAGGAACCGTATCTCATGAGCACAAATTTGATGGATGCATGTATGGCTTGAAATCACAGTTCCAAGAAACTCCCAAACCAATCAAGAAACCATGGAAGATTGTTACGTGGGGGGTGTCTTTTCCGAAGCTTCATAGAAGATGTGATCGCCGACATGACCATGCAGAGTGTGCTGGTAGGGAAACTCGCATTACTCAAGTTTACACTAAATGGATAGCCAAGATAATCATGAATGGAATCAATGATCATGTAATCAGGAATAGTCCATTTGTGAACGTCAGAGTGATGAAACGTTGGAAGCCGTTTGCATGTGATGACAAATTGAAAGCTGAAATATCTCGTGATTCCGAGAATGTCCGCAGTCACCCAATCAAGTTGGTGGCAACATCCGTTTGTGCTACTCGAGAGCTCGACGCCATTGACCTTTCGTTCGAGCGATCGCTACTGCACTGGTGCTTTTCGAGATTGACATCAACTTCGGTTCTTTCATCGTGGCACTTTTCATTTTCGTGTCGACTGCTTTCTGAATTCGACTCCGACTGGTTGTTACGAGACCTACGGTTCGTACAACTATTTTCGCTGCTCGAACAGTTGTCACGAGACCTACGGTCCGTGCAACTTTATTCTGTACAAAGCGGGATGGCCGAAACCCATGATCTGAACTCAGTAGGACAATTTTCCGGAAGCCGAATCACCGTTGCATTACGAGTGCTGAAGGGATTGTCTGAAGGAACCATTGCAGCCAAGACTCCATCACCATTCCGAGACACCCGAGGTTCGAATTTTCGACTGATCTCAGATGAGGACACAGCCAACCAATGGATTAGGTTTGGTATGCCGCCTGCAGTTGTCTACTCAGCATACTTCGCGAACTCCAGACACACCAGTGAAGCCACTGCACAAGCCCTGGAGGTAGCCTACAAGTTGTTGCAAAGAGCGCAGGACATCGAGAAGGGGTGTTCAGGATGGGAGTTTTTGTCAAAAGGGTCGAGATTCGTGAAGGTCTTTGCTAGCAGGTGCCCATATGATGATGCAACTGTGGGACGCTTCATGGACAAAGAGATCTATGACAGACTTGATGAGCTCTGGATCGTATTGTCCAAAGGACACTTTCCCGAACCTTTTGATGATCAAGCCACTGCAGCGGAAACTGAGGCGAAGATCCGAAGCATGAAGCAAATCTACCGAGGAACACCATCATTCAACACAGATCCGAGTGCCACATCATGGTTAGCTGTGACAAGGACCGCCGAGTACTTCAAAGTCATGGACGAGTTGACCAAGGTGAATCCGAAGTCTCCGTCTGACAATGATAGCTATTTGACGGCAATGAAGAACATGATTGAAATCCAGATGAGGCACCTAGGACATGCATTGAGGTATCACAACGAGCAGAACCCATCAGAAAAGATCATCTTGCAGGATGTGATGAAGGATGTGGTTGCTTTCGAAACCAACCAACCAAAAGGAAGGAGTGCAGCCCAGAACCATTTCTTGTGTTTGTTAGCCCTCGGCACGACCCTTGAAAGACACAAGACCAGCGCTCGAGGAGATGGAAACTTGCCGAGAGTAGCAGAGCTATCCGAGATTCAATTTTCGATTCTCAAAGTCTTTGACATTCCTCAGGGGATCCTGATTGGGCATGGATACAATGTCTCAATTGCCGATGAAGGAGCCAGATATACTGAGAAGGAAAGACGTCACGCCTGCCACAGCTCTCTCAAAGATTTCACCACCGTGATGACCGAGACTCAAGCTGGTACCGCCGGAGGCATGCACAATTTCGACAACTGGGATGTTCCCCTGACCTTCAATGACGGACGACGACCATACGAAGTTGACCTATGGAACAATGAGGAACCTTCATGGGTGAATGATGACACGTCAACTGGACCCAGCGCCCAGAGTACATCCGCTCCTACGGAGGGATCACAACCAAAGGCATCGCAACAATCACAAAGTTCGAACATTCAACCGAAGAAGATGCCAAGATCATCAACTGGCGGAGCCTCATCTTCGTCGACCCATGCAGCTTTCCGATCTGGACCTGGAGCAACATCTCAGGGTCGTACTGAACCAGAAAGAGATGAGAATTGGATTCCAACTGAAGACTGGATGAAGAGGAAGAAACCTTCAACCGTGGAAGTGCGTCTCCATGCTGCCGAGGACTATGCACGTGAGGAACAGCGAATTGCATTCCTGCGATCCGGCAAGGATTTTGTGCTTTCCATCGTAGAGGGTCCTCATACCACTCATAAGTATGGATCCAATTTGATCTGGAAGCAGTATTTGAGAAGATTGACATTTCATGCTGCCCTGTCTTTCAACATGCTGACAGAAGGTCAACTTGATTCCCACATGATCAATGAGAATGACTACGAATGGCTGAAGCTCTATCACTACATCATCACGACCACAGAGTTTGTCAGATGCAAAGGATATCCTGTGACGGAAGTCCTAGCTATGTTGACACTGGGCATTGAAGATACGGTGGAGGGCGAGATTCGAGCCAAGCTCAAAAAGTTGGGAAACAAGATTGGACAGTTCATCATCGGGGAACCTTGGTTAGACAAATGGGATGAATTGGGAGGACAAGTGAGAAACAACAAAGCTCTCATCTTGACGGATTTGACTTACCAAACGAGATCTAGCTCAAGAGTCGTCAATGACATCGAGGCTGGGCTTGACAACATGGGTCTTTCATCCATCAAGGTGTACCAACTTCCCTATGAATCTCTGGAGAAACCCGAGGATTTCTTGAAACTGGCAACGAATGCATTGACTTTTCTGCGATCCAACGCCAACGCGTTCTCAAGTGCCACTGTTCATATTTGGATCTCTTTCGCAGCACTTTTCAGAGGACAAACTCGCATACTGATGCCAAATGCAGACTTCATCACCAAATTGGCAGAGATCATCACTGAGATCAGCCAAGCAGCACATCTTCCAATTTTCGTCAACATTCTGAGAGATGCCCGGTTTCTTGGGTCCCAATCTTCGATTGTATCCATGGCCGAGGAGCTTGCAAGAATCTTGAAGGAAAAGGGCATTATTCACTCCACCAATGAAAGATTCTGGAAACAGATATATGCTTGTGGACGTGAGCCTTTTTATTGGAAAGAAGGTGAAGGCAAGGAAGTCATTTGGGCTATGCTTGAAAAGTCACTGATGCGACAGAAAGTCTTCTTACATTGTGCAATGGATCATGATACAGTCCATGACCTGAATGAAGAATGTGTCCATGTGAAGAACACCGGATTTGACA
Organism: Cladocopium goreaui; assembly: GCA_947184155.2. Classification (NCBI taxonomy): domain Eukaryota; class Dinophyceae; order Suessiales; family Symbiodiniaceae; genus Cladocopium; species Cladocopium goreaui. The sequence goes on along the minus strand of CAMXCT020002473.1, from coordinate 70,555 downwards.
TTGAAACCATCAAACGATGCACTGAACATCCACGAATTATTCCCAGCATCCGTGCTGGAGAGGTCACAGATGCTCAAGCTGGATCAGCAAACATCATTGGAGGAATGAAACACATGAAGGACGCGGTCCAGAGGAGAGCATGGTCAGACATCCGACGAGGAGTATTCACCCCGGAGCCCCTGACAGATGTGGATGAGCATTGGGTCGAGGTAACCGAAGATTCCGAATTGATGTGCGATGTGTGCAAAGGATTTCGCAAAAATGATTCGAGATTGAATACCTGCACTGAGAACCGCACAAGATGCCTGAATTGCGCAAGCAACTGGACAAGAGCGGCAGTCTACGGTACTGATGACATTGGGATGGATGAATTTTCACAGGATGCAAGAGTAGCTGCAAGATTGCTCAACATCTACAATGAGTGCGTTGACTGGAGAGAAATGGAAGCCGAGAAGGACCTCCGTGGATTCCTGGTCACTGCGACACTTGCAATGCTTTCAGGATACAGGACGACAAGTGATGTGCTCAAGCAGGTATCACATCGAGGTGCCATCCGAATGCCTGCATACATGGTGAAAGGGAAATGCAGACGAGACCTGTTACCCCAATTCACTGTACAACGTGAGACTCGAACAGAGGATTGCGGAGGCGGAATGCACCGAATGCGATGGTTTTACAGACTGCTTTGGGATGGTGGAAACGTCGCTTATCATGACTACATGAAGACCGTGCTGACCAAGGAGGAGATCGCATCAATGCTCAATCCAACCGCAACAGCTGAGTATGTCGGCGACATTTTCGAATTCTGGCTTGGAATGCTTGACCTGGGTATTCAATTCCCTACTATGTTCGCTGGATGGGGGGCAAACCTTGACAGTTGCCTCGCAGGACTGGAAGAGTCGTTTTGGCTATTCAGCAGTTCATGTCGACCTACCGACACCATCAACACAAAGCGAAACCGATCCAGGAAAGCATACATCCCGCCGGTCGAGAATGACATGGTGATTACAATCTTGAAAGAAGCAGGAATTTTTGACCTACTCATGCAGAAGAAGATCACAAGAATGCCGGTGCTCCCAGAAGCCAACTACGATGACCACCCTGAAATGATTGAGGTCTCATCAAGCGATGAAGAGGTGGATGAAGTTGATGAACCTGATGAGGAGACCACGACGCCTACGGCGCGGGGCCCTCGAGCAGAACAAACTTCAGGAGAAACCGATGCCGGAGCTGGTGACATCGAGATTGAGGAGGAGGAAGATGACATGGGGGGCCAACCTTCAGAAGCGAAGAAGCGCCGAACTGAGGTGCGGGACATCCGTGATCGATTTGAGAAGTTGATTTCAGACGCATCAGATGTTCAATATTGTTTCATTTGTGGTGGAAGGCATGACATTGATGAATGCACCACACCAGATGATGAGAACATGAAGGACACCCTATGGCGCATGAGATTGATCATGGATCAGAAATCCAAATCCCCATCATCATCCGAAAGATACAAAGCTGCAACCAGAGGCAGGAAAGACAAGCTCCCAAAGAACGTCATGCCGCGAGGAAAGCGTTGGGGAAGAACCAGATTCACTGAGAAAGAGGAAGTGACCAAGTGCTTCTATAGTCAGTCAGCCTTTATGTACGACATTGGTGATCGTGAAGAAGGAGGACAATACTTAGTGAATGGTGTCGAAGTTAACCCAATTAGCCGAGGTGTGAAGAATCGTCATGAGCTTGATATGCTGATTGAGCGTGCGGCTGAGGAATCCCCGCCTGTTTTGCCGACCATTGAGGAGCTGAACGCTTGGAACCACATTGGCCATGATGAATACATGAAATGGCTTACTGAAGAAAGAAAACAACATGGAAACAACTGGAACTTCAAGTACATCCAACCATTCACACATGGTCACAACATTGGTACACTTCAACTTGCTCGCATTAATGGAGAAGAATATCTTGGGATGGGCTGGTGTAAGGTACATCAATATGGCGAGAATGAGTGGATGGGCAACAAGTGGGAAAATCCGCAATGGATAGTCGAATTGTCGAAAAGATTCAATGCAGCGCTACGCCACTCCGTGGGTTGCGTCAAAGACAATCGAAATCACCGTGGACTACCATGCGATGAGGCAGGTTGGGTCAATGTTGAGTCGATCTTGAAGTATGATGCCATTTGGAGGGACCAACATACATTGGCCGGAACGACCCATGTCAACTACCCGATACTTGTTGAGAGGTGGAACAATTTCCAGAGAGTGATTTTCACTGAGTACAAGCAAACGAAAAGAATCCGAGCTCAAGTGCTAGGACTCAAGGTCACAAAAGGTGAGTTGGAACACATCATGAACAACTTCAATGATGGATTGACCTCGAGACTTGATCGACAAACACTGAGGTTGGAGATCGGCACAGCAGATCGAGAGATTTGGCTTTGGCCGGTGGCAATCCGTGCCCCTATGGCACATTCAAGAGTTCAAGGCGGTGTGCACATCGAAGACAAGAAGACTTCCTATCAGATGAACCCTGGAGTAGGATACACTCTTGGAGGAGGATTTCACTGCACCACATTTGACAACATCGCTCAAATCTTCAGAGAAGGACTACGTCCCGGAGGAGGAGGCGACCGCATCAATACGTTCTTCGTGCCATTCGCACCGTGGGACGTGCGAAGTCAGATGGTGCTGAGATTCAGGAAGATTGAACAAACTGATCTTGTCTACATCTACATCACGTACGATTCCATCGCCAAGTTCTCCCCTAGATTATCAGCAGACGGACACATTTTGGTCCAAGAAACAATTCCATTCGAATCATTCGATGCAGTTTGGTATTACGACTGGAGGGAAAAGGACTACTACCGTCTCATGATCACAAAGGGAAGAGATCAACTTGTCCTTTCTGTGCAAGGAGCAAGAGGGTGGCCACCATTGAACGATTTGACAAGCTCATTGGGAACATTGTGCCTGATGAATCATCACCCGATCTGGACGAACTTCGAAAACTTGTCGATATCAGGACCGGTCACTTCAGTCATACTCACAGATTGTTCCCTGGACATCCGGATTGGAATGATGCAATATCATTGTTGGCAGTCACTCATCATCCCAGCAAGGAGGACCATCGACTATGCCCCGCATGTCTGATGGAGACCCCTTCACCATTATCGATTTGTGTGATGTGCAAAGGATTTTTGGTGAGTCATGGATGGAGGAAACGAATCAAGATCACCGTGGCTACAGTACCAAGCGCCGAATCACATCATCGAGAAGAAGATCTCAAAGACCATGTCAAGAAAGCATGGGAGGAGGTGAAGATCGATTTGACAGGTGATGGTGATGACGACGAGGTGATGCCAGATGATGATGACGTCACCATGAAGAGTCCAGAACAAGAAACTCAACCAGAAGAAGGAGATGATGATCAAGCCTCGAAGAAGGGCGACATCAATGATGAGAAGAGAGACTTCAGAGAACAAGATGAGGTCGACAAATTTCTCAATCAGGAAGGAAAACCGACCGACGAGAACGACGATGAAGAGATAGCGGTCGATGAAATCAACATTGAAGAGTACGAGGCTGGAGAAGCTCGTGATGCAGTGATTGAGTTCCCCAAGTGGATGAAACGGATTGAGTTTGGATCAAAGGTCCTGCCAATCGAACCTTGCACAATTGGAGATGCTCAGCCGGAGCTCATCAAGATCCTCCTGTTGCAGATTGGATTACATATCGTCAGGATCTACAGACTATTCCAACGGAACTTCTGTGGAGACATCGAGACGGCATGGAAACATTTTCAACAGAACCAGAAATTCAGGATGGACCTGGACTCTAGAACACCTTACCTGGGCGAGGATGAAAATGGTGAACTCATTGAACCAACTGCACAACAGATGAAAGAGCTCTACAAAGAGATCGGCCGACCAAATCAAAAGGACGACATCGGAGAAGAGGGATTCGTCAATGCATACTATGGGGCAGTGGTACTCAAAAGACTTCTCATATACACCCTTGAATGTGGATACACGTATGATGACTTGCAAAATATCTTCTTTGATGAGGAGATGGAGAAGCTGTCGAAACGTGACACAACAATGGATGAGATGAGAAAGACCACAGCTGCTCGCGAAGCCCTTGACCGACAAGACGTCATGGTCAGAAGAATCATTGCAGGTGCATATAGGGTGAATGCTGTTTATTTCTTCAGGAACGTCGACTTTCAAGACACAATCACACTGAACCCAGTTGACATTGTGTGTGCTCTTCGTCCACCACTTCGAAGAATATCACTTTTACACCTGATCCTTCAAAATGGCCGACAATTGCCACGACCCCTACTCCAGAAGCTATATGATGCAATCGATGACTACAATCACATCAAGCAACGGGAAGATCAACGACCAAGATGGGGTATCCACATGACTGACGCCCATATACTTGCGATTGCTGATACCCCAACTCCTGCTGATCGTGAACGTACCAACCCAGCCGCTGGCAAGTCGAAAGCAGCTCCAAAAGCAGCACCAGCATTGGGAAGAGTGTCAAAAGCGAAAGCATCATCGTCAGCAACATGGAGAACAGTTGAAACCGCACCTCCGCCAAAACAAGCTCCAGTGACCCCGCCAAAGAAGGGTGGAAAAGACCAAGGAAAAGGTGGAAAATCTTATTCACACCGTGGCGGAGACTGGAACCAACAGGGATACTATGGATGGGGTTATAGATGATTATTCGATATGACCTCTGCATAGGTCCTGATTGAACCTGGCGATGCGAGGATGCAATCATTGCTCGAGATTTACCTCTACTTCATTTCGAATGATTTCTGAGAGGACTCTGAGCCGGCTAATTTAGAACCACACATTTCTTTTTTGAACATCATTGCACGAGACGCTGAGTTTCTACAGCGGTCTACATCTCAACCGACGAAGGAACGGGAAGGTAAACTTCTAATTCCATAGTCAACTTTGTATTTTGATTTCTTTAATTCACATGCTTGAGTGAGACTCCATGCTGGCTACGCCACATCGGATGAACCTCAATGCTAGACACCGACTACGTCGTGTCTACATGCACGTGAACAGAACCTTTATTTTTTTTTGTAGAGATCGTAGCAAGCCGCCTTGTAGATTAGGAGTTCTGAACGGACTTTAGCTCTCCATAATTCAATAAATGAACAGCTGCGAGTGTAGTGGATCAATTTAAAGGACACTCCTTTGCGCGCAGCCAACAAAGTTGGCTGTGCGTGGGGGGTGCGAATAGAGTGTAGGCTACGGACCGTTGTATATTATCACAATTAGACACTCTAGGATCCAGCACCAAAGGGGCACTTCAAACTGGCCTCTTTGGCTCAAGACCCACTGCAGCACTGGAGTAAAGAACAGCAATGCGGAAGCTGATGCCCGTGTAACGTCATCACCGAAGCAATCACTTCAAACCCAACTACCAGGACATAATCGGACAGACAATCCCCGATTCGCAAACAGTATATAACAATATATAACAATATAAAACAATATATAACAACTTATAACAATATATAACAATATATAACCGTATATAACAATATATAAAAACATATAACAGTATATAACAATACATAACAATATATAACAATATATAACAATATATAATAATATATAACAACATATAATAATATATAACAATATATAATAATATATAACAATATATAACAATTAATTAAATGAGTCCAATTATTACTAATAATGATTTTTTTAATTATATGTGATCCTATTTCCTGTTGCCTATGAGAACTTGCCCAGATCTCTCTCTCTCTCTCCCTCTCTCTGTTTGTCGTGATAACGACTTGAACGACTTGAACAAGTTGCGGAGTGGCACAAGATCGCAAGAGATCGCAGCCAATGACACTGCTCCTTAAGTAGAAGCAAGGAAACATGACAAGACCTGAAGTCATGGTAAGCAGATGGTAGATAGATGTATAACTATTTATATAAGTATAGTTTGACTCTCGCAGATATTTTCGCCTGCGGGTGGTCATTGATTCATTGATACGTGGTGCGGGATGAGCCATAGGATGGTTTTGCAGGAATTACAGTATATAAACCGTGGTAATTTGGGTAGGAATTTCATACAATTCCATATGGATCTATATGATTTCATTTGGGTAGATGCTCTAGGATCCTTGGAAACTGATCAACAGCAGTGTAGGAGACAGATGAAACACCAACCTGATATGGACTTCTGGTTGGTGCGTCTAACAATTTTTAAACATGTTTAGACAGTGTTCAAATGTCAACCCTGTTTGCGATGATGATCACTATTATTGTTGGGATGGGTTGAAATCACCAACTAGACATGCTCTTCTGCTACTTTGAGTCACATAGATTTGTTTGAGCTTTTGCACTCACGCGCTCGGCAGTGGCGTATCATGTCAGAACAAAGCAGTGTCTGTCTAGAGAATCCTGCCATGTTCTTCATCGTGTCTTGATGTGGGTCCGGCCGGCAAGTTCGTAACAAGATACAACCTCCAGAACGCACACATCACACACAATCCAGGCCTGCCCAAAGTCGACGGGCCGGCTGGTGTTCCACTTTTCTTGGATCAGTCGAGCACAACTGCAGATCAAACTCTCGAGGTCCATGATTTTGCGGCAAACCCACAGACATTGGGCCAAAATCGATCGCGTATTCACAACATGTCACAACAAGAGGGTGACCATGCTGTCGCAACATCTTCCAATGGGAACCCTGGATTTCAAATGGATTTCACCCAGGTCATTTCATCATGATGATATTTCAATCCAGTTCCTTTCCCATTGGCTGGCTCCAAGTGTTGCAATTGTACCAACTTGCCCCACAACGCAAGCATGCAGAAAAGAGTGATGAAATGTGATGAGTTCGAGTTGCTGCTGCATATTTGTGCGGATATTTCTGTACACAAATGTTTCAGGAACCAATGTTTTTGGTAAAGTTTCTGAAGCAATCCCTGCCCCGGTTCATAATAAACCTCCCCCACATGATCCTGTCAAGCCATGTTTTTTTCGGGGGTGCCTGAGGCAAGGTGTGGTGGCATGCATGCCCAAGCTATCTGCCACTCGGACAGATTGCTATAATCTCAAGCGACCTCATCGAAAATACTGTATGCTTGGCAGTATATGGGTTGGTCTGAAGAGAGGGTACCCCAAGATCCCCGGTTTATCACCATGCCATATCCCCATTTGGATTGCCTTTTAAGGGCATCTCCCATTTTTGACGTATTTTTGGACAATCCCAAACATCCCAAGAGCGGCTTCTTTCGGGGGGAAGATCATAATTTGCAAAGATTGTGCTAATTAAAAAAGGTTTCTGATTTTGAACCCAGTCAGAGTCTCAATTCTAGGACAATGGATGCTGATATGAGCAATCATGGTTGTCAAGTGGATGTGTTAGTTGGTTTCATTCTGCTGATTTCTTTTCCTGGGCCAGCAGATTTACACGTCTCAAATCCTCGAACGTGAATTCTCAAGCAGCAGCAGGAACTCTTGCACCCTATGCACCTCCACTCTGGACGCAAAGTCTAGCAAACAGAAAACGGAATAAACCTTCGTCAAGTCAAGGCTATTATTTGCTTCATGTACACCATAAGAATAAGTTTGCTCATGTTTGCTCTAAAGAAAATACATGAACATACCTCAAAGGTGAGATGGGTCCTAATGTAATCCCTTCCCCCAATATTAAATGTCCCCCCTCCCCCTAAATATGAAAACATACGAAAACCATCAAAAACCAAGGGGTAGGTTTTGGTGCCGGGAGAGGCTCGCGACTATTGTGACATTTTGTATCATACTATCAAATAAAACTGGATTGGGGTGGGGGGTGGGGGGAATTTTGCTGAGCAAAATATTTGGGTTGTCCAAACATGCGGCGTACAAACCCCAGCATACTCATGTTTTGATGGGAAAATGACAGTCAACCTTTGGAGTTTAATGCTCATGATATCTCATGATACTCGTTGTGAAACTCATGGAACCGCTGGTTCAATTATGGGCTCTATTGATATACAACATGTGGATTATTTCTTGATGGTACTTTATCAAACTATATGAGATGGACGTTAAGAAATCCTTGCAGGAGGACTTGTTAGTGCTTGATGTTCTGAGACCGCCGGCTGGTCTGGTCGCGGCTGCTGGATGTTCATATTCTTGCTGTAGATATACCCTAAGTATTTGAGTGAGTTATAGCGACGTCACTCTGACATCATCATAGGATCATAGGTATAATATATAATTCAAAATCACTCATAATTCATCCAGGATTTATAACCCAATAGTTGTGGACACGAGGCGCACGTACTCCTGCACTTGCTGCTACTTCGCTCTGAAGGTGCTAAATTTTCTGGGGAGATGGGTGGCTAAACTGGCCAATCCCACTGGGTATACAAGTAGGGTTATATAATGTTATATATATATACACAAATATATATATACACATACATGTACATATACACATACACATACACATACAGCTGTTGTGATTTTGACCTACTTTTGTAGCATCACCAAGTATGTGACCTGCGACGCTGATGAAGGGTCCTCCAGGACTCTTGCAGCAGCCTTCCCTCCGTCCGCTGTGTCACAACGTCTTGGAGGTGTGAGTGTTTTTCGGGGATGGTCATCCAAGGAGGGATGAAGATTTACCCATAGAAGGATAAGGATTTACCCATTCCGAACAAATGGTGGACCCTGGTGAACCATACCCCCGGCACTGCCATGTAGCCCATCATGTAGCTCTGTAACTTGACCGCGGCACATGTCCTGGTCTCGTCGCTGTACTGGGAGGTGCATCCCAGGCACCGTAAGTGGGTAACCAAAAAATCTAAGACAGTTAGATTAGATTGATATACCCTAGTCGTTAAGTAGAGGTTTCCTCAAATGGGGATCCCCCCCAATCATCCATTTTCATAGTAGGATTTTCCATGAAATAAACCATCCAGCTATTGGGGCACTGTTATGGAAACCACCGAGTTGGGTTCTGATCACCATTGGGTCCAACACCTTGGCTTCCGATAGGCAATGGATGCATGTGGCATTCAGTCAGGCGTTCAGGCTGGAAGTTGAAGATGGAAGTCTGGTACTCTGTGAATACCAAAATAGAATTGAGATTGAAGTACTTTTGGGTTCATGAGAACCTCGTATCATAGATTAGATCTTAGGTATTCAACCAATATAGTTTGACCTGTACTTAAATTGCAGCAGTATACTGTATCTATTTCTTGATGGTTTACAAACAGAAGAGTGCCCTCAAATCCCGCTCCGCTATTTCTTTCATCTGCGGGGTGTGCAGGTCTGAGTTTGACCAATGCATCCCATTCAGCTACTTACATCATTGTTGGTTCATATGTTCATTTCTATTGCACCCGTTATTAATCCCTGATGATATGATTCCTCCGGGCGATCCCCAAATAGTTGGTTGCGTTTGGCTGGTGTCTGTCCTCCCTTTTGCTGAGTTTCTGTCCTCGTTTTTGGGTGAAATCCGAAGTACAAGTTTTTTGGTGGCGTGGAAAATGTATAATAACATGGTTTATTGATGCTTATTTTTACCATTGATGGTTATTACAATACCATTATGAACATGTTACCATTTGTGGATGATTCACTGATTTACCTATGAAACATTGCCATTTTCGCTGGCAATGCTGGGGAAGATCATGAATTATGGCTGGTGGATTTTCGGGTCATTACGCCCCCGCTGTTTGGCTGATAGGTCCACGAATCTGGCTATCGCGGCAGACCGCTGCCCAACGAGGCGATACGGGTAGGATTTGTCGGCTGGAGAGAATAATTAGGTTTTACTCGTGGAAAAGAAGTGTGTGAAGTTTTGAATGTGATTTCTACTATCCCATTATCCCATCCCCCGTTCATATTAAACACACCCATTCTAAAATGTCCCAAATAAGTGTAAATTTCTGACTAAACCATGATTTCTGGAGGTGTTTTTTTTTTTTTAAAGGGGGAATGGGATGATGGCCCCCAATTGACTAAGGGTCTATCATGGTCTACCCTCCATTCCAACATGGCTGGAAAATCCACATTGCAGTACCGATTTATGCGGCAGGATTCTAGGGTTCACAAACCAGAAAGTGGGGACAGAATGGTACAGGTAGGATCATGAACATTTCAAAGAATAAAGGGTATTTCAATATTTCTATATTTCTTGACTTGGAGACTCTTAAACTCATCAACCAAATTGTTTTACTTTGGGAATGGGAATCCTTTGGTCTCAGGGGTCAGTCTTGAACTGTAGCCATACAGTTTGAGCTTGAGGTTTGCAAGGTGTAGATGTCTTCAGGAATTCCCTGGATTTGGATTTATTCGGGAATCTGCCAGATCTCATAAGGACACAAAAATCATCAAAAATCTAGCAGTGTAGATGAAGGATGCCTTTCCAACCAACGCACGTACGAACAGTCGATGTTCATTTTCAACATTTCAACCATAGAAATGGGATGATCCTCAATGTCAGACAAGACAAGTTCAGCTATATAAATGAGATGATGATGATAATCATCATCATCCCCAACGACAAACATTCTTTTTTTAGGAGGATCAAAACCACTTGAAACCACTTCTGGTGAGGTGGTATTGCCAGAATCCAGTCCTGGGTCAGCTGAATCACAGGCTCATTCTGTCGCCAAAGTGCTGGTGAAGTTGGGCCCTCCGAAGGAGCAGCACTGGGTGACCGAGGAATTCATGTGGAGATCAAACACCGATTTCTATCGGCCCATTCGCTAAATGATCTAAATGTATGTGTCAATAAATTATGTATATTGATGTTCAAATGTGTATTTGTATGTAGATGTACATGTACAGTTTTTCTATAAGTATACCGGTAAACATGCATAGATCGACACATGAATATATGTATTTATGCATATGTTTATATGTTTATAATTACATATCATATGTATGTAGAATTATGTATGTATATATATATATAATACATATATATATGCACATCCGCACTGTATGTGCATATCCACTGAGGCTGGGCGGCTTCCATTCTCCCGAACCACTACGGAGGCCCTGGATTTTTCGGCCAGGAAGCCTAGCAGGCCGCAGTAAGGTTTGGTGGGACTTTGGTTGAAGGTAAATGGAGGATTTTTTTGCCATAAATGGAGAACTATCACAGATCTACGTCTTTCAAAAGTGAATGAAAGTGTGTTCATGTATGATATATATATATATTTATGTACAAATATCATCACGTATACTTTTTTAGGCTGCTATCCAGGTCTGGCCATGTGGTTCACTGGTCAACGAGGAGGTCAAAAGTCTCCAGTCTTGGTAATCAACCCGTGAGGTGTGTGTGGCTAGAAATCTCAAGTTTTTTTGTGGGAAAAAACATGTTCAATGTTAACTTTACAACAAAAAATGCTGGTCAAATATTCGATTGATCTCGTTTTATCCCATTTTTCCGCATGTTTGATGGTTAAAACACCATATTTGCCGGTGAAATCTCAAGTTTGGATGGTTCCCTACCCCATTTTCTCCGTTGTGATCCAAGGCCCGCAGCTCTTGCAGTGCATTTGATCCTTCCGTCCGCCTGGCGCTGCGACGAAGGTCTGCATATTTATCCATGGATATCCATGGTGATTAGTAGGGATTGACCAGCAAATATTGATGGCGATTAATTAATGGGATTGATACTCCCAATATCAATGGTGATTAAATGTCAATAGTGACGATTAATGGGATTCATGGTGGTTAATGCATATTTATGGAAGAGAATGGGAACATTAATGGGAATATATATTGTGGATTGTGGGATGAATGGTGATTGGTAATTACGGGATATCATGGAATATTCACGGGAGAATGATTGGGATATAATGGGACAATGTTAATAGGATTGGAAATATTAAAATTGTGGGATTCATGGGGATTAGCAGGGGTGTAACCAACAAAAATATGGGTTTAATAGGGGTGATTCATAGGGATTTACTTATAGTAATTGATATTTATCGAAGGAAGTTTAGAAGTCAAACTTCCGACAATATGGACAGATGAAAAGCAGAGGTGGAGCAGAAGAATAGAGAAGAGAAGAGCAGAAGAGAGAAGATCAGAGAAGAGAAAGAGTCAGAAGAAAGAAGATGCAGGTGCGCGAAAAGGTAGCAAAGTCGCGAAACACTGTGTTTTTCCAATGATTTGTGGCTCCAGAGGGTCGAAAAGTAGGCTCGCTAAAGCGGCGGGTGCGGAGCCAGCTGGCCAGATGAGAGATGAAAAATTGCATGCCGTTGTGGCGCAAAGCACATTTGCAAGTGAAAAAGGTAAAACCACCTCACGTTCGGACCACTTTTGGAAGTTGAGATGTCGAAAAAGTGCACGGCGTTGTGGCGCGAAGCACATTTCGAAGTCAAAATGTACAAAGCACACCATGTTCGGACCACTTTTGGAAGTTGAGCTGTCGAAAAATTGCATGCCGTTGTGGCGCGAAGCACATTTGCAAGTGAAAAGGCTAAAGACACCTTGCTTTCGGACCACCTTTGGAAGTTGCGATGTCGAAAAAGTGCACGGCGTTGTGGCCCGAAGCACATTTCGAAGTCAACATGTTAAAATCACCAGGGGTTCGGACCACTTTTGGACGTTCAGACGTGCTTTCCCGTGGCAGGCGCAAGGGATTGTGGACCTTGTCAAAAGTGAGCAAAACGTGAGGGTTTTGTAGCATTTCCAAAAACGATGGCAGGCGTGTGACATTTGAAGAGGATCTGCAAAGATGGCATTTTCCGTGGCAGGCGCAGGACAAGAGACATGTTTATCAGAGATGTTAGGAGGTCCGGGTGCTGCATTTTGGTATGACCTGGCATCACTTTTTCGTGGCAGGCGCAGTACTTTAGACAAGTGGAATGGAAAATTCGCAAAACGAATTGGCACGAGGCCGCCCTTTCTGCACTCAGCTTTCCATTTTTGAAGGAAGTCTCGTCGAATGGCTTCGCTTTTGATGTTGTCAACTTAAAAAATGAGGAAGTCTCGCAGAATTGCTTCGTTATTGAAGTTGTCAAGTGCAAAAATTTAGGAAGTTTCGCAGAATAGCTTCGTTTTCAAGCTTGCAGATAGATAGATAGATAGACAGACAGGCAGACAGGCAGATAGACAGATAGACAGATAGACAGATAGACAGACAGACAGCCAGACAGACAGACAGACAGACAGATAGATAGATAGATAGATAGGATAAGATAGATAAGATAGATAAGATAGATTAGATTAGATTAGATCAGATTAGATAGATAGATAGATAGATAGGATTAGATAGATAGGATTAGATAGATAGGATTAGATAGATAGGATTAGATAGATAGGATTAGATAGATAGGATTAGATAGATAGGATTAGATAGATAGGATTAGATAGATAGGATTAGATAGATAGGATTAGATAGATAGGATTTAGATAGATAGGATTAGATAGATAGGATTAGATAGATAGGATTAGATAGATAGGATTAGATAGATAGGATTAGATAGATAGGATTAGATAGATAGGATTAGATAGATAGGATTAGATAGATAGGATTAGATAGATAGGATTAGATAGATAGGATTAGATAGATAGGATTAGATAGATAGGATTAGATAGATAGGATTAGATAGATAGGATTAGATAGATAGGATTAGATAGATAGGATTAGATAGATAGGATTAGATAGAGATAGGATTAGATAGATAGGATTAGATAGATAGGATTAGATAGATAGGATAGATAGATAGGATTAGATAGATAGGATTAGATAGATAGGATTAGATAGATAGGATTAGATAGATAGGATTAGATAGATAGATAGATAGACAGACAGATAGACAGACAGATAGACAGATAGACAGCTAGACAGCTAGACAGATAGATAGACAGGCAGACAGACAGATAGATAGATAGATAGGTAGATACTCAGAGAAAGAGAGAGAGAGAGAGAGAGGGAGAGAGAGAGAGAGAGAGAGAGAGAGAAAGAGAGGAGACCTCAACCACCTTTCGTTCTATCAGTGGTTTCGCTCTGCCATCCGTGAGTCACAACAACCAACCCTTCCTATAGGTTTCCTATTTTCGAAACTTCCGCCACCGCCTTGTGCGGTACTACTGGTAGAAAAAAAGGGGAAATATGATAGGAATATAGGAATATTCATGGGATAAAGGGGATTAATATTAATGGGACAATAATGGGGATGATAACTGAAATACCATCCGTTAATCAAACATGATTGGGTGGAAACTCCACCAGCCATAGTTCGATGATTTTCCAAAATCAAATTGCCACTTTTGACGACCAGAGGGTAGATAGTAGATATCCTAAAAAATATGAGCCGCGTTTTAAACCTCCGTGTTTATGTTTAGTATTGGGATCCTTGTAAGGACCTGTGGCGTAAGCAAAACACTGGTGGGCGTAAGCCTGCGTAAACATTTTTTACCAATATTGCTGTCGTAAGGATGGCGTAAGCTCATTTTCAACGGTTTTAAGATGAGGTTTTAAATAGTGGTATGTATGATGCATCCTAACCTGACATGACCGGACGATACCGGACGGGTTTTTGATTTTCCTGGGGCCACGGTAGCCCTCCTGTCTTTCAATTCAACACACCTGCATGGGATTGTTTCAATAACATGCATGGACACTTCATCAACACTTTACATCACTTTATAGAGTATGGATGGTTTTCCCCATTTCTATCGATATGGACCATTTACAAACATATGAAAAGAATCGCTGTTCAAGGTTTGCAGGGACCCACATGTACTTAAGAATTCAGCATATCAGAAAGGGGCAGATACAGAGAGTGACAGGCAACCTGTGCATTGGAATGCCTTTTCTTGAAGGAACATTGGTTATCTTCAGTTGGTGTTTTGCGTAGTTGTTTCCTGACATCCGCGTAAGGACCGCGTAAGCGTCGCGTAAGCTGCGCGTAAGCCAAAGGTGTTTGCCAGTAGTTGCCCATGCCGCCCAAATCCAAACCCTTCTCCGATCTTGGTCATGAGCGCCAACGAATTTTGACAAAGACCGTGTCCGACATTCTCGAGCAGCACTGTCCTTCTCTAGATGAAGCCCACCTCTTGTTGAACAAGGTCTTCTCCAGATGTCAATCTGTCTTGCCTGGCCTGTCCGGTATTAGTGGTAAGTGTGGTCGGCTTGTCGCTTCTCTTGGTGACCTGCGCACTTCTGTGGCTGAAGCCTTCAGACTCTCCAGAATCACATCACCATCAGTCAGTGTAGTAGACTTGGACAGGGCCCGTGCTCTCAGCAAGGGTGCTGTCAAAAAACGTCGTGAGCTTCGTGATCTGCGAGCTTCTGATGGTGGTACTTTTTCATCATTTTCTTCCTCTTCTTCCACGTCTTCATCGTCCACTGCTTGATTTTGCCAATCACTACTTCGATTCTTGCATGTAAAAGTTGCTGCGCGTAAGCCGAAACTGTGGTGACGTGCTAAAATTTGTCAGCGTAAGGTCTGCGTAAGGTGCTATAACGTGCGTAAGTAAAACTTGTGCGCGCGTAGGCAAAACGTAAGCAGCAGCGTAAGCTTTTCCTTGTTTGGTGCCGCCATGCAAGACATTTAAAACACAGCTCATATTGGTTTGATGGATACGGTAACGGCATTTAAATATGTGGAGGGCGGGCCAGACCGCAAGGCCCCGGAGGTAGTATGAAATACCAGTTCGATCCAGTTCGTATATTTAAATGTAGTTGCAGTATGTTTAAATGAATTGGGTTCCGTATGTTTAAATGGCTGGGCGGGCCAAGGAAAACCTTCACGGAGGTAGTCTAAAAATACCTGTTCATATGTTTAAAAAATTGTATATTTAAATGTAGTTACCGTATAACTACTGTAAAAACATATATATTATATCTAATGTATATCCGTCGTGTTCTTGTATATATATATGGGTATGGATCAAAACCAATGAAATATTTTTTTTTTGGAGGGATGAACATGCAGCTATACCAGTGGTCATATAGTGTATATACACATATACACTTGCAGATATTGATATACTTAGAACTGTAGTATGTGCACGCAAGATATACACATGCATGTTGTTTGCACCCCGACTGAATGTACAGCATTGTACAACATCTCTGTATATATGTGAATATAGTAATATATTATGTATATATAATATTATGTATAGGAATTAAATAATTTATCATGGAAACTTGAAGGGTTCAGAAGTGGGGATGTGGCAAATACTCACGCTGGATTGTAAAACCCACTTGCATCTGGCAATTGGCCACAGGGTAGATGTAGTTTGCACCTGTATCATTTTTGATCCCTGGTTGGTATGTTTCATGTGCATTCTGCGATATTGCATGCGTGTCTGCGATATTGCATGCGTGTCAAATTCGTCATAGTAGCACTTTTATCCTTTGTATCATTTTCAGCTACTTAGTTTACATGTGGAATATTCCACTTCCAACCTTTCTGTATGTCATCTACGCTTGAAATTTCCACGTTAACTCGCCGCTAGCCTCTTCCCTGAAGGTTTCCTACGTGAGGAGTAAGCCAAAGATGCTCACTGACTCATTCATTATGCTGATTTGTGCTGGCAAGAGAGAAAGAAAAGGTTACTTCCTGGTGAATTGCATTGTGCTTCAAGATTAAACTTCTTTGATACTTTTTAAAGGTGCCAGGTGCTGGTTGGCCAAAGTTGGTATGGATCAAACTTGAAGATCTCTTCACATCCCAAGGGTTTGGCCCGGGTTTGGCCATTCTATCTAATGCCAACACCAAGTTCACGTCCACAGACTTTTGATTTGAGAAAATATATTTAAATAATATATGGATTTGCCATGATTTGATCGAAAAGGATGATTTGTCGCCTTTTATAGCTTGAAAACATGGTGAACCACGAAATTTTGTGTGGTACCAGTGGTACCTGATTTTCGAACTAACCAAGATCTCTCCTTTGAAATAAATTCCTACATGCCGCCAACTGGTTGATGTTTTGTGTGTTTTTCCTTCTCTGTGCCATTGGTGACCGCCATTTCAGCCCAAGTTGGGGGCTTCCATGCCGTGCTGGCCTCGGGTTATTATTTTTCCGTGCCCGAGTGGGTCTGTGCATGTCCACCCGGTCTGCACGATTGACTCGTGCCAATTCTGCCAAGCAGACAGTACGCTCCAGCCGTGGTTTTGGAAGCAGACCTGACCGGACATCCCGAGCTGAACAAGTTCAAGTAGATCGAGGTGCATCAAGATAATGGGCCAATGTGTGCAGAGTGTTTCAGATATTGAAGAGATTCACCTACCGGATTTACCACAATTTGGACGATTCGGATTGTCAAAGAACCCTGAAAAAATCATTGAACACATATTGAAACATGTGCACTGCCCACGGCGAGGTATCACACATTGTGAAGAGAAAAGGCCTGACACTTCACCTGCTCCCCATCGCGAAATCTGTGCCATCTGCTTGGAATCATTGGATGATTGCAGTTTCAGCTATCCTTGTGGCCACCTGGATTTGTTGAGCCCATTCCAAACATGATTTTCCCAGTTTTTTTTCATCATGTGAGGAATCCAATGGCAATGCCCAAAATCACACATGGTGAAGTTTCAATCCATGTTATCACTGTTTTCCCATGGGACTATCCATTTTTTTCTTGTTTTTTGCTGGCCCCCTGGCCTGCGCCAAAACATCCAGGTCAAGGGCACCGACTGCATTATGGATGCATGGTACATTTCTTGGGCAGTGTCTTAGCGCAATGCTGAGATGGTAGGGATTTAGGGAATCCCCAAGCGGCTGAAATTCGATTTGCTGGTACTGTCTTACTTTTTCATTGGTAAATCCACCAGAAATCGGGAATCTACTGGGAATATCTGTTATTTTTATGGTCCCCTGTGGTGCAGATTTCAGGTGTCTTGGCTTTGCCTTTGTCGGATGACACTCCAGGGCCCTTGCTGAAAGAACAGGTGCGCGACTTGGGAAATGGCTGGAAAGCCATTGGAGTACTGGACGCCTTGCCATGATTTGCATCGTTTTCCCATGGAGCTCAATCATAGTCCGCTAGAAAAATATGAAAAAAATATCAGAAACGGAGATCTACATGAATCTGGTATTAACCAAGGGAAATGGGGATGGTCAATGCGGTAGACCAATAAATCACACCCCAGCTCCCAAGTGTTACCCTTTTTAAGGGGAGATAAGGGGAGTATTAAAACATATTAAAACCATATCCCAATGAGTTCTTTATTAACTTGGGTGTACCTTACTTATCATAAGCCACCAGAAATAGGACATCGGAGTATTTATGTTTGTGATGGCCCTGTTCAGTGCAAATCCAAGGAAGTTGCTCTGGAGATCATGACGCACGAAACCCGAAGTCGGTTGGGCTGCCCTTTGTGCCGATGTCCGTGGCCGGAGGAAGACCAGGTTCCCTTATCAGAGATCATTGCGCAGCTGCGTCTATGCCGAACACGCAAAGTGGCAAAGCTGGCCATGAAGTTAGAGACAGCATTCCAGCAGGCACGAAGAAGAAGATACAAGAAGTGTTTTGCTTGATATCAATTAAGTTGATGCAAAGGGTGCGTATATGATCGTATATGTATATTTATGTATCGTACAATATACTGTAGAGACATACAGTAGAGACATACACACACCGAAACATATGTACAATGTTACAACAAGCTGCAAAAAGCCAGTCTCCCTGGAGCAGGTGAAACTTCGTTTTGATGAACGACCAGAAGTGTCACACTATCGCATGGGATCTGGTTTCTTGCGCTTGGAAGAAAACCTTCATTCGGCCTCCAGTTTTTTGAGCCATCAACTCACGGGCTGTCACAGCGTCGCACAGATCTTGTCATTTCTGGATGCCCGACATGTCACAAACATGTCAGCGGCTTGTGCACCTTGGCAGCAGTTTCCGTTGCGCCTTTTGCTGCTTCTGTTTTTGTTTTTGTAATGAGTTTGCAGACCCCAGATTAAGTGATAGGTGATGTGTGTGCGAGTGTGGCAAAATCGAACATGTTCATTCAACCTCTAGACTTCGATGAGTCCGAGCAAGCCCAACATATTAGAAGAGCGCATGGGGGTGTGGGGCTTTCTCATGTTTTGATCCGAGCACTTAACCTGATGAAGCCATAAAGTTCGGCCGACTCTAGCATATTCTTTCACATTTATGGAAATCTGAGGGTTTAATTGCAAACTCATAATATATATAAATACATATATATATATATAAATACATATATATATATATATACATATATTACTATATGTATATCTCCATCAACACCAATCATCAGCTTGTGTAAAGCTACTCTCTTAGTCCCTAAGCGTTATTGGCACCTGTCGCCCCCGGCCTCCGTTGAGGCAGCGTCTCATCGCCATTGTTGGGCCGGGACCAAACTTCGGGCGCCCAATGTGAAGGTCGGCTCAGTACGCTCCGCGTTTCATCGAAGCTCGGTTCGAGCAAGTTGTGGTGGTCACTTTACCTACCATTTTCATCTCATTTTCTGGGTATACATTACACATATATAATTACACATATACATATATATATATATATAATATATAATATACATATATATATATATATATATGCTCACCCCCCCTAGAACCTACCAAAAGAGTGTTTTTCTTGGATTACGGATATTTACATTGAAACACAGTGGTTTCACCATACCTTTTCCTATGCCCCCTTTTCGCTGATCTCTGGTCAAGAAACAAGATATTCATTATCATAATGATTTCAATGTATTGTACGAAATAATTTACTTGTCTGCGGTCTGTTATGTACTGCGCTGTCTCTGGTAATCCAAAGTTAAGTTGGTTTATCATAATATCTTGACTGTCTCTTGTGATAATATCCATAACTTATATAGTTTAAAAAATATATATATATATATATTAATATATATATATATATATTTAGTATTTTTTTGATGTGGGACTATCTTAACATTTTTATCACCATTTTGAAATGATTTATTACTAAAAGTTTTTATATCATTTTCCTATAAGTTTGTTGATTGCTTCATACTCACTTGGTGGCTTATTCATATCCTTTTCCAGTTTCTAGCTAGACTGTGGTTTTGTCAATAGTATTGGTTGCTTTTGGTGTTGTGTAATCTTCCTTTGGAACATCATTACTTTTATCTTGATAAATTGTATCTTTACTTACATTCGTTAATACGTCTAGTAATTCATATGTCATATATATTATTTATTTGGTTTTTCATCTCTTCAACTTTTTCTTTTAAGATATCTGCATCAGTTTTTGATTGATAGCAACAACAACTGAATATAATATATTAGACTATATTTAAGTATTTAATTAAATATTAATTTAGATGTTTAAAGGTTCATTTGGTCTTATGCCATTGCTTATTTGACTTGTTGGGTGTAAGTGCCATAAACCATTGTGAGCAAAAGATGTGGAAGCAGAAGATGTGGAAGCAGTTTTGTCTTTTTGTTATTTTGGTTTGTGACCATTTTTTGGTTTGTGAATATGTTTGGCAGTGATGTGAAGCGGTACAGTAAGAGATGCAGATGTGTTACAGTAAGTGTTATGGCATTGACATTTGAGAGGTAGATCCTAGGGGGTGTGTGACCATATATATATATTATATACATAGAGATATATTGGGATATAATAGTCGGATAACCAAGATGATACCTGGGTTTGTTCATTGTTGTTCAGCCCTCAAAATGGACATTTCGAGAGGGAGCATGCTGATAAATAAAGCACTGGATTTCAGGGTGACCTATTTTCGGGCAAGCCCTGATTGGCATGGGTCAACAGCATCAACATCAAAATAGCTGGTATTGATGTTCACCACAACAAACAGATAGTACGTATCATGATTCGATGTATGACAGGCTTTGACATGCTTTGACGGATCCCCAAATCCCAGGAATCGGGAGTTCTTCCCCTTTTTCCTTTTGTCCCCGGGGTTCCAATGGTTCCAATGGTTCCAATGGTTCCAATGGTTCCAATGGTTCCAATGGTTCCAATTTCTATCCTCCAACTGGCACCAGGAATCCTTCCGGCAACGGCGCAGATATTGTTGGTAGACCCCAGCCTCGGTTCCGCCATGTGCAGGGGACTCTCAGGCGCAAAAAAATGGGGTCAAACCGCAGGGTTTTCTCAAAGTCCCGTTGATGAGGTTCATGGGGATATCTCATATATATATATAATATAATATAATATGATATAATATAATATAATATGATATAATATAATATAATATAATATGATATGATATGGCCAGTGTCATTGGGATTATATATATATATTTATATGATGATGATAAAGCATCAAAGTTTGAGGGTACCTCATTTTCAGACAAACCCAAATATCATAGCAAGACATCAACAGTCTTTGTGGGCATCCTCTCACAGCAGCCCCGATCGAACCCATCCATAGCCACTGTTCGCTGGACATGCTCACCAGCCCAAGTGGCCCTTCGTGAACAACATGAAAAATTGGATGTTTCACCGGCCATTTGGTGGGTCTGCTGGTCTGCTACAGGTTTAGATGTGGTTGCCTTCTCAAAGTGGCTGAACGGATCCAGCATGCGCGAGCTGACCATGACGGGTGCAGACTGGGAGAGACTGGATCCAGGCAAGACTGGTTTGTTTTCAGGGCAGCCTCACTGGTTGCCAAGTTCAAGAAGTAGGTTGCAAGGTTGGACCCTGCAACAAGTTATCTTCAGGTTTGAACTACACACTCGAGCTTTGCCTGAGAGACTGGATTATCCATTTGCAAGTCAAAAGTATGATGGAATGCCCAAACGCTAGAAGAGTTATGTATCAGTAATGACATCGGTAATGCAAGAGGCTCGTTCTCCCCATCCTGCCACTCGAAACACACGCGTTGAATATGTGGGACCACAGTTTGGGGTGCAATCCGCTGAGTTGATGTACAAGTGCTGGAAATGGAGGACCTCCCCAGGGTGGTTCACCCGGGTTCACCGTTCCGCGGCCGTTAGGTGCCTCGTATTTGGCGTCCAGCTTGCAGATTCGTAATTTGCGACTCTTGGACCTCTCCCACAACGGGCTCACTGATCTGAGTGCCCAAAATTTGGCCAACGCCCTTGCAAGGTGCCTCATAGGTTGAAGGATTTGCTGAGCTTCCATCTCGTGATCCACTGGGAATTTGTCGAAAATCAACTGACATCAAATAGTAATAGAATTTAATAATTTCTCCTTCGATCCCTTCTATTTTGTTTAACTGTGGCCCGCACTATGCACTTCTGTGGCTCAAAAATGGAGTTTAAAAGGACACATAAATAGGATCAATGATTTTGAACCATATCCAGCTGATGTATTTTTCGTTTTTGGGGGAGGCTCAACATCACTTTGGGTCTAGTTATATAAAGACTGCATACCACTAGTATAGTGAACCACCAAAAAGCTTTGTTAGTGGTTATAATATCGTGATTAACTCTCCCATTATTTGTGTGGTTTAAGTAGTTCTTAACCTCCCCCAGACTTAAAATGTGAGTCTACAATTGTTCCATGCGTATACACAGTTGATTTATAAAGACACACATCCACATGTAAACGCATATGCATATGTCAAACACCATTGTTTTATTGGTTCTTGCTGGAACTAGCATTGTTTTTTAGGGATGTTAGACTACTAATGGTTGGGTCAACTATTGTTTCGATGGCCTATCGACCTCCCCCGTGCCACAGGAGCGGAGCCGCATTGGAAGTCCTAACGCTAGAGTTGAACTTCATTTCGCAGCCACTGGGGCCAAGCTATCCCTGGTGTTTGATGGGTACACAACAGGGACATGAACCACCAGTCATCACCAGTCAATTTCGGGGGCCATATGCTGGTGTATTTGATATTCAGGGGATGGGATTAGAACTTCAAAAGTAAGGATTTTTTACAACTCCTAAATGATGGCTAGCATTGGGGTATACTAAGTATGGACTCATCCGATATGTTAAGAATCCGGTGACGGTTACTTTTCAGACAGGGTGAAACAAGAATCAGTTTGGGTGTTCCAAAAGCCCGGGCGCTGTAACATCGCCTGTAGATGCCTATGGAATATGTGTTTCCAGACCCATTTGCCCATCTATTGGAGTAGGTGCAACCAATCATTGCAGTAGCCTTTGGTCATCAAACATGGCAAGCTAGGACATACCCTATAAAAGGATTATAAAAGGAAGCTTTTATGGGAAAAATCAGTTTTGCATGCTGGTGTGTCCACTGCAATGTTTGATTTCCGCTCCCTTTGTTGGACCAAACCATGTCGCATGAGAATCTCTCTGAGGCAAGGCTTCGAATCTCTCCTGTGTCTTGGAACCTTGGCAAAAAAGGCTGATATTTGTAGCCCTGTCTTCTTTACTTCGGGGTATATAGACCGGTGACCGGGATATCAAAACTCTCCGGAAAGAAATGATTCATGTGGCACGCTTTCATTTGTTCTACGAGATTCTACGAGTATTTTCGATTTTTGTCGTGGGGAGTCTTAATGATGCTTATAGATGGGACCCTGTTCTGCAATTTCATCAACCAGTAGAATCCATTGCATGGTGGCTGGGCATGTTCTCAGGAGCTGGAAGTGTGCACAGCTGGGGCTTTAGACACAATCAACTTGGAGACGAGTCTTGCAGAATTTTGGCCGCTCGGAGTTTGTTTGGGGCAGTTGGAAGGGGAAACCCCGGAAACATGGCAGGATATGGCAGATAAATCCATAGATGTTTGCTGAATCTTCCTGTAGACCAAGCCACTGACATTTTTGTACTTGAGTCCTTGTCCTGACAATCAGGGCACAGTAACATTATGAGTCCAACAACACAGAGAATGTAGGGTTTGACAAAAAAATAAAAATAAAAAAACAAAACCAGAGCAAACAAAAAAAACAAACTAGAAAACCAAAACCAAGGAAAAAACAAGAAAAAAACAAGAAAAAAACAAAAAAAAACAAAAAAAAAATCAAAAAAAATCAAAACCTGCATTTTCCGCAGTTTTGATGTTTTTTTGTTTTTTTTTTGTTTTTTTTTGTTTTTTTTTGTTTTTTTTGTTTTTTTCTTGTTTTTTTTCTGTTTCTTCCTGTCGATTTGTTTTTTTGGTGATTCTGTTTTTGTTTCTGTTTTTTTTTTGTTTTTTTAATTTTTTGCTAAAATCCACTTTCTTTGTTCTGCACGGGGTCATAACAGTAACATGTGGACTATATAATCAAAAATTAGATAAACATGACAAAAATATACAAAAATAGGGTATACACAAAATGTAGAATATGCGCATGCTCCATGAGTTATTTTAAATTGTGTTTCGTAGCCCTGGGGCCTGGGGGTTGTGAGGCCAAATCATTGGACCCAGAGATCAGCAAGTTGGGAAAGCGCCGTCTTGTGCCTTGGCACCGCCCAGGAACAGTTTTCTTTGTGTTGGCAAGGCGGCTTTTGGAGCGTTTTTGTAGAAGAGTATGACAAGTATATATAATATACAAGTCTGACATTTCTTCAAGGAGAAGAGGAGGGCAAAATGGATATATCTGAAAACATGGTAGTTAATGCAGAATCCCATTCTTGTCCGTCGTTCTCCGGAATAAAAGCGGCATTTTGGGGCAGACCCCATTCTTGGACAAACCATGACCAACCCAGATATCATATTGATTCATATTCGTATTGATTAAATTCCATTGCATATTGAATGCTTGCTTAAATCTCAATCTGTGGCTAAACCCATATTTATTATATTTATTACTTGAACAAATCATATTTAATTATTAAATCCTTATTTTTGATGGTTCGATCCCCAATTTGGCTGCTTCAACAATTATTTCGGGACTATTTTAGCTGCTTAAACCACTCCGGACAAACCCGACCGGTGATCAGCAGATTCTTTACCCTTTCCCAGGAAACGTGGGACTTGCGCACCAATTCCATTGGTGCAGAGGGCTGCAAATTCTTGGCCCAGCTGATTGGAGCCTGGCTTTGGCTTCGGGTTGTTCCAAAAATTGGCAAATTGTTACCAACCAACATTGGGATATATATGGATATATGATAATATATATATATATACACGTATAATTATCTAATAGAAATATTGGGGAAAATTACTTGTGTACTGTATATATAGTTATATATATATTTACATAATTATATATTTATAATCAAGATGTGGTTTGTCCTGAATTTCAGTCGCCAAGTCATGGCATAGGCAGCGGGGCAAATGATCCGAATGAAGTTCAGCTTTTCTCAGGAGTTGTTGCACTCTGGTTTTATTCACATAGATGCGGGAAAGCCCTGATTTCCCGAGGAAAGGATCCATCAAAGCTGGCTGTTCCATATCCATATTAATCCAGGCCACTGCGATAAC
Source organism: Cladocopium goreaui (assembly GCA_947184155.2). NCBI lineage: Eukaryota > Dinophyceae > Suessiales > Symbiodiniaceae > Cladocopium > Cladocopium goreaui. The sequence continues at coordinate 45,284 of CAMXCT020002473.1, read as the reverse complement.
CGTTATCGCCCTTCCTGACTGGGATCATCCGAATACTTCATCAATATGGGTTTGCCCCAAAATAAAGTACCTATAAATAAATCTATTCACGAATGATAATTTTGCCTGTTAAAACAAGTCTAAACATAGCTTTTGTGGCGGCATACCTCAGTTTGGGAGCGCTGGACCAAGGACACATGGTGGTTGCCAGACTTGGCTGCAACCCTCTTGGCGATTATGGAGGTGAGCAATTGGCGAGTCTGGGACCAAAAGTGTGGCAAAGTCCTGTTTGTTTCATGAAGTAGTCCCTTGTACGTGAGATATTCCTCAAACGAAACCCTGGTTTAGTACTGATATATATATATATATTACATTAGGGGGATGGGATTGGAATCCCAAGTTTGTCGGTCGCAAAACAAGACGATGTCCAAGGATTCATCAAGAATGTGTCAGTGCGGTTTGTCTGAAAATGGGGCACCTCCAAATCCTGCTCGACTCATTTCCCAATGAAACATGGCCATAGCAGGGTGTTTAATCCGCTCAGACTCATCCATGTGGCATCAGGAATGGCTTGGGTCCTAAGCTTCGAATTTTAGATCTACGCCAAGCGCAGTTTCTTGGTGACCTCCATCAATGCCCAACATGGCGTGCCTGGTGGATGGTCATGTGGATAATAAACTGATCCAACGTGGGAACCTATTAGACCTATCACCTATCAACCTGTTTCTGGCGTGTCCGAGCGCATACGATGTAGCAGGTCTACACTGTCCAACATCTCCGTTGAGACGTAGATGCCGCAACTTTCGTTGTCTTGATAATACGTTAATACGTAGTGGGATACAGTATACATTACATGGATATACAATATATAGACCTTTCTTGCATCATGATTTTTTGTTGCTGTGATGGAAAAAGGCCTGATCATGCAGTGGCTGGCCCGAGCAGGGGATATCCTGCAAACAACTCAACAGCACATTTTTACGTGTTTAGTGGGGCCATCCAATTTGGGGCTTACAGGCTTACATGTTAATTCCCTTCTGGTTTGCTTGAAATTAATTTGTGCATATAATTCTCTTCGGTTCATACCACCAGTATGAAAGATCCCTAGTATCGAAGATTGCATAGCCATCGTGAAGACCATGTTCCATTGTCCGGGAAGATCTCTGTGGATTTCACAGCTTTCACTTGTGTAACTTGTGTTTGTTTGTTTGCTTGGTTGTGGTTGTGGTTGTGGCTGTGGTTGTGGTAGTTGTCGTCGTTGTCATCGTTGTCGTCGTTGTCGTTGTTGTCGTCGTTGTAGTCGTTGTAGTTGTAGTCGTCGTCATCGTTATCGTCGCGTCGATGTTGTCGATGTCGTCGTGGATGTTGTTGTTGTTGATGATGGATTTGTTCATGCCTTATGGACAAGCTCTGTTTGTTCCAGACTCTTGTCATATGATTTTCCCATTGCCACGATCCTCCCGAGGCTGGGTGAGGCGGCCACCTTAGCCCTGGGACGAAAGTTGCGTGAAGCCTCACAGCTGGAGGAGAGAGATTTCATGAGATTTTATGAGGGACTTAGGCGATGACTTAGGGATTTTATCAGATTTCTATAGATTTCATTGCATTTGGTTAGATTTCATGGGATTTTGTTAGATTTCATGGGATTTGTTACATTTTATTGGGGATCACAACCTATGGAACCAATATGTGTGGGGATGAACATCCAGCAGCAGGATACTAGGCTTTTGACCCATAGCCATGTTGTGGGACATCCAAGCTGTGGTGAACCACAGTTCTTGTCTTTGTGTTTTCTTGTATATCTTATCAACATCATGGAATCATGGATAAAGATAAAGATCATTCCATCCTGACTTCAATGATGTGTTTGATGTTTTTCATCCGCAGGATCCCATTTGTTGCTATCTGTTGAAGCACCTGTTGTGGCGATCACCTTGAATTCAAGGCGATTGCATATATATATATTTATATATATATATGTTGAATTAAATATGAAATGTGGAAATACCACTCCTTACGATCCGAGGTGAATTCAAATATAAAGTCCAGGTGGGTTTGCAACCAGAGCATTAGGATGGTCAAAGATGAAGATACGGGAAAAACTCCTTAAGGATCTTCAATTCAGTAAGTGGATTCAAACCCGAAATTGAACGATTTTCATAAAAATACAACACATATCCAACATGTTTGTCGATGGCTTTGCAGCGGTGAAGGAGCTGCTATTGTCGGGGAATGAAATTGGACCGTCTGGCCACTCGTCTCGGACACTGGCGTACAGTACGAGAACCACTTTCGGATGTTCACCCATCCAATTTTTGATGTGATCACCAGTTCTCATGATGCGGATTTTGTAGAGTGACAACTGCAAGTTCAAGTGTTGATCCCCCAGAATCATACCAACAAGTTTTACATGTTGCCCGAAGTGCGGATGAGATGGATGTGAATTGGTTTGAAGGAACAGAGATCCCCCAGTGGTTTTGTCTCATTTGTTGCCCTAGGTGTTCAAGCACTTGCAGAAGGCTTGGCAGCTGTCATGTCCAGACTTGTCCCTGTGCTGTCGACAGCCACCACAGCCTTGAATCTTGAAGAACAACCCGCAACTACACATCCAGAAGTTTTGTTTGGACTTGTTTGGTGCAATCACTTCATAACTAACAAGTCATACACATCTTTTTGCTCCACATATTTTCCTCACGTTATTAACCACGGTGTGCTGGGCCAAAATTATAGGCGATCTTTCCTACGACTGCTTGACATATATATATATATATCGACACATTGTGACATATATACATATGTACACAAATGCATATCTATATACAGTACACATAAACACATATTTACATACCCTACATATGAACATATCTAAATACATAGATACATATGTACATACGGATAAGCTTATGTAACCATACATATATCATATACGTATACGTGTGCGTATATGTATACATATACAAACACATATATACAATATGTATATATATATATGTACCACATGTATTTACAGATATACACATGTACATATATACATACCTAAACATATAAGTGTATGTGTGTATATATATATACATGTACTTCTTTACATATCTACAAGTAGATGCATATCTACATATATATATGTACATATCTACTTATATAAATAATATACACATCATATATACATATATACATATATACATATGTATATACATGTTTACATACTTACATGTCTACATAAATACATGAACACATACTGTATATCATATGATATTATTATGGCACACATATATATATACATTCATACATATCAACATACACTATCTGCATTATACATTTGTACATCTATACATATGTACATTTATACGTATATACTACATATTTACATATCTGCATATTTTTGTATACATATGTAAAAACATATCTACTGTAATATATACCTGACAAACCAGCGAAGAGCTAGTCAGTCTGATGGCACATCGCTCGCATAACTCTGTTTTCTTCTAAGCATGGCAAAGGGGGCTCGTGCCGATAGGTTCACATCGACATATGTTTGGAGATGAGATGCGTACATTTCACACACCCCGGTTTCATCTCCAAACTTCTTTGAGATGGATCACTCTTTCATGAAAGCAACAAAACCAGAAGAACAACAACACCAAAAACAAGAGACACGAGAAAACACACAGAAGATCACTTCTTTTTCTTTCCAATCCATTGCATGATTACTGGATTTTCCACCAGTATCATTCTTCCTTCATTCAGGGCCTTGCGTAGGAGTTCCATTGGCGCTCCCATTTTTGTTAGGCCGTCCACCAACATGTGCTCCGTAGGAAGCCACCTGACTTCAACTCCTTCTTTTTTGACATCTCTCTTCACCAACAACATTTCAATGGCTAATCTCTTGTCTTTGATGGTCATAGTTTGGCCACGTATGTGATCAAAAGCTGGTTTGGAATCAATTGCCAAAGTCACTGGTATTCTGCTCGTCCATACTTGATCTTCTTGAAGATCATAGCCAGCAAAGTTTGCTTCACACCATAAAGATCTCATCCATTTCGCTTCAGCTATGGTTCCGGACAACGTAAGAAGTTCTGCTCCCAGGGTAGAAGCTACCTGTCTCTCTTGTTTGAAGCTTCTCCACCTCCATGGTGAAATCTGAGCCCATCTATCTTCCCTCAGATCTCGTGTGGTAGCACAAATCATGTATCCTCCTTGGCTCTTCCAGTCTTCCGCATTCGCAAACGACGCGTCCGACCATGCACAAATCTCTAGTTCCCTAGGATTTATAGGTTTGACATGAATTTCTACAGCAGCGTGATCTCGAGCCATGGAAACAACGCGATTCAGCTCCAACAAGTCTTTGACTTTTGACTTCACAACTCTCGGTTGTAACAAGGAACAGCTTGCTGCCAGATCAGGTCTAGATCCCGTCACCAACCAGTTCAACTCACCTAAGACTGCACGCATTTGACCTTTTTCTTGGTCCGTCGTGTCCATTTCTTTGTCCTTTCTACGTTCTTTGGAGACATGCACACAGTCAAGCTGACATGCGTACTCTTTCTGTTGTATCACAATGCTCATGTCCCCCTTCTGAACCAAGTGCTTGCCCAGAAATTCACCAGACCCTTCCTTCACATGCTTGAGGGGATATTTCGCTTTCAAGGGTTGAAAACTTCAGCCATAAATTGTTGGTTTCCTCCAAAAATTAAGTCATCAACATGAAAAGCAATAATCCCAATAAGATTACTAACATCATCCCGTTTGTAAAACATACAACCATCCAACTCAGACGCTTTCATTCCCAAACCAACAAGAGTTTTCGAAAGAGATTCCCACCACAAACGAGGAGCATCAACCAATCCATAAACCGGTTTAATCAACTCAACCAACTCCCCATCATTCACACCCGGAATACCGTCTTTGGGGGGTTTCACCAAAATTCTTCCAGTGGGTCTTTTCAGGTCTTCACCCCTGAGAAATGCCGCTTCCACATCCGCAATCCGCAGCCGCCACCCATATGAAGACAAGACTTGGAGAGTGATGGCCAACCCTTCTGACGAGAGAGTGGGACTCGCAGTTTCAACTCTACACACATCAGGATCCAAATATCCCCTGATGCACCATCTCGCTTTCAACTTGGTATGAGGACTCCCATCTTCAGAGGTATAAACAAACCTAGATTCTAAAGTCCTGTCCCGTCCAATCACGTCCAAAATTCTGTTGGCATCAGCCCCAGTATGAACCACAACAGCCCCAGAGTCAACCATTTTGTTCCATTCTTTTCTCCTAGCGCACTCCAGCTCTTCACGTTTTTCGGGGCTAAGACTTTTGGGGTTCACCTCTTTTCTCCCTTGTTTCTTGACAGCGGCGACATACACTTCTTCAAAATGGCTGCGGTTTCCATGACATGTCTCTGCACATAACGCATCTTCTTCGGACGTTTCGACATGTGGCTGTGGTTGCGCACTACCTCTAGTCCTACCAAAGTCAAGCATGTTCACACTGTTTCTCAGGGCATTTGTGAGAGAAGAGTTACGGATCGGACCGTACCCTCCATTGTTACCCCGATTGTCATTCTGCACATGACCATCTCCAACAAGGTTTTGTGACATGTCATGTAGAGGCATCACATGTGTGTCATGACGTGGCATGTTATTTTCCCGTTCCATGTCTTGATCAGACTCACTGCTCTGGAAGGTTGTCTCCCCCTGAGAGTCAGAACTTCCAGGGTTCATTTGGTCTTGATTCATGTTCCTTCCCAGTGAGTGGTCATCATGTCTATCATGTCGATCATGGTCATCATCGTCCATGCCATCACCTTCTCCCATGTTGACATCACCATCATTATGTTCATGATTCCTCTCATCAACATTCTCATGTTCATCATGCAACACATGCTGACGCTCATGCTCCGGTGGTTTCTCACCATGATCAAGCTCAACAATGTTTCCAGCCCCTTTTTGTCTCAGAGTGGACCTCAGATTTTTCAAGTTCAGTGGCAGCCACTCTGCAAGATCCTTGATCTCTTCCTCGACATGTCTCACTTGTTCGGGTGCACAACGATAGACTTTTGACCCGTACGCAACCCATACCTTGTCAACCTGCGCACCAATCACCCGACCAGGACCATGCCAGTGGTGTTTTCTCTCGTTGTTGGCTTTTCGCCAGATCACTACTTGATCACCCACTTGAAATGGTCCCCTGTTTGGTCTACTCCTATGTTGTGAAGCCCTCTTGATCCGATCTTCAGCGTCAGCATCAAGGAACGCTCTCCTTGCTTCTTGTCTAATCCTCTGGGATCGGACATGTCTTCTCTCATGATGCAACTCAGCTGATTCAACCGTTTCCACATGTTCACCTAAGAGCAGACTACCCGGAAACCTAGCTTCAACTCCAAAGACATGCTGACAAGGGGAGTACCCATCTTTTCGTGTCATCATGTTATGTGCAACACACAATTGATCACACAACTCTTCTACTTCCTCTTTGGTCTTGGGTTCCACTTCCTGCGCTGCCTTCAAAAAGGCATTCTTGAACACACCCCCCGCTCTCTCGCATGTTCCATTCTGCCAAGGTGCATACGCAGCAGTTACGCTGTGTTGTACCATCACTGGCAAGCATGTCTGTCCATTCAGTTCCAAATTCAGGCCCTCCATCGGAGATTAGGATCCTCGGAACTCCTGCCCATCTCTTCCATGATCTTCGATAGGCTTTCCTCACCTTTTTGATTTCAATCCCCTTCCACAAGGGCACAACAACTTGAAACCTCGTGGCTAAGTCCACAACATTCAACAACTTGACCTTTCTCCAGTCCAGCTCAAGCTCAAACGTGTCAACACTTATCATGTCATTAAACTCCAGGTCTTTCAACGTCTTAGACACGTTATGACTCTTTTCCCCATCATTTCTCTACAGGTGCTACATGTAAGACCCTTCGCAAGTTTCAAACATGTTTCACTTGCACGTGCAGCTTTCAACATGGAAACAAATCTCTGGTTTGACGGATGTCCCAAGTTTTCATGACATCTCTTGAGAATCCTCACAATTTTCTTTTCATCATCGGTTTCCAAGCTCTCAACTGTGAAGACAGAGTATGTCACCATGCTCTGTTGTCTGCTCTTCTCATCATCCTTCAACCCTTGGATCATGGCCTGCACAAGTTTGGGGGGATATGCTTGAGCCATCCTAGATCGTGTTTTCCATCCCATTTTGGTTTTCACACACCCCATGACATGTTCGTGTTCATGAGTCCTGTCACACATGGTTCTCAACCTTTTCGCAACGCTCTCACAGTTGACCATGATTCCAGTTCTTTTCCTATGGGGTTTACCCGAAACATGATCTTTCAACCCATACATGCACTGGTCCAACGTTTCCTTATACACCCTAGAATCATGCAACAGCTTTTGAACCGACGGGTCACTCCATGACTTGGCTCCTTGAGGGTGCTCGAACAAAAACAAATCCCCCCTATCCATTTGGTCTTTACACAACTTCATGGCAAACCTCAACAACATTTTCCCCTCAGACAGCTTTTGAAGGTAACCCTTAAGATTCCTCATTTTGTTCAGCTCCTGCAGTTGTGAGAAGGGACCACAAGGGGGACAGACAATGAGGAGACGAGGTCTCAGAGTTCTCAGATGCTCCCGAAGCTCTTTTCTTTTTCCCTCGACTCGCAGATCCCATCCATTCAGGATGTCGTAGGAACCACCACACTTGAGCCCGGCTTGTTGCGCAGCCTTGCACATGCGTGGTAAACTGAAAACTTCCGCCACATCGACAGATTCGTCGTTTGGATTTATAATCAGCACATCAAGTCTCTCCTTAGAGTCTTTAACCCTTCGGACTAACTCATCCAAACCCTTTTCAACTATTTCTATTTCCTCTGTCTGTACATGGCCTCTCTCATTGTTCTCACCTAGTTGGAGCTTCGGGCATGTTCTCGACGGAGCATGCGAGCCATCTTCTCGAAGTTGTCCGCTGCCTCTTTCATCTCGTGGGGTGTCATGGTCTCCTGAATCTCCTCGTGTTCCAGTTCCCATTCCTCCGTGTCCATGCTGAACTGGTTCTCCGGCTCTCCCCATCCATCTCCTTCGCGAGTGCGGTTCTTCTTTGCTGCCATCTTTGTCTTGGCTGCCCGCGTTGGTGTCTTTGGCATCTGGCTCATGTAGTTCTTTCTCATCTCTTTCATCTCCCGCATGCGCTCCATCTTGTTCTCGTCGCGACACTCCACATACAGACGAAGACGAATCATCTCCTTCGCTGAAGTCTTGTTGATGTGCGCCCTCACCCAGTTGATGTAGGTCTTGTCTTCTGTGTATGCTTCGCTCATCGTCTTCTTGCCCTTGAACTTCCCGGCCTGGATCATCTCTTCTCCAGAAATGGGACAATCTCCTTCGTCTTCTGACATGTCTGGCACTTGGTCGATCTGGGTCCCAAGGTAGGTCACCTCCTGGTTCACCTCCGCTGCTTGGAGCTCGTTGATCAACGCCTTCGCCAGAGGACTTTTTGGCATTGCTTCGGGTCTCAAATTGCTTTCTACACCCTCCAGGGCTCTCACTAGGCTCGAGCACTGGAATGGCATAGTGACCTCTTTCGGTTCTCTTCATGCGAATTTTCTCATGTCCAAGTTTTTGAAAACAACACAAATCATCCTGCATGTTCATGACACAATGCAACTGCTTGAGAATCTCTTTGGACAAAAGAAACGGCGTATGTGATCCATCTCCCGGCAACACAGCAGCATGAATGACGACTCTCCTACTGCCCAGCGATACTGGGATCTGTGCAATCTCATGTGAAGTGAGAGTACCCGCATTTCCAAACTTGAAATAATTCTTTTCAGGCCTACGAACAACCTTCAAACCTCTCAATCCCAACTTACACTCCAAACCCCTCAGCGTGTAATCACCAATGAGAGTCTTACGGCAGGCTGTGTCTGGAACTGCGTGTTCGTCCAATGCTGCAAAAACTGATCCCACTTGGGATTCGTGAACCTCAAAATGAGGCTTGGAAAAACTTGGCTTCGCCCCCTTCGGAGACTGACTGCTGCCAACTGCACTCAGTACGTCTTGTTCGTACGTAGCGATCATCACATCGTACTCTTCAATGGTTGCTGGACGCTTGGCCTTGTCGCCTTCCTTCATCTTTTTCTGGAGGCTAAATCGTGTCTCACCTGTCCAGAAGCCTTTCATCTTCATGTGTGGTACCTTGCCAACATGGTAATTGTCCTTCACCAACTCACCTTCACCGTTCTCATAGTTGATGACGCTCTCTCTTTCCCCTGTGAAGTCCCCGACGTCTATGGTCAAACCAGCCACCCCATGTGGCGTGAAGAGACCTTTTCGAGGCTTCACATGCTTTCTGATCACCATGTCATTCTCTAGGTCATAGATCCAACTGTCCTGAGCTTTCTTTTTGTGAGCCTTTTCACATCGCACCTCTGCCTGGTAGATCTCGTGGAAGTTTTCCGCCTCGTCCACGATGTCCACCACATAGGCTTCCTTGGCACCGGCATTGGAGCTCGAGGCCGCGCTCGACTTCTCACTCTTTGCCCCTCGGTTTTTCAACGGGCATTCTCTTTTCCAGTGTCCAATTCTCTTGCATAAGTGGCATTTTGTCTTTGACTTCAGGGCTTCGATCTTTCCCTTCACAGTACCTGTGAGTTGCCAGGCTGCAGGCGTCGATGTCCTATACCCTCTCGTGGTCTTCTTTTCCTGGATTTTCCTCCTCACGGAGGCATATGCCTCAAACGCATCCAAGGCATCCTCTGATTCATAGTCATCATGACCTTGAATCTGACTTGCTACCGCTTCCATCACTTCGTATGGCTCCATGTCTTCTCCACGTTCTTCATCACTTCCCATCCCCTTCACCTCTTCATCCTCATCAGCCACAAAGATGTCCTTGGTCTTCATGGTCTTGGTGGACTTGCCGTTAGGAAACACATTCCTCACAGCCCTGACCACATCATCATGCATCACCGAACCTTGAGACGACGTCATGACCATGGCTTCGGACGTAGGATCTAGGGATAACTTTTTGAGAAGAAGCCAACCCCGCACAGCAGCTGGAAGCTCTACCTCATTTCTCACCAAGGCCTTGTAAGAGGTGTCTAGGCGTATCATGAAGTTGCGATACGTTTCACCCTCCTTGATGCATATAGTATAGAGGTATTCTTTCAGCACCCTTTGGAGTTCATCTTTCTCGGGTTCTTTGTACTTGTCATCCAAGATCTTAAAGACCTTTTTGTATCCGTCTTCCTTGACAATCTCGTCAATTGCCAGGGATTCCATGAGTTCTTCTGCCTCTCCCGACAAGTGCTCTAACAGCCTTGCTCCCCACTTCTTTTCAGGAATGGTCGTAGGCAGTGCTTGTAGGTATAGTGTTGCTCTCCTTCTCCATCTTCTGTAGTCTCCTACATTCTCACCCGTGAACGTTTCCAGTTTGGATCCAGCCTCCTCTTTTCCCACACTGGTTGATGCGCCCGACATTCACCAAGCGTCACTCCCTTCGGTGCTGGCTAAAAACGTCGATCGCCAACACCTCAGGGAGCCCCGCTACCACCTGACAAACCAGCGAAGAGCTAGTCAGTCTGATGGCACATCGCTCGCATAACTCTGTTTTCTTCTAAGCATGGCAAAGGGGGCTCGTGCCGATAGGTTCACATCGACATATGTTTGGAGATGAGATGCGTACATTTCACAATACAGTGTATGTATATCTAGATCCCCAGCATCTTCCAACCGTATCTGAAGGCAACATTTCAGCTGTGCAGGTTGGGCCTGGATCTCCACCCTTCGCTTCGTGGATCTCTCGGGCAATGGACACATCGGCAACGAAGGGGTCGATCTGATTGCGGATGAGCTGCCGTTTTGGCAGCAGGACTGGATGAGTCGGAGGTCATTTTGTTAATGGTAACCCATGGTAACCCATGGTAACCCTGATTATTATGGGGAGTATAAGTGAGATAATCCCCCTCTATAATGAGACCTTATAGTATATCATCGTCAATAAACCAATATTTTTGAGATATGATTCAGGATTGTGCTAAACCTTGTCAAATGGAGGGTTACCAATTTTCAATCCTGATTTATGTGATTTACCATTATTTCGGGTACCCCAATGAATAGTTGAAGTTTATTCATCTGAGGTTGACCCTAGGGAAGAAAACCTGGGGAACAGGATTCTTAGGTGGAACAGGTCATCCGGGTCGCTTGGAAAAAATGGCCGAAACGTCCAAGATCTCGTCTCTCCATATGGGATCGACCAATCTGTCTATGGACCAATTGGTTTTGATATGTGTTGATAATCCCCAGGAAATGGCCTGGGCAAAGCCGTCCGTTGAGTGGATTTGTTTTGATTCACTCCTGAAAAGATGCAGACGGGACTCCGGGACCAGCCAAAGATATCACAGAGGTTTGGATTCGGCGTGTCCTGTGGGAAATGTAGCCGTTCCCTTTCCAATGTCAAATCTCGGCAGATGCTCGCAGCCAGGCTCCATTCCGCTTGTCATTGGCCAGCATCAACTGTGAAGAGAAAAGCACAAGACGTTTCCTGAATTTGCTGAAGATCAGTTAGGATTAAATTTTATTTTAGGATTAAATTCTATTATTTTTCCATATCATATTTTCCCATTAATTCACAGGAGTCATCCAGTAGGTTTGTCTTTGTCGCTGATGGCCCCCGGAGCAAATCCAAGGTTTAGCACAAGCCTTGCGAAAGAATCCACGACATCATCGTCAGTGGAGAATCGAGACTCTTTTCTGAACTGGATACAACGTGATAGAACTGGGTATGGGGTTACAGTAGGTCATTTGGGACCGCAAAACAGGATGATTTGCCCAAAATGGGCTGGGTTGACATTATATAATATATATATATTTATAATATAATATATATATATATACAACTGGTGTCTTACATGTTTTTTGATGCATGATGCGTGTAAGAGGTTGGAATAATCATGGCAATTGGAATTGGGATATCCACTGGCCATTGGCTATGGTTCCAGCATTTTGAATCATGGATGTTTTTGTGTAGTAAAACCATCGGATCATGCAGTGCCAGACTTGCGGGGCTGTGGAGTCAAGCTGAGAAGATCCTGCATGTGTTGCCTTAGTTCGAGTTTGTATTGATCCGCGTACACTGTGACTGCTTTATGTTTTTGTACATGGATTTGTCAGCCTGCAAAGATTCTAAGATAACAGACCAACCAGCACACAGATCTTCGCAAAACACCTTTGGCGAAGAGCTTCCTCCATACTCTGTTTGCGTCTGGCACCTGGGTTTTTGGCACGGATCAAGGTTGCAGAACAATCCACTACCCACACACGCTGTGCTGGAGATTACTCGACTACTTGAACCTCGAGAGCCCGCGATATTTTCTGGGCGCCGAAACTTGTTCTCCAGAATATGTCAGAACTGTTTTGCCTTCTCGACTTCAAATAGTATTGGAACAGTTGCGCCTAAGCAGTGTTTTTGCATGGTTTTGCCATGCAGCCAGGACCATAATATTCCATTGCTTGTGGAGGATCTGAGCTGACCGGAACTTCAATTGTACAGATTGATGATGGCTCTTGCCAGCACAATCCGCCAGAATTCCGTAGCCGTAGCTATTAGGTGAAGCTGGTTCTGCAAAGCAGAATGCCATATCTTGACATTTGTGCATTCCTTGTTCTTTCGCTTGTCATAGCACGATGGTCCGTGCCTGTGCCTAGCCAAAAAGGATCCCTCGCAGCAGTCCAAAGATTTGTGCTTGCATTCATGCTGGTTTAAAGAAATTTTATTCTTGCAGTGGTGCAGTGAAAATTACCTACGTATAGATATGGACATGGATGATTTTCTTTGCTAGGTTCGCTGGCTGGAATTTCAAGAAGAATGTGTGGGGGTAATGATAAGCGCGATTAGAGTTCACCCCTGCTTCGCAAGTTTCATAGCAGATGAAATCAGCTTTTGGGTACAACATCAAAGGCCATAGGATAGGTTGCCCATCTAGTTATTTGATTTAATTACTTCTATTATACCTATAAACTTGTTGATAAACCATAGCTATGTTAAATTGCCAGAAGGTACATATTGAAGCCATATAAGTTGCATTTTTGGAGACAACCATCCCTGGGTGTGTCTGAAGGTTACGAACAGCAGCACTGGCGATGTCATTACTGATAATTGGTAGATGACCTACATTTTCGGGACAAACACATGTCGAGACACATTTTTATAATGTGAAGCCATGATCTGCGTACATCTTTCCCAATGATTTCCCAATTGTGTTTTGGTGCAAGTCCCCCATGTATTTGCGATGTTGGGCTCAAGACGAATCTTGGGCCATCAGCAGTCGCTGCGGCGGTGATCTACAAAGCCCACTTCAGGCTCTGCACTCAGAGAGGGACGCCAAGAATCGCCAACAGAGACAGACATTCAAGCATACATATAATTACATATATCATATACATAAGGATTATGGGAAAGCATGTGAGTTCCGGCACCTTTTTCAATTTGGAGAGATACATATTCATATACACATTCAACAGTATTCAATCATATTAGCATGTTCTTGGAATCATTCATATTCCTGACATGGAGATTTCACCTACCAACGTTGTGATCATGTACCAGGAACTCAGCAGTAGTCATTCGGAAATTCTGGGCAGTTGTTAGTTGTTGACCATCAAATTCATGGGGCGTTGACCAATAAGGACAGGGAAAGTGCGGATGTAAGCTACCGGTCCCACCTACCTCATGCGAAGATGTATATATATGTATTATACATACACACACAATAATATATATATATGTATAGCTACACGCGTAGAATACACATATACATATATATACATTACGTACATATACACATATTTGTAGCTGGACTGACAAGGTCATGGACCTCGGACAGTCGGGGGCGACACAGGCAGATGTCATCACCTCAGCATCGATTTGTCAGACCGGTGCTGATTCACATGGGCATTAATACACCATTGAAATTCGATTCATTTGGGTTATACTCATCTTGACTCCACATTTTTTCTATTCCCGAATTAGATGCTTGAAGACCTTGAATCAGCAGCCATTGAAGCAGCCATTCGTGGGTCGATTGGTCGTGGTTCACCGCTGATTGAATCCCCAGATGGAGCGTGCCGCTGGTTTGCTTCAGATGCAGCAAGTGATTCAGGCAGAGTTGGGTCATGTTGGGAGAAGGCATCGCCTCTGCAAAATTTGGGGGTCATCGGAGTCATCCCAAAAGCTGTGATCCTCTCGGCCTCGAAGATTGACGCAGATCTAAGGCACATGTCTCAAGTTTCTTGGGAGTTGGTCACCCAGTTCTTGGACCCTCGATCATGTCAGCTGTCAATGAGACTTGAAAAATGTCTCTTCAACAACCTTCAAAGAAGAAGGCTCCAAGTCAGAATGCCATGCCATCCGGGTCTTTTCTGTGTGACATTAATCCAAGATGAATAAATCTCTGCAGTTGAAGATGGCACCCATCTATCATAGTTCTCACTGCCACACAGCTGGGGCAATTGGCAGGGTCAGAAAGCCACCATGAAGATCTTGGGGCATTGTTTTGAAAGGCCGCGAAGTCCGTGGGGGAACGACTAATAATACATATATATATATATACACGTTCCTCATAGTATATATTATTAATTATATACATATATATACATACATATCTGATATATGATATGATATGATATGATATGATATATGATATATGATATGATATGATATGATATGATTTGGTATGATTGATATATAATATAGTATATAATATAATATATAAAAACAGACTTACTGTAATGTAATAATATAATATTAATATCTAATAGAATGTCTAGTATAATATAACATGTAATGATCATATAATCTAAAATGCAACAGACAATAAACACATTTTTTAAAACATAATTCAACATAATATAAAGTAATATATTGTATAATACAGTAGATTATATGATAGTGAACTTGATATAATGTAATGTAATGTAATATAATGATATATAATGTAATGTAATATAATATGATATGATATAATAATACATATATATATATATACACGTACATATGATGAATTGAACGCAGTGTGTAGCTCGGTGGTCTCTGATCAGCTCTGAGAAGTTTGCCTCTTTAAACATGCATAATGATATGTGGGAAATAAAGTAAAACATATATATATATGCACATATATTTATGCATGTTACATATGAATATGAAATGTTTGTAGATCCAATCTTTGGGGACTTGAAGGCCACTGTCGCTCCAGCTGTTGCTTTGCAGTGTGGCTTGGTAACCTTGATTATAGCAACCCAAAAAATATAGAACAGTTATTTATCCTTTTCTAGTGGGAATGGACTTTTCTCTCTTATTGAGTGTTGCAGTACTATATGTGGCTGAGTCACTGATTTGTTCCTTTGTGATGGAGGATTTTTTTTTCGTTCCGTAGAGAAGTTTTTGCTGGATACCATGATTGATGATATTTCGTCATGAGTTAACATTTGTTTGTACCTTGCCTTTGAAACAAGTCAGAAATCAGGAGGTGAATTTCGATATTCTCAACATGGCGAAGTTTGACAAATGCCATGGTGAGTTGCACGTTGCACGGTGCACGATACGCCAGGTGTGTCGACACTCCAGAAGACTCGCTGGCTTACAAGGACCCCTTTAGCTGCAGATATGATGCCAACAGGTCCAATGAACTTGCACAACAGTTTGGAATGAATATACGTCTCAATATATATATATATATATATACACACATATATATATATATATATATATACATATATATATATATACACACACATGACTCAAAAATCATTCGATTGTGGATCCTCGAATTGGTTGGCAGGCTACAAGGAGTCTAGGCGTGATGGAAAATGCGGTTGTTGGACCAGAAATTGCAGCGCAATCGTTCTTCATATCACGTATTTGAGCAATGGGAACCACAGGATCAGCAGTGCATTTGGAATTGCACTCAACGATTATTTGACAGTGAGCAGTTGGGAGTTCCCAGGGAACAATCTGAGGCACCGGAGGTGGGAGATGACCAATGGTATACCAATGCATTCACTTGTCAAGGTGTGGGATCAAACTGTTGACTTCAAGTGTCAGCAATGCAATGACACACCGAATTATAGTAGGTTTTATATATATATATATACATATCCTATGCAAGATATGGGTTTGTTTGAAAAGGGGCTATACCGTACCCCAAATGACCAATATAATAGGCAACACGATGATCAACTCTGGGATTTGGGGATCCCCTATTTTCCAGACAAATGATGTACTTCGTATGAAGATTCAACCACTTTTGTGTCGTGGAACCGTCGAGCATAGCATCTATGTCTTAGTTTGTCCCAACGAAAATTGATTATGGAAGCCTAAAAGTGGGAAGTTCCAATAGGATCCAATAGGTACATCATTTTTCAGAGCCCAGGGTATGTTCACGGCTTTGGTTTTATGAGGCTTTTGCTTGCCCCATAGTCGCTGTTGAACAGAACAGGCTTTATAGTCTGAATAAAGCCATGCGAAGCACAGCTTTTGCTGAGGTTTATGGTTAAACGACTGAACGCGGCTCAGAAAGCCAAGGGAGGCGCTTTGTAGTGTTTTGTAGTGCTTGAAGAACATCGTCCAACACTTTCCAGCCATGTCCTCAAATCAGGGCAACAATTTTGGATCATAAATCACAAGCTCTCCAACAAGCACATCAAGAAAACGTCGGAATATTACATAGCAAAATCCACCGCCGAAAAA
>CAMXCT020002473.1:0-25798 GCA_947184155.2 Cladocopium goreaui | reverse complement strand
GAAAAATCACGTGATATCCTTGAGCAGCCCCCCAATACTTGCTAAAGCAAGAAGACTCCAGCTAGCTAACGCTAGCTTTCGTGATTAATGTCCTATGTCGCGTAACCAAATCAAACCCCTTTTGGTATAACCTCAAATTTCTTGCAATGTAAATGGGTTAGCTATAGCAAATCCTATTGTCAGGATTATGATCTAGGATAATATAAGGGCATAGGGGCCCCTTGTTTTCCGCAACCAAATCTATGGCTGGTGCGATGTACATCAATGTCGTGGACAGCTCTCAAGAAATTTGATGCAGATGGTGAGCGCAGCGAAACAATCGCGCTATACGACCGCAATGTTTCATTCCAACCAGCCAGAAACATTCCCTCTCTCTGCTGGTGTCTCCCGCCCGTACCTCCCGCCAGCGCCAAACAAGGCGATCGAGACTGTTATTTTCTTTTTCGGCAAAATGCTGTTTGTACCAGCGGCAGCAGCAGCATAAGGAAGCAGCATGAGGAAGCAGCAGCGGCAGCAGCAACAGCAGCAGCAAGCAGCAAGCAGCAGCAAGCAGCAGGTAAGCAGCAGCAGGTAGGCAGCAGCAGGTAGGCAGCAGCAGGTAGGCAGCAGCAGGTAGGCAACAGCAGGTAGGCAGCAGCAAGGCAGCAGCAAGCAGCAGCAAGCAGCAGCAAGCAGCAGGCAACAGCAGGCAACAGCAGGCAACAGCAGGCAAGCAGCAGGCAAGCAGCAGGTGAACAGCAGGTGAGCAGCAGCAGGTAAGCAGCAAGCAGCAGGCAAGCATCAGGTAAGCAGCAACAGGTAGGCAGCAGGTAGGCAGCAGGTAGGCAGCAGGTAGGCAGCAGGTAGGCAGCAGGTAGGCAGCAGGTAGGCAGCAGGTAGGCAGCAGGTAGGCAGCAGGTAGGCAGCAGGTAGGCAGCAGCAAGCAGCAGGCAAGCAGCAGCAAGCAGCAGGCAAGCAGCAACCAGCGTTTGCCCCCTTGAAAGAATAATCAAATGTAAATTTTAAAAATCAACGCAATACACAAATTGAACTTTTTCCATGCGCACGGCCCCAAAACGAAGAAATCGTTCAATTACCAAAAGTTGTGGTGATGCCAAACTTGAACTTTTTCCAGGCGCACGGCCTCCCGATATGACTTTTACAAGCTGATACGACTTAACGCTAGCGCTTGTATCATATTTCAGCAAAACCTACATGAATTTTGATCTATTTTGTGATGCTTTTGGGCACCCCAAAAGAAGTCTAGAAAATGCATGGCACAATCAATTTGTCTCTTGATATCAATCTAGTAGCTGTCTAGAAAATAACTTGATATGGAAGGATGAATTTGGCCCTGGGTATGGGGCTTTTTAAACATTCCCCAGGAATGACCCAGGAAGCATTCGGACAAGAGTTCGATTAATTTGTTTTTTCTTTCAGCCCTTCTTTTTCTAGAAAATGGTCAGGTACAATTACATATAAAATTATGAAGGACCTTTTCGACTTTCCCCAGGAAATATAGGGAAATTAACTGGGCAGGAAGTTTCAGCTAGAAAATGGGGGTCACTTGAGTAGGTTCATTTTCTGTAGGGAAATTTCAATGGGGATCAAAACCCATGTTGCACACGATTTCTAAATACTAAAAAAAAAACGTGCGACTCAAGGCAACTACAAGGGGTTATAACATGATCATATTTCAATAACATTCATACCTCTGAATACCAGAATCACAAGGGGACATCGGGGACACCGTTTCTGCTCGACTTCACACAAGTACGCACGACTTAGCCCAAGCACCCAGGCTCAAAATCTATTACTAAACGGGATTGCAGCCAGCACAGGTCCTTCCTTTTTGTAGTGGAAATACCAACGAACATTATATAGTATATATTATATTCAATCTATTTTCTTGAATGTCAAATTCAAACTCAAAAATTCGCAATTAAATTTGTTTGTTTTTCATTCTTCAATTCAATCTCGTTGAATTAATCTATTTCAATCGGATCGCACCAATGCTTCCTTGGATCAGTCATGCTATGTTTGCCAGTTTTGATTCTTCCCGGTTATGGCTATGGATCAACAAGCTTTATAAAATCCGCCGACTGATGCTTGGTTATATATTGTTTTCCCCGTTGGTTCTGCTAATCCCTAATATATTGGGTATATAATCATCAACCAACATCATCAACCTATGATGTATATATACACATATAATTAATGGTGTATATTATATAGTATATATATAATAAATATAATAGACTAATATAATAATGTATATAGTATATCTATATATTGGTGTATATATATAGTACAACCCCCTATCATCAACCAACAAGGTAAACCATAACCTCCTTGGGAGATTAAGCCAACCCCTCCGAAGGTGGCTCCGAGAGTCAAAGGGATGATGATTCAAAAAGAACCACAATATATATATATATATTGTTTTTGTTTTTTTTAAACATCATAAATCATACTATGATATTCTATAATGATGTATACATATACATATACATATACATAGACATACACATATACACATATACACATATACACATATACACATATACACATATACACATATACACATACACATACACATACTTCTACACATAAATATACATATACGTATACGTATACATATACGTATACGTATACGTATACGTATACATATAATATACATCTTATATATAATGGGATGGTTCAAAATTGTTGGGGAATGGGTGGTGAAATCCCCATGATACTTGATCTCGATGGGGAGGTTTCATCTCTGCCAAGTTGCAATGGAGTCACCCACTTGTCAGTGTGTTGCGATTCACTTTTCTTTGCCTTGAATTCGGCAGCCGATTTCGAAACAAAGGCTTCAAAAACAACCTGCAATTGTTCGCACATTGATGTTCCGATGACACTCATTTGCCCAGTGAATGCTTTAAAGTTCCTCATAGAACCTAAGTATGCACATCATCTATGCACTATGTCCCACAAGCAAATTCCACAAATAAAGACGCAGTCTGGCGCAGTTGCGTTCGCTCACAGCTAACTGATAATAAATTTGCATAAATTTACTTACAAGCAAGTTCTCTACACCGATCAACACGGAAGACGGACAGATGAATACACAAACCTCCAGAAGCTTTGATGATTCTTTGGCATTTTCTTTGCAATGCCTGGCCACCGTTCTGCTGACAAAGGCTTGGGGTCAACAGTCAAATGTCAAATGCTTCATCTCCTGGCTATGTGGCTACCAGTGTTGGCACTTAAGTTTGCTACTTAATGCTACGTAAAATTGATGAATCTGAATATATATATATACACAGTATATATCAGTATATATTGTTTTTTTTTTTTTAAAAAAAAAACATACTATGATATTCTATAATGATGTATACATATACATATACATATACATATACATAGACATACACATATACACATATACACATATACACATATACACATACACATACACATACTTCTACACATAAATATACATATACGTATACGTATACATATACGTATACGTATACGTATACATATAATATACATCTTATATATAATGGGATGGTTCAAAATTGTTGGGGAATGGGTGGTGAAATCCCCATGATACTTGATCTCGATGGGGAGGTTTCATCTCTGCCAAGTTGCAATGGAGTCACCCACTTGTCAGTGTGTTGCGATTCACTTTTCTTTGCCTTGAATTCGTCAGCCGATTTCGAAACAAAGGCTTCAAAAACAACCTGCAATTGTTCGCACATTGATGTTCCGATGACACTCATTTGTCCAGTGAATGCTTTAAAGTTCCTCATAGAACCTAAGTATGCACATCATCTATGCACTATGTCCCACGAGCACATTCCACAAATAAAGACGCAGTCTGGCGCAGTTGCGTTCGCTCACAGCTAACTGATAATAAATTTGCATAAATTTGCTTACAAGCAAGTTCTCTACACCGATCAACACGGAAGACGGACAGCTGAATACACAAACCTCCAGAAGCTTTGATGATTCTTTGGCATTTTCTTTGCAATGCCTGGCCACCGTTCTGCTGACAAAGGCTTGGGGTTAACAGTCAAATGTCAAATGCTTCATCTCCTGGCTATGTGGCTACCAGTGTTGGCACTTAAGTTTGCTACTTAATGCTACGTAAAATTCATGAATCTGAAAAAACATATATATATATACAGTATATTTTTTGTTTTTTAAAAAATCATACTATGATATTCTATAATGATGTATACGTATACATATACATATACATATACATATACATATAGATATACATATACATATACATATACACATACACATACACATACTTCTACACATAAGTATACATATACGTATACGTATACATATACGTATACGTATACGTATACATATAATATACATCTTATATATAATGGGATGGTTCAAAATTGTTGGGGAATGGGTGGTGAAATCCCCATGATACTTGATCTCGATGGGGAGGTTTCATCTCTGCCAAGTTGCAATGGAGTCACCCACTTGTCAGTGTGTTGCGATTCACTTTTCTTTGCCTTGAATTCGTCAGCCGATTTCGAAACAAAGGCTTCAAAAACAACCTGCAATTGTTCGCACATTGATGTTCCGATGACACTCATTTGTCCAGTGAATGCTTTAAAGTTCCTCATAGAACCTAAGTATGCACATCATCTATGCACTATGTCCCACAAGCAAATTCCACAAATAAAGACGCAGTCTGGCGCAGTTGCGTTCGCTCACAGCTAACTGATAATAAATTTGCATAAATTTGCTTACAAGCAAGTTCTCTACACCGATCAACACGGAAGACGGACAGCTGAATACACAAACCTCCAGAAGCTTTGATGATTCTTTGGCATTTTCTTTGCAATGCCTGGCCACCGTTCTGCTGACAAAGGCTTGGGGTTAACAGTCAAATGTCAAATGCTTCATCTCCTGGCTATGTGGCTACCAGTGTTGGCACTTAAGTTTGCTACTTAATGCTACGTAAAATTCATGAATCTGAATATATATATATATATAATTATATATATATAATATATAATTATATATATATACATATATATATACATATATATATATATACATTAAACTATATTGAATCATATTAAATTATATACATATATCACTAATTATGTAAGATCATGTAATTAAGTATAACATCATAATATGGTAACAACTCGATATTTGCATGCTGCACATCTTCCTTGTTTGTCACCTAGATCCTCTTGGATCTGCCATAAACCCTGCCATGACCCTTGTGGAGTTTCCCAGAATGCGAACTCCGGCGGCCTCTTGGACAATCGTTCCAACAACGTTGCAGCCGGCCGTGGCCGCTTGCCATGTGGGCCTGCCATACACCATGGGGCCATGGGGATGATTTAATATAGCACCCATGGTGATTTTGGGGATGGTTTTCATCGAGCTTACCTCATTGCATTGGTTTAAGAACTTCAATGTATCATAGAGATTCATAAAGTGTCTCTGGACACGTAGACTGGGGATGCAACCTGCATTCATTCGCCCAATTGCTTCTTGGTGATTCCTAATCGGATTGGGGTGTAACGGCAACAATGACATAGTAACGGTTGGCTCTGCTGATTGGGGGATGCCTGGCGAATCTCAGTCTTAATTTTGCCCGTAACAACTTGAAATTCCTAGAAGTGGATAAAGGATGACAATGATAAAGGTACCAGGTGCAAACCAAAAAACATCAACACCCCGTACCAGGTGCAAACCAAAAAACGTCAACACCCCGCAAAAAAAACTTCGCGACGGCACCTGGCGATGCAACAACACGCCCTGCAGCTTCAACAGGCTCCTGAGGCTCTAATCTTGGCTGAGATAAACACCATGAAGGGATGTCTTCCAGTGCAGATTTTCTTTTTCAAGACCCACATTTATCTTCGGATTTGGACTTGGGACTTGGACCATTTTGAAGACTCAGGAATTTCCAGACTCACCAAACAAGAAATGTGGAAACCCAGTGCCATAACCCATCCACAATGACTAACTGTTAGGTATTGTTAGGTTTACCAATCACTGCCAATCTTAGATACCTGGCAACAGATAATTACATGTTTAGCTGGTTAACATTCACATTAACCAAAGTATATGAAAGTCCTAAAGATTCCATCCAGTTGGCCATGGTTGAGCTGCCAAGCGACCACCATGCATCGTTCCGCCTTTCCAGAGCACTTGGACGCTGACGTCACAGGCTTCACAGGCTTAGGCTCAATCGGCTTCATGGCAGGTGTGGATTGGCAGGCTGCAAGGCTGCGTTGCTTGGCGTCCTCGACCGCGGTCAACGGGGTTTTTTTGGTCGAAACCTTGGGGCCCCCTGGTGCACGGAACAACTTGACCCATCCCCATTTGGAGAATATGAGAGCATAGAAAATTGGAATATAAATGAGGATCAATGAAGATAATTGTTTTTTAAAGTACCACTGCATGACCAGCTAGTCTCATCAGACCAACATCTGTGGCTGGGTCAACTTCCCTCACTTTGCCTGGTAGTATCTCAGCACCTCCGGATGAGCCCGGCAGGAAGATTCCAAATTCAGAGCGCCACGGATCCATAGCCCCTCCGTTCCTCGGTTGCCACCATGAGGTATCTGGGATAAACTATTAATTCAACAACCTGAAACAAAACCGTTTTGGGATAGTTTCCCTTGCTAAGCATCATTCCAGTGTCGTGGCAATGAGGTTAATTATTATAATTGATGATATTGAAGCAAATAGAGATGCAATCAAAAAATCAGTAGTCGCTCACTGCCATCCCTGCCCAGAAAAGGCGTCTCCGGGGTTGTGGAGTTTCGGTTTCGGATGCTGTTTGAACAGCTTCAATCACTTGGCGCAATAAAAACGCGCTCTGCACTTTCTCCAAAATGCTCACGGGTTCATTCAGTGTGCCTGAGCACCTGAACACCGCGAAACCCAAGGGTTCTGCTGTTTTGACCACCACATTTCTTCGTTGCAAATCCCAGGTGCCAGTCAAGCGAGAAAGCGCCACATAGCTCTGACCCACCTGAGACTTTTGGGTGCATGCAGCCGCCAGCTGGGCAAAGACATGTCTGTTGAAATTTCTGGGTTGTTTGGCTTGGACTTCAAAGCTAAGCATGATCCCAGTCCAAGAAAGGCCAGGATGTGTTCGAAGCTACTGAAATAGATCACCTGGTGATTCATGATCCGCAAAAGCCCCACATATTCTCATAGCTCTTGTGGCTAGTCACGGTAGTCACGGGTACCCCAATGAATCCCAATGATTTGATACATTTTGATACTATCAGTGGTCCAGGGCATAAATTTTGATCCATAGCTTTGTGGATTCCTTGTGGTCCAGCCCCAAGAGCCTCAAAGACATTGTCCAGCTGCAGCTCCGCGCGCGTCAAGGTCATACCTTGAGCCTCGGCTCTGAAAATTGAGGGATAAAACAGAACATATGAAAAATTGGGGAAAAATTGGGGAATGGGGAACATGAGGCTTGTACTAATGTGAGTCGATGAATGCTCACGGGCAGCAAAAGGTTTGGCAGAAGAACAGGATATAGAATTTCTTCCTTTCGATGGGTAGCCCAACATATCACCCAGTCAAATGTTCAGGAGGATTCAAAAGAAGCAAGCTTGGGGGAATAGAATCAGCCGGCGTTGTTTGAAAATTGGGTGGCCCCAATCTTGCCATAAAGTTGATGGTTTAGACATGTTTCGAACCCCGAAAACTGAACATAGTGGATAAATGATCTATAATCTATAATTCTCTATAATCATCCATATCAGAAACAAGTACCTCAATTGTGGGCCAGAACTTTTAACCCATCCCCACCGAAAAACTCCCAAAGGACTCGACACTCAGCAGGGGGCCTTGTGCACAGTGAGCGCCCATCCCAGTTTCAGGGGCACCTGGTACCTGAAAACACCAACGATATGGTCCCTTCACGATATGGTTTCTTCCACTTGCAACTGGACAAACATCTTCTTACATCTTTCATGATTTTAAGGTTTTTGAAAAGAAATCGGATGGAAAAGTCGTAGAGAACCCAACTGGGGATCATTGATCATTTTGTCATTTATAATTTACAGGTAGCAAGGGCGCGTCCATAGTTCCCTAGCAGTGTTCAAACGAAGTGCTCAAGGCTGGGCCCTGCGCCTCTCGAGGCTCTTTGATCCTTGTCCTTGCGTAAACTTGTGGACACCAATGCCTGCCGCAGCGCACGTGGGCACGGTGGCACTCCGTTGCTGGTTGGAGTCATTTAGAGAACCAGCGGCAAAAGACCAGCAACCGAGAGGTTGCCATCTTGTGAGTCTTTTCCCTTGTGCCAAAACATAACTTGCAACGAAACACACAAAGAGAAAACAGTGACACAGTGTCTTGAGTGACTGATTCATGCGCTGGTCGATTCTGCTCAGCAACATGCGTCTAGGTTGGAAAAAAGTAGTACCAATGGACCTGCACAAAAAATAATGTTCAGGTGAAATAATCCTTTTCTGGAAGTCCTGAGGTTTCTTAAAATGGGGGGTGCCTCCGAATGGTCCATTTTAATGGCATTTTCCATCATAAACCATCCATTTTGGGGTATCCCCATTTATGGAAACCCCCACATGGTTCCAAACACCAATTGGACTTCGTCAAGTCACATATCCTCTTGCCATTGTCGAAGCGAACAACGGGTTTTCCACCTTCAAAGGCCTGCTTTGGCGCGGAATGGGATCCCAAAGATGATGGATCCAGTCAGGGAAGGTGGCTTAGCGTCTTGACATGTTGTGGAACAAAGTGTGGAAAAAAACATCAGATGATGCATGTCAATGTCAAGCGCTGCCTCCAGTCCTCAAATTGCAGAAAGAGTCCCCAAATATGTTCACATCTCATGGCGGGCTGTGTATATATATATATATACATATACACACACATTCTATGTATATGTATATATCTATATATGTATAATATATATATAATATATTATATATGTATAATATATATATATATGTGTGTATAATATATATATATACATATGTGTATTATATATATATATACATAAATATTTATATGTATATATATGTATAATATATATATGTATGTATAGATATATGTAATATATCTATATACACCTATGTAGAATATATATATATATATGTATTATAAATTATGTATATATATATATATGTGTGTATCTAGATATATATACATATATGTAATTACATACACATAATTTTAAAATGGATGTGATATGGCTCAAATATACAAATGGTATGGACCGTTCCGCGGTGATCCGGACGTATGGAATGAGTGAGTTGCATATACTGTAAGAAGTTTGATCCGGACCTACTGAGAGGTATACTAAAGTGACTTGGAACAAGTACAACCTGTCATTTTTTGGTATCGATCAAGGGTATGGATCATGTAGAGATGTATGGATCATGGGAATGGATCGGGGCCATGGATCGCCTGTGGGTCCAGGGTATGGATCCGGGGCCTTACGTTTTGAGCATCACATAGCACCACTTCAAAGGGTGGCTATATTGACAGCCATTGTGTAGCGATTGTACAATCCAGTTCACACCCCCTTTTGGAGGTGATGCTTATGATGCTTGAGCCCCCTTTTGGTCCTGGTTACTTTGAGGATGATCCCAGTTGGAAAGTGCTGTCCCCGAACTGGGCTATCCATGGCTATCCCATGTGTCGGTGATAACACAAGTCGCTCACTAGAAGATTAGTTGGGATGATAATCCCAGTATGGAGGACATATCAGGAACCCTGACCACGCTTCAAATATCTTCAAATCAACGGCCTCCACTCGCCCACGATGACCATTCACAAGGCCCATCGCAGGATCGTTACACAGGTGGATCACCTGCGGTAAAGGTGGTCTAAGCAGCCATTTATGGGGACTTAATCGTCAACGAAATGGAACTAACCATCAAGAACAGTTTCATTAGTCGTCACATATGGGGATTTCATGGGATTTCCCCAATGAAAGTGGGTATGGTATGGATTTGTCCGAGAACGCAGGATTCACTCCCAATATCTATAATTCTTCACGGCAAGCTCAATGGTGACAAATATGGGAAAATGCTGATGAATCATGGATTTTTTCGGTGTACTAGTATAGTAATCCCCAAAAAAATCAAACCATATTTCATCATCTTTCGGGGATTACTATACTAGTAGACGATTATATGGTTCATCGTACCATAAAGATCGTAATCCCCATATATTTCATCATCACCATTATGGTACGATTTTACTGTCCGAATCTTTCCGATCTTTTTTGGACCAAGACATTGGGACCGCAGCGCCTGTGCGCCCACCTTCAAGCTCAGCCTTTCTGGTACCTGAAGTTGGAAAACGAAGCGGAAATCACAGGGCAAAAAACGTCCTGATCCATGGAAAATCCTCAACTGTCACAGGAAATTCTCCCATTCTAGATGGGTTGGTTTCCTAACGGCAGGCACTATCTGTTCTCACTTCACTTGGATCATCGCGGGATTTCTTAGTAATTTTGGGGAATACAACCAAATCATACAAATGACTTAATGTGATAAACCCACTATGTAGATTTGGCACAAGGGGGTTGGTTTATCATTGGCACATTGGATATCATTGGGTCCGGTCTACCAGAGTCTACCGCATCAACCATCCACATTTTTTGCTGGTTAATACCTCCATCATTGTGGTTTGAATCCGTGTTTGTTCCTATACAAAATAAACGAATATACACAATCCTAGCCTAGCCGTTTGGTGATTTTCCCCAAATGACAATTTGCCTAGGGAAAGTGAAGTTTGAGTCCAAGGGATTTTGCGGTCGATATTCCGTTTTCGGATAACCCCACGATTCTGGAACATGGGAAAAAAAGACACGCTTGACGCTTAACTAATTCCACAAAAATCTTTGAACAATCAAGAACCACGAACATCCATTAAAATCAGTAAAAATCAACAAACATCCCTGACCATCCATAAAAACACACAAATCCACAACAAAAACCATGGACATCCATGGACATCCATACATTTGAACCATTTCCCAACTTTTCAGCGATGTTTTCGGCCGCGGGGGGCCTTCCGGTCCAGCGAGGCGCGCTGCGCGGCGGAGGCGCGTTTGGGAATCCGGTCCTGCGACCGCAGGATCCGTGCACTACCTGGCGGTCGCAGCGCAGCAAAAATGGTGGTATCATGAGTCCAATTCCATGTTGATAAATGTTAGTTATACCAGTTATACCGGTTATGTTATACCATGTTATTTATCACTTTTATCTCCTAATTACATCCCCATTAGGCCATTAGGCCATTTGGCCAGTGCAGACTATGGTGATCCCGGCATTCCGAGCCCTTGATCCCAGCTGATGCCTGGAAGTTGTGACAACCTGGCAGCATTCTCTCGGTCCACGTCACGATTTAGACCTGCGTAACGTTTTCAAACGGGGCCCAGGATTGTTCGTTAAGTCCTGCTTTCCCAGATTGGGACCTCTGAGATTCTGCATTTGGTGACTGTTACATAGAGTCTATGCATGTCTATATATATATATATATACCAGCCCCCTCCAAGGGCCTACCAATTGAAGGCCATTTGACCAGGTCGCCAATGGGGGGCCGTTTCATTTATAGATTGTATGAACCTTGAATATGATGATGTTATGCCAGGATCACTTGAATGTTCCGAGGGCCACGGACAGGTGCTGCACATGCCGCCGCAGCCTGCGCTGGCTGGATCGGGGGTGTGGTCTGGCTAGTTGGGGAATAAAAAAAATTATTCAACATGCGTCAATGTTCAAGCATATTAAGAGCGGAATACCAAATATGTTAGGAATGTCTTTCAAACAACCTAGGTATAAGAGTTTTCAAAGTGTTCGCACTCGCCCGTGTTTGGAGCCATGCCGAACCACCAAATGGGACCTCAAACAAAGAACCTTGGCATGATATATGCATGGCTTAAGTGATGTTTGTTGTTTCATTCTGAAGTCACTTTCGTTGGATCTATTTCCAGCTCATCTGTCAGATCTTAGGACTTTGGTCGAACACATGGTGGCGAAAATGCCTAAGGGCAAATCTATTGAGGACGACCTGGTTTGCGGTGGTGATCTGCGGGCTCGGGGAAATGCATGGTTAAGATCCGCTTTTGTTTCCAGTAAGTTGAAAAAGGTGCCAAGGGAAAATCAAATACGCATGGCAGTTAAGAAGTTGATGGTCAAACAGAAGATGGGAACCATGGTGGTGAAATGTGATTTTTTCTAGTTGTTTCTTTAACGTCTTTGATGTCCCCCATTAGATTGATAGTGCTATGTGGCTGGATAAATGTTAAAATCATCTAAGGAAAAATCCTATCAAGAGATGCTCGCCAAGACTGGGTGCGTCAGCAGGCCACATGGTTCCAGGAACATATGCCTCAGATCGTTTCAGCATATGTTATTCAAATTAATTCAGCATCTTCACCACTGTGTTGATATGGAATCTGAGGCTTTCAAATGTCACGATATCTTGCTGAAGCACACCAGAGCCAAGCGTAGAGGTTACGCGTACCGATCCCCTACTGATAGCCAATCCAAAGGGATTCTTGCACAAACTTAACTGTTTGTTCTTTTCACTTTCGATTTTGTGACAGATCGGTATGATTTTCTATGTTATCTTATTGGGGAGTTTGGCCAGCTAGCCACTTAGGTCATCAATGGATCAGTTAGAGACACAGCCCGTAGATGAGGATGAGATCCCAAAGCTTGATGACAACGATATGATTCCTGGCAAAATTTTAGCACTGATTCAGCTTTCATTCAAACCAAGGTATTCCAGTGTTGGTACTTGTTACTCGTCCTGTATTCTAGGCCCGGAGTTGATGTCAAACATTGTAAAGGAAAACCTGTGGCTCTGCTCCAACTACCTCCACTACGGGCCCTGCTACCTCCCTTGACCACGAAACCTCGGAATCGGAATCTTCTACGGATGATGAGGCACTTGCTAATTCTATTTTTTTTCAAAAAATGATTGCATTGCTGATATACTCGATTGTATCCAGTGTTTGACATCTCATCCCTGGATATATCTGGCCTACTTGTGGGCTCATCACAGGAGGAAAGTGAAGAAGACAAAGATGACAAAAGCGACACAAAGGCGGAAGAGGTTGGACGGGATGGGAAAGATAAACACCAAAGTACTATATGACTTTGGGATCTTAGTGGCATGGGTACACTAGTGGCACTTAGGCAATAATTTTTCCTTTTACTACTTTTGGTATAACTTTCAGATCACCTGCGCCTGGTGGGCAGGCTGAAAGCTCAGAAGAGGAGGATGATGATGAGGACAAGGGAGTTGAGAAGACTTGCAATGAGTGGCAGCAAAAGACGCCGCCTTACCACAACTGTTCGAGCGAGGATTCTACTGACAGTGAAGATGAGAAGAAAGGAACAGATGCTGAGGACGACAAGGTTGAGGAAGGTCAGAATGCTGTGAAGAGTGGCAAGGATGATCAAGAAAAGAAACATGAGGAAAAAATTGAGGAAGGGAAGTGTGAGGAGGAAGATGATGAATCCACGAGTGAAGATGAGAAGACAAAAGAAGACGAGAAGACACAAGGAGATGAGAAGACAGAAGAAGGTGAGGAGACAAAAGATGATGAGACAAGTGAGGATGATGATTCCACAGGTGAAGATGAGAAAACGGAAGAACAGAAGGAGATGAAGAACGTGGAGGATGCAAATGAAGATGAAAAGGCGGAAGATAATACTGAGGTGAAGAGTGAGGAGGACACAAGTGAAGATGATGAGGCAGAAAAGGCTGAGGTGAAACTTGAGGAGCAGCATTCGAGCAAAGAGGAGAAGGCAGAAGATGTAAAGGAGAAAATCAGGAACACTGATGATGATGATGATACAAGTGAAGATGAGAAGGGGGAAAACCATGATGAGTCGAAGAGCGAGGATGACACGAGTGAAGAAGAGAAGGCAAACATAGATAAGGATAAGAGCCAGGAAGAGAACAATGAAGAAAAGATGGACAGCTCCGATGTGTCTCTCAATGCCTTGAAAGAAGGTCCAGTACGTCAAGAGGTGGCAGACAAAGCAGGATCAAGTGACAGCAGCGAGAGTGAGACTGATGATGAGACCATGGGACAGAAGAAAGGTCAGACTGAGGTGCCAGAGACACAGAAAGAAGCCGAGATGAGGGAAGAACCGGCTGTTCTGAAAGGACGTGATGATGACAAAGACACTTCAAGCAGTGAAACCGATGAGGAGAACATGGACCAGAAGAATGAGGCAACAGATGAGAATCCAGAACACCAGACGAAAGAAGACAAAGGTGACTCAGAGGCAGAGGATGCAGACATGAGTGACTCTTCTGAGGATGAAAACAATACAAAGACAGAAGAAACAACAGAAGATGCAAAGACACAGAAAGGAAACATAGCAGAAAAGGAAACTCGTGAAGATGAGGATCAGGAGAATGAAAGTAATGATTTAGACGAGGAAAGCCACACGATGAAGACAGAAGGCAAAGAACAGGAGAAAGACAAAAGTGATGATGACTCCACTTCGTCCTCATCTTCCACGTCAAGCACTTCTGAAGATGAGGCAGACACAAAGGCAAAGCAAAAGATTGAGGAGGAAAAATTCAAGCTTGAAGTTGACGAGGCTCGGGATCTCGCTGAGATGGATGCTGCTCACAAGATGCGATACTGGGACTTCTGTCATGGTCTGTATCCAGATTTATCTACTCAAGATGCTTTGAGTCCGGATCTGGAGCCAACAAAGATGGGGGAAGCACCAAGATTTCACCCAGACAAAGTCAGAGATTTCATAATGATCAGCTCCCTGCAGAAGAAGGAACGCAAAGACAAAGGGAAGAGAAAGACTGAGGACAAGACTGATGAAGGTCAGGGGAAGACTCCCAAAAAACCTCGCTGTGAAAAGCCCACACGTCGACTCCGAAGCAAATCCTCAGGCGTCTTGCCTTCACTATAGTATTTGTCATGTCATTTGCCATCCAATGAAACATATAATATATTCTAGTAGCATAGGTTACATATAGTCACAACCCTAATCAAATAGGTTTTTCAAATCAACATGGAAAAAATCTGAATGAACTATGTTCTTGATCTACAGCTCAGGCCTTTCCCCTCGACCGGCTGAATCGGGTGCCTCTGCCAAGCCGGCTGTGAAGGAGGAGGCCTGACCAGTGGGATAGTTCTCTGAGGGGTTATTTTGAATAAGCCGATGAAATAAGGTTTCATCTCCATCCAAGTTGCTGTAGCCCCCCCCCAATATGGTTATTACTTCTAAATCCAAACATTAAACTACAATAAATTACATAGTTCTTTTCCAAATCGTTCATGCTTGCTGCTCATAAGGTGGCAGAAGAATCAAAGAGAAAGAGCCTGGTGCACAAGGAAAAGTTTGAGGACTTTGCTGACTTCAGCAAGAACTCGTACACTCTTACAATCAGTCGTTGCCAACAATTAGCACTAGCTAAGGCAGGGGGGAGGGTGCCAACCCCAGCAGAGCAGCTAGAACTCATCAACAAACGAAGGGAGAAGAAGAAGTCAAGAGTAGCTAGTGCGAAACCTTGCTGATTAATCGGGTGTTATTTTGTTGTTTGTGAAACTTGGGGACCGTATATCCTAAAAACAAAATTTTATAATTCATGAGGATTGAATTTCTCATTGGGACTCATTTGGGGTAGCTAAGGAAGTTCGATCTCCTGCAACGGGTGGACAATGTGCAGGACGGCTGGGTCGTTGAAATCAGAAAGCGGCTTGAAGGTAAAGCAGCCGGTCAACTATATAAGCTGTGGATCAGCCCACGTGGCACCCAGCTGTGGACAAAGTGTCTTGGACTTGCTGTCTCTGTTAACAGTGTTTAGATATGAAGTTCCCAACATGTATCCATACACCTGGAAATACCTGGAACACGGTAATGATTACCTATCAGCATTGTTTTTGTCGTTCATATTTTTTTCCTGATATGGTGGCATCTGAGGGGCGCTGCTTCTGCTGAAGGGTTTACCGAACAATCGTTCCAGAAGCTTGCGAACATTCAGAAGAATCTGAAGCTGGGTAGGCAGGCAGCGCCGAAAAAGACACCCATGAAAAAGACTAAGGAGTTTCCCAAAATCAAATCGAAGGCAAAGCCTCGGTCGAAGGCCAACAAAAAGGCAGTCTAATTTTGCATCCACATGATGCGCTACCTTTAAAGCCAGCTGGTCCTCGATGTTTGCAGAGTCTTGTTTATGTACAATCATGATGCATTTTGACATGAAAAAATATAGTTAGTAATTATACCAAATCATTCCTTTTGATTGGTGTGAGGACAGTTGGGGGCTCCAGGCTGACTTCCGATAATGGGGCTTGAATGATCCAGGAAAAATTGTTTGAAGTCAACATCAAACCTTATAAAATTTATAATTTCATTGGTGCTTTCCATAACTTCATTTGAAAATTATTTGTTTTCCAGACTCCTATGGTGTTGGATCAAAAGCCTGGAACTTTACGTGTTCCCTTTGCCAAACTCCCTCGGGGTGCGTGCCTGGCCACGCCAAAATACTGCTCTGACTTCACGCAGAGACCTGCTTCAGCAAGTGACTATGGTGATGCATTCTGAACGGAATGTTGTGTTGGCAGAACCCATGATGATCAATGATGAGTGTTGGGCATTTTGGGGGATTTATGGATTCATATGGATTCGTTGCTGCAGTGTGAAGCTACCAGCTACCACTTTTCACTGACTTGATTTATGATTGGCAACAGAAATTTAGGTATCAAATCTGTGACTATCTATCCGCAAAACGGCTCAAATTGACAAATTCAGATATGTTCCCTTTTTCCGAAACTCTTTCACGGTAGATAGGCCTGGAAAGTAGGTGATGGATCCGCGGCTGTTATTGCCGATTCTGGCCTTGTTAGCGCAAGTTGAGATACCACCAGAAAGTCAAGCCAATGACTTTGCCCCTGGGTTGAACATGTGCCATGTAGCCGATGCATGTTGACAGTCTATTTCCTCAAGTTGCCTTGGGACATCACATGATATGGTCCTTTTTTATTTGAAAAAACTGATACGTTGCAAGGGCATGATGTCAACATAGTTTCAAGTTATGTTGTTCGTTTTTGGCCCCATGGGTTTACGATGCCTCAGGTAGAAGTGTGCAGTGGGGAAGGCCAACTGTCTCGTGCCTTGTGGAGCTGCCAATTCCAGGGAAAGGCCTTCGATGCTGCCTGAAAGCAAGTGGGATGGGGAGGAAGCTTGTGTGATGACAATGTAATAATTGATTTATCATTCTTTGAAGCATTCATTCCCATGAACTTTATGACATCTTAGGTTTTGTATTCGAAGAACCACAACTTCCTTCGGACGGTGGGGTTCCTTGCAGTACTTGCTGCAGTCACCTGGCTTTAATGGTCACTGTTGCTTATCAACATCCTAATTGTGATCGTGAACATTATGGGACTGATAGCTTAAAACAACATCCCAGGTCCGCAACACACGTCGGGGTGGTCTACTTTTCTTCGCTCCACCATGTTCGACATGGGTGTTCCTGAGCCTTTTATGCATTAGTTTCAGAATGGAAAGTTGTGGTGTTAGATTGGTCTTAGCTATGCTTATCTTGTCCCTTGTTTCTTTGTATCACCACGGTCGATGTAAATGTTCCTCACCCTGTTGATGACTTAGTCTCAAATTGCAAAGTTAATTAAGGTATTGGCTAGGTCACTTGTGTTCTTATTACTTAGGACATGTGATCACTCCGAAAACATATCAATATCTCAGGTCTTCTCCATCAACAGGACGAACCTGGATCTCTCCCGAAGGCTTCAGAACCCGTTGCGTGCTACTGGCCAATATCTTCGTAATGAGAATGCTTTACATGCTGCTTGGCTAGACAAGTTGAACAAATAAAATGATTTCCTACCATCGATGTAGGCTGCCTACAATACTCATATTGATTATATATATAAATTATGGGAGTATTATATTGTAACTTTACTTGGGTATACTTGAGTTAGTTTATTCCCAGCCTTCCGTTATCTGCATCAACTAAGACTGTGGTATGCTTGGCAGCGTGGTGTTTATGTGGCCATTGAACAACCAATCTCCTCGGCCACCTGACAGCAAACAAGTTGGATTTGCAAAAGAGTTGATTGATTTTAGAGATGAAACAACACTGCTGGAAACTCTAATTTTCAAAATGTCCTTTCAGGTTCTTTTTGACTGGGCACCTGTCAAGCGGCTTCTCACCTTCATAGGGGCGAGGACTGTTACAAACTGAGATGTGGTTGAATATTGCAAACTGAACATTATAGTTGAACTTTACGATGCTTATATATCTGCATCTGCCTTCGCAGGAAAGTTACATTTCCAATGGGATCTTATGGAGCTGCAACGATGAAATACACAACGATTCTTTGATGCTATAGTGAAAGTATTTCCGTTTTCTCACCCATGGTGTGTCGGTATCTGATTCCCATTGACAGATCTTGTGTCCCAAGGATTTGGTCTACACTGCCCGGGATTTCCAGCCTGCGTCGCCCACTGGACGTGAAGCAGCTGCGAGAAGCCCTTGCGAGGACAGAGCTGTTGAGATTGGGAGACAGGTTGGATATATAATTATATGTTGGGATATTATGGGTCGGATTGTACTTATCTTTGTCTTATTATTATCCAATGTAGTTTTATCATGTTTTATCATGCAGATCGAATCCAACCCAAGCTTGTTGAACTTGTCAGCGAAGTCATTTGCCACTCCAACTGGTGGTTGTCAAACCAAAGCTGCGACCACGTCATACAACGTCCATTTGACGAAATCCTTGTTTTCGCCAGTCTTGACAAGGGGCATGCCAACTGTGAGCCATATCGTTGAGCTTGTGTCACAAGATTCTCCACATGCATATCATCTTGGAAAATGAATTGCATGTGAGCCAACGAGCACCCATGGTCACATGATTTTGCAGGATCTCATGTCTTGGCCATCACCTCCTGTTCACCCATCCCGGAACCAATTCTGCCGCTCTCGCAGGAATGCAACCAATTTGGTGCGCAAGACGATCGACAAGAAGGGTCGCCGCCGGGTAGCAACTTGGCTTAAAACTTAACATGTCACATGCGCAGTGTTTGTCAGAATAATATGGGTTAAGTTGACTACTAGATATGGGACCCATTCGTGAGCCTTCATGGTTTCACACACTTGTCTTACCCAAAACATTTAGCATCTGAGGCAGGGATCAAAAGTGAGTTGGCCAAATCGGCCAATTATCCTCGTGGTTTTGGTATGGCAATAGCTGCCCTGGTGCCTGCTCGAGGGAGGCGACCAATTGAGAAAGGTCTTGATTTAACATACCAAGGTACAGACCATTTGGGTTCCCTGGATGATTTCATGAAGGGATCCAAAAGAACCGAGTGGAGGAAACCAACCTTCACGGGGTGATGGGTGTGGCCGTCATGGATGAATTTGAAACCATAGATCAATCTCAACCAATAATCATACCTGTTTTTCTTTGGGCCACCCATTTCCTATGTGAGGATCGCACTTGTACTACAGAAGTTATGGGTGAAAAGGGGTTAGGCGCTTGGGCAGTTCGCTTGTGACGTTCACTGTATGTGTGTTATGTCATGTTTAATGTCAACCCTGGATTAATAAACCCCTAGATTGTTTAATTGGGAGGGTACCATTTAAGTATCATATTTTGACTATTGGAGGAGTACCCCCTAATTAATAAACCATGGTTTATTAATCCGGGGTTGACATTACAAATGAAGGATTTAAGCCGATATGGTCACAGCTGCCATAGCCCAGTTGATTTTGAAACAATCTGATATTATGAGTGACTCAATGGCTGGTAGCACTGGCCCTCAGATAGTGCTCTTGGTACAATACCAACATGTCTTGTCCTTATAGCAACCCTTACTTAGCTGAGCTGTGGACTGCCCGTCATGAGCGTCTATGTTTGAGCTGCTGGCTCACTCAAGTTGAGGAATGGCTAGAAGAGAATCTTGGATACTTTTGATTTAGGTTAGGTAGGTGGGTGGGTAGAACTAAGTTTGGTTACCATATTTTTCACACAGGAATATTGTGCAAACAAGTTACAACTTACACAGCCCCATATACAAAGGAAACCTCGTTATGGGATGCGGGCTGCCAATTCTTCAAGTGATCTTGGATGTTCCATTTACAACTTTATAGCCACTTTATGGATCCATTGCGCCCCGTTTCTGAGGACCGATGTGGTGCAACTTCGATGCATCTGCAAAGATTGCAACTGTGAATGGGAGACCCTAGCTGCTGACACTCGAGAGGCTGATCAGGAAGCCGGACGGGCCCAATCTGAGGGCCAACAATAGGGGTATAGTATAGGGGTTGATGCCAGCTGTCTAGGATCCTGGGGGTGATGAATATATTTAATTACTTGTAGCCCAACATACCCGACAAATATGAGGTTACTTATGATATAACTTACAAAAATGTTATGATAGTCCTTTTGTGATGACTACTCTCAATCAGTTTCCCTGGGTCCAACCATCGGCATCTCTGGGGCCACGCACACAAGCCACAGAGCTTCAGTGCGAACCTTCGGGAATATGAAATGTTTCAGGAAAAACAGACCAAAGGCGCGTGTCATTGCGTGTCATTTGCGTGTCATTGGGGTTGGGAGTGGCTTACCAATTGTAGGCCGTTTTGTAAAAGTATCACCATTTGTAGGCCGTTAGGAGCATGCCACGGGAACTCCTAGTGTCTGAGTGCGTGTCATTTGCGTGTCGTTTTTGGCCTTCTGATGCCATAATCTTCAAAATGCGATTTTTTCACTGGACTTTGTTTGGGTAATTCTGGGTATGTTTCCGGAGAACTTTGTGGCTCCCAGCTGTGTGGGACTAGGAACCTTACGTAGGTTTTTATGACCCCCAAAGAGGCTGCACGGATTCGAGCTAAGAAGGCCACCACTATTCCGTGCCCCAAGTTAGTTGAATTTGAGAAACAAAGAATGGCCTTAGAAAAGGCTGTGAAGGAGGATGAAAAACGTGCAGAGAAACGAGAAAAGCTACTCCAAGAGATGAGGAATGCGACAAAGGAGGTGAAGACCACAAGTAAAAGAAAAAAGACTGATGAGCAAAAGGGAGAACACAATGGAACAGCCAATGTAGGTGCAGAAACAGATGACGAAAACAAGTCTTCGTTACAAGCTGTGCGAGAGGCAAAAGAAAAAATTGCCCGGCTAGACAAGGAAGCCAAGAGAGCCGGATCTGCAGGGAACACCACTGAGACAGGCAAACCCACCAAGAAGGACAAGAAGGAGAAGAAGGAGAAAAAAGAGAAGAAGGCAACACCACAGAGTGGGTCGACACCAGATGCTGACAAGGTCTCAAAGAGCTCTGCCCCTGCCAATGCAGAAGCCACCAAGTCCGAGCACAGCAAGAAAGACACGACGACAGAGGACAATAGCACCGGATCTGCACATGGATCCACGCCAGAGAATGCCACCGAGAAAGGCAAGCAGCCAAAGGAAAAGAAGGACAAGAAGGAGAAGAAAGAGAAGAAGGCAACACCACAGGAGGATGAGTCAACACCAGGTGGTGACAAGATCTCAAAGAGCTCTGCCCCTGCCAATGCAGAAGCCACCAAGTCCGAGCACAGCAAGAAAGACAAGACAACAGAAGACAATAGCACCGGATCTGCGCATGGATCCACGCCAGAGAATGCCACCGAGAAAGGCAAACAGCCAAAGGAAAAGGACAAGAAGGAGAAGAAAGAGAAGAAGGCAACACCACAGGAGGATGAGTCAACAGCAGATGCTGACAAGGTCTCGAAGAGCTCTGCGCCTGCCAATGCAGAAGCCACCAAGTCCGAGCACAGCAAGAAAGACAAGACGACAGAAGACAATAGCACCGGATCTGCGCATGGATCCACGCCAGAGAATGCCACCGAGAAAGGTAAGCAGCCAAAGGAAAAGAAGGACAAGAAGGAGAAGAAAGAGAAGAAGGCAACACCACAGGAGGGCGAGTCAACACCAGGCGGTGACAAGGTCTCAAAGAGCTCTGCCCCTGCCAATGCAGAAGCCACCAAGTCCGAGCACAGCAAGAAAGACACGACGACAGAAGACAATAGCACCGGATCTGCACATGGATCCACGCCAGAGAATGCCACCGAGAAAGGCAAGCAGCCAAAGGAAAAGAAGGACAAGAAGGAGAAAAAAGAGAAGAAGGCAACACCACAGGAGGATGAGTCAACACCAGGTGCTGACAAGATCTCGAAGAGCTCTGCGCCTGCCATTGCAGAAGCCACCAAGTCCGAGCACAGCAAGAAAGACACGACGACAGAGGGCAATAGCACCGGATCTGCACATGGATCCACGCCAGAGAATGCCACCGAGAAAAGCAAGCAGCCAAAGGAAAAGAAGGACAAGAAGGAGAAAAAAGAGAAGAAGGCAACACCACAGGAGGGCGAGTCAACACCAGGTGGTGACAAGGTCTCGAAGAGCTCTGCACCTGCCATTGCAGAAGCCACCAAGTCCGAGCACAGCAAGAAAGACAAGACGACAGAAGACAATAGCATCGGATCTGCACATGGATCCACGCCAGAGAATGCCACCGAGAAAGGCAAGCAGCCAAAGGAAAAGAAGGACAAGAAGGAGAAAAAAGAGAAGAAGAGCAAGGATGATGAGCCAACACCAGATGCTGGCAATGTCTCAGACCAGCATTCCACAGAGAAACCAACGAGTGCCACTTGCTCAACTTTGTGCCTGCTTGACCAAGCCAGACCACTGAAGGTTCAGAAGCCCAAAGATGATTCGAAGAAGCGAAAGAGTGCCCATGAAGGTGCAGACAATGAGAGATGTCAAAAGAAAGTGCACACTGAACAACAGAATGACACGAAGAAAAGGTCACCATCGCCATGCCACACTGAGAGATCGGAAGTCAAGAAGCACAAGCAGAAGGATGATGTGAAGGACCTCCAAAAGTCCCAAAGTCAGGACTAACTCTTCCGTGGGTGGGGGTAGTTTCCCATTGGGATCTAACAACCAGATTTATTTATGGCATCAGGATGATAAAACAAACATACCACAATCACAACCCTAATGATGGGAAGATGGGAACTTCCTTTTTGAGCATTTCGTGCAAGTGGTATTTTCTTTCTATATCAATCCAGGACATGCTGCTGGAACGACAGTCGACTTTGGCCAGCATTGATGGACTGCTGCTGGAATCACCCTTGACTGGGTCTGTTGCTCGCAAACTTTTTGAGGATGATGCTACTTGTTTGACATCAATCATTGAATAACAAAATCGTAATTATCGGAAACTACATTGATCCAAAGCTATCTCAGTCAGGCTAGCCCACACTCGTCATCGTCACCACCGACGACTGAGAAGAAGGAACGCAAAAAAGTTCTCACGGAGGAGGAGAAGGCCAAAATTCAGGCCATGCAAAGCCATCAGAAATGCCCTATGACGATCCATAGCTAAAAGACTATGATTATGGATGTTAAGCCAATGGAATTGGAATTTGTTGAACCACATCAGATCAAACATGAATCGAGTTTAATCCACAATCAATCCAGCCTAGGAAAGAAAACGCCAATGCGCGGCAATGCGAAGAGCAATCTACAAAGATGCCAAGCCCGAGCTAGTGGCTAAATTTAGCCTAGCCAATGACAAGGAGAGGTTACTTAACAATATTTGACATATCTTAATTCCAGCAGTTTCATATGGTATCAGTTTGAAATGATTTTACCCCATATGTGTGCACCGGCAACTTAGGTTTCAAATGTTGAAATCTTGGGTGCAAAACCAAGACGTGGGCGAGATCGACATAGAAGAAAAGTATGTGACGTTTGTGCGCACTCTGCGCACTGACCGCTACACGACTGTCAGGGCCCCATTATTTAAAATAAAAACAAACCAATGTAGCTTGACTCTTCAACAAAATTGTTGAGCTAATCCATTCTTCCGATGATTTGATTTACCTTATCCCTTGGTGTCATCTAAGGTGACGATTTTTCAACTTGAAAAAATCTATGGTAAGGGGCAGGAGGCAAAGGCCTTCATCCAAGAGTTGTGCCAGGGTAGCTTGGCTATACTATAGGGTTGGTAACACACATTGCATAGTTCTGGTAATCCACTTTCTTTGGTCCATGAAGATTCTTAAAATTAAGGTCAGGCTGGTGTACCTCACCCCCAGGCCTGGCCTTGTCGTTCTTGTCTCTCCGGTGTCTCTTCCTGTTTGATGTCTGGCCTTGGAATTGCCAGGCACCCAACGTGAAAAAGGCGAGGATGTACAAGGTCTTACGAGAAGTGGTAGAGGAAAACCAGAGTGGAACTTCAGCTGAGACCTCTGCTACTTAGTTTTATTTGCTTATGCCTTGGCCCATGCATATCATATACATATCAAGTTTGAAAGGAATGGGTTTGGTTCACCGTATTTTTGAAATAACATATGCTTTTATGACCTCTCTAAAGTACATTATAAACACTCCCAATTCATATCCAAGGCTTCCCTTTCGGGTCGAGTTCGTGATGGAGGAGCAAAACAGCTGCTGGCAAAGCAGCTGCAGGGCCTGAACTCTTCCACTCCCGAATTCATGAACCTTACTACTGGACAGATAAGGTGTAAAAAACCAAAGAAGGAGAAGTCCCCAGTTGATGAAGCAATCGCCGAGATAAAAAAGATATCCAAAAAGTTTCTTTGATCAATTAACGATCGTATGATTCTTGAACCTTTGAGTCTTGATTAGGTACGACTTCACTGGGTTCTGGGTCTATGGATGTGGTACTTATGTTCTCGTGAGCCTAGGTGGAATCAGGTGGTGAATGAGCTCCCCAAGATGATCAAGGACCTAAAGGACTACAACGTGCGAAACTGCTCAGAGCTGGTGCCTTGGCTGATACAGGGATATTAATCATTATTATATATAGTAAACATGAATGCTATCCATACAATAGTAACATACAATAGGTCGTGGATCGAGGTTATGCATATTGCATTGTAACACTGTAACATTATCCACTGGTACAGTTTGGTTTTAGGCATGTTCATGGGGATAACCTATCATTGGGACATTCTGCAGGTGATTGCGTTGAAGTGCCTGCTGCTACCGGGTGGCAGCGGGTGGAAACTTACTTGGGGGCTCCAGCCTCTGAAGTTGACCCTATGGATTTCCAAGCCAAGCTGGAATGTGAAAAGAATGAAATTGCGGTTATTATGGGTGACATCAGTGACGCTAAGCGTCGTCTGTCAGCTGCCAAGGGCCCAAAAAAGGGCAAAGGAAGGGCAGCCAAGAAGGCTGATCCATCCAGTGATGAAGCAGAAAGTGTGGAAGACTAAGGTGGAACATATAAAACCCTGAAATGATCATAAATGTTCTGGGGAAAAAGTTATCTCACTTATATGTTTAGCTGTGTGCTGGGTGTTTATGAGATGACGTGGAATGTTCCCGAAAAACATCTTAGCCTGTCATTGCACATTGCAGGGTGCCGTCAGTACCAAAAACTTGATATCAATAAATATCGTAGCTTTATTTTTGGGGACTTAGTGGAATAAAAACTAATAACCAATGACCATCTGAATTTGATTTCAAATACGGGACCCTGTGGTGTGGTATGTCATCCAAATTTAAAGATCCTGCAACTTTACCCGGGGTTGTTGCATATATGTCAGGGACATCGAATGTTCTGGCCAAATTTTGCATTTATGTTTAAAAATATCATAGCCCCTGAACTTGATATCCTTTTATATTTCTGAGTTCCCTGGCATATGATGTGATCCATTCCCTTGGAACCTGGGCGCCCGTGCTGACTCTTGGCAAAGTGCCAATGGGTCTTTCTTTACCAATGGCCTGCGTGGCTGTGTGATGGCAACGGTTGCC
>CAMXCT020002472.1:35000-98814 GCA_947184155.2 Cladocopium goreaui | reverse complement strand
GGTAGGACCTGCAGTTGACTATCGCCCGCAAGGAGAAGCTCTCCCAGTCATCTCAGCAGACCTAACCTCCGAATTATTGCACTGTTTATCCACGCTCCCAGACCCATGGCCCCTGGCTAAGATCACCGTAGACATGGAAAAACCGAGCCAGTGGGTCTCAAAGTTGTGCAGACTTTACTTTGCTGACGAGTATGCCAAGCGAACAGTTGGATTGCCCTCACGTAAGCATGTCCCGGACATCGTAGGTGCACTACGAGCAGTTCAAGCGATCCTCCCCAAACTTGAAGCCAAAATGATTGAATTCTTAGCTGAATGGATGGTCACTCTTCTGATGCCAGCCTCGCACGTATTGGAAGTGAGGGCACCTCACCTTTCCTTTATGATGCTCAAGGAATACTGGTTTAGGGAACTGTACCTAGGCCTTAAAGTCACAGCATCCTTCGACCGCGCTGAATCATACACCAGAGTGATCGATGGTCAGGTAAGATGTATCACGCCTGAAGTCAAGCCGCAAAATTTGCAGGTCATTTGGAACGCGCAGTTTATCACAGTCTTTGTGCCGGCATGGTTGATCCCGCCCGTCTACCATAGCCTGCGCAGAGAAAGCATTAAAACCGCTAGTTCTGCAAGTCCCATAGGAGTCCAGTCAGTCCGTCCCACCTGGTTTGAAGACACAACACCCAAGGACACCACGTCTCAATCACCTCAAGACCCTCATAAGGAGCAACCCCAGCCTCTACATGGGCTGAAGTTAGTCATCAGAGAAGAGGTGTTACCAGCGAATGACCAACCCCAGTTCTCGTCGCTTGAGCTTTTGGCTGGCAGAGGCCTATTGGCACCTGACACATGGAAGTGCAAACGTGCTCAAGTCAGCCTCAAAGCAACTATTGATGTCCCCATGTTGGGTACAATCATAGAGCAAAATGGTGACGGACTCCTGGAGGACTCTCACATGCCTGTGGGATGGCCACTCCACATCGATGGCGCTGTCAGACAATGTTGTATTCACAGAGCTGCCAGCTTGCAAGAATTAGATGATATGCTCAAAGAATATGACATGAAAAGGGATTCAGTGGAAATCAACTATGACGCGTCTCAATGGTCCCATCATGCTGTGTGGAACCGAAAGTATATGGAACCAAAACCAGGATATACACTGGAGCAACTATGGGCTGACTCCGAGCCTGCCATAAGCAAGAAAACGACCACGTCATATGATGTGCAAGCAAATGACGTCCAACGTGCAGTAGCGGCCATTCAGCGCTTCCCATCCCCCATTCCTCCCGACAGCCCCTTCCTACGAGCGTTAGGGACACCAGCTGCCCTGAAAGCCCCACCGCAGACTGACACCCTATCGCAAAGAGCTCTGGAGGAATGGGAACGCACTTTGTGTGAAAACAAGGCGGTGGCAATCCTCGCCGAGATACAAGCCGGCCGACCAACAATAATCCACAAAGATGGTGGCGAAATGCTCATTGCCATTGTCCTTGACAGGCCACTGGCAGAAGCGAAGGAGCTGGTTGATGACCCTGCGGCATTCACTCGCGAAATGACGCGGATCCTGAGTGACAAGCGAACCCACCCGCTCATCGCCCAAATGATGAAACCAGCGGAGAGCAGTGATCCCCCCCCCGCCACTGCTGCCGCCAGTGGTGCTAGTAGCAGTGGCGACCCTCGCACCACCTCACACGAGCAGTTCCAGTAAGCCACATGGGTGACGCAGAATATCCCTGTGTCCCATCCATGCATTCAGCCTGTAAGTTGACCTAGGTTGCGCGGCGTTGTCACCATGGGGTACTCATGGTTGATTACTGCCCGCTGCGACTACCTTTGCCGTTAGCATGCCAATGCCAGTTTGGGACGGGAGGCGGTGGGGGGCGGTTATAATAATCCTCTTCTGGGTTTTTTAAGGTGTTTTTTGTGTTCGGGTTGATCTACCTTAAATATTGCATGGTAGTGTAGGGCGATGTCAAAGTACATCTAGCCATGGTGCCCGTCGCCGTTTGACCTTCGATCAACCAATCCTTGACCGGCCAATGATCTTCACCACACCACCACATGCCC
Source organism: Cladocopium goreaui (assembly GCA_947184155.2). Taxonomy (NCBI): domain Eukaryota; class Dinophyceae; order Suessiales; family Symbiodiniaceae; genus Cladocopium; species Cladocopium goreaui. The sequence continues at coordinate 96,750 of CAMXCT020002472.1, read as the reverse complement.
GTCCTCAACCAAGGTGGCAATACTGTGAACACCAGTTGAATACCCTGAAGCCTTAGTCCACCTACAAACTTGTAGACAACTTTGTCCGTTGTAATGGAGCGACCGACTCCTATCAAAGACGCCGCTGTCCATCGCCTTGCACAGTCCATCACTCAAATGACCCTCTGCCAGGTCACTACCAGTGAAGTCGATGATGCCACTAAACTTTTAGAGAAGGCCCGACAGAAGCTTCAAGGAATCCAAAACATCCCATCCCAGAGGGTGAATGACCTTGAGGCGGCTATACGCCAACTCCGTCAAATAGGCTGTATCTTGGATAGCTGTACCATATCTGCCTGTTACGAAGTAACCCAGGCACAGAAAGCCTTACTACAGCTTCACCATACAGCCAAGGGAGCCAGCACCTCGTCCGAAGAACTCAATGCACAGATATCACCACGCACCGATGACGAGTACAATCTCCCATACCATGAAGACGAGTTGCAAGAGCACTAGCACAATGGTGCCTACCGGAACCAATTTTGATGCAGTATGATGATTGGAAAAGCAGATCTGAGCGGACTCTGAGTGTGCCCTGAGTGCCGTAGCCTCGACGTCCTTCTCACCTTAGATCATGTTTCACTCTCATGTTTCACTGCGGTAGTTTTTTCTCACCACTTTGTTGTGACCCGGCGTCGTCGGTGTTTGCTTCAAAGTGCGAGGGTGAATGTCATGCCGTGAAGGCTGCTCTTTGTGATCTCGGGGATCCTGGCTGGGGGGATCCCTGGTTTCCGCATTGAGCTTTGTTGCTTTTTGCACCCTTCTAGTGGCCCATGGTGGTTTTGTGGCTTTTTCGTTGTTGTCTTGTTTTATGGGCCTGCGTCACATGACACATAAGTTGTCATCTGCATGCGCTGAGATGATACTAAGATATCACCTCCTGCTTCAACATTTCTTTTTCACCCATAACTGGAACCTGTCACGTCATTGCTTTGTTGTTGTGTGTTTTTGTGTGTTTTTTTTTGTGGTTTGCTTTTGCTTGTGTTTGTGTTTGTGCTGTTTTTGCTTTTGGTCCTTGTGTTTCGGTTCTTGTTTTTCGCACGTGACAAGGTAATAGGACTATGTATCGGTCCTCTACCAGTTGATTTGCGGCCCTACAGGTTGGCCCCTGCGTGAATTAGTTAATTAATCCCATATGCAACATGATTGGAAACATGTTGAACGACCTGGCGGAAGCCATACGGCGTTGGACGGAAAAAAAACCTTGCGGGTTCGATCTGAAGTCTCAAAGTCTTGTGATTGAAAGCTTCTCTGTCGGGAGGTAGGGCGGTACTTAGTACCATGGGGGAAGGTTTTGGCGGCAGCAGGTTCAAAGTCCTTTATGGCCCTAGTTTCTAGTGTCACAAAGGAAACAACATGTGTGGAGGAATCTATTGCAGGTTCTGGCACGCGAGCTGAACCACTTGAGACCATCGCGGAGAACAAGAAAGAACAGAAGTCGGCAGCAAAGCGCCGCCAGCGGTTGCTAAAAGCAGCCCAACAGCCGCCAAGCTAGGATGTGCGTTTCCCATAGCGCGGAGTTGATGAACTTGGCCTACTATACCCTGAAAACCGTGCGGAAAAACATGGCCAGCGTATAGCGTATAGTTGGTTCAATTCGATAAAAAACCTTACTAAAAAAAATCTTTCTTAGAATGTAAGCTGACCGGCCAAAATGGATCTCACGCCACAGCGCGGAGCGTTTAGTAGGGTACTAAACCGTCTGGCCCGCAGCACCAAAATTGTGTTCTCGCCACAGCGCGGTGGGTTTAGTTGGGCTCTTTGTTTGTACGATTATTTTACAGATTCCATTTGTTTGCGTGACGGGCGCAGCACTTGAGACCCGTACGGCCATCTTAAAGGTTGAAGCGCGGCAGGCGCAGCGCTTGAGAACCCTGTACGGCCATCTTAAAAGTTGAAGCGCGGCAGGTGCAGCGCTTGAGAACTCCGTGCGGCCATCGTAAAGGTAGCGCTTGAGAACCCAGTACGGCCATCTTTCCTTGCATGGCCCCCACAAGGGCCAACCACAAACTGAACCCCTGCGACCCCATTGTCAATGTTGAGGGTGTGTTGATGCTATTGCAACTAAGAAGTGAATTCCAATTTGAGGATGTGACCTGAGGCAAAATTTCTTTTTGATGGCTATCAGTTCAAAAGGTGAAACTGCAACATTTAAGCTTCCGTCCAACATTGAAGATGGGGCGTGGGGATTTAAACATGCGTCAAATCCTCATCTTGGATTTGCAACTGCAAGTCTGGAGTCTGGAAGCGCAAACATCGACGATTCCCCTTTGCAAGAGGCACTCTTGGGAATGCCGATGTCGGGATTCTCCACAGGAATTGTAAATCTGAACACCACAAGCTGCTTTTGAAGCATCCAAAATCTCCGAGCGTCACACCGGCTTTCGGTGTGTGTAGATAGTCCAATCTTCCAGTGAAGAAAAAAGGGGAGCTACAGCAATCATAGCTGAGAGTCAAAGATCGCGTTTATCTTTCGTCTTGGTGGAGGCTTGCTTCAGGTTGGGCTTGCCACTGTGATGGGCGCTGTCCTTCTGCTGCAAGAGCGCTGTTGATTTCCAACCACATTGATGAGAAAGAGTTCACTACTGCAATTTTTTCAGCTTTGTTCCATGGACGGGGCAAGCAACGAAAGATAGCTTTGTTGGGTTCCTCTGCAAATGAGGGAAATCTTTCATCTGGGCCCCAATGAAGGAGATCTACCCACAGGGCAGTGTGTGCTTGGCACCATCGGCTTCCGCCTTTCCACTGCTCCATGTGGAGGCGTCAAATAAAAGTATCCAGCCGCCCGCTTCAACCTTTAAGATGGCCGTACGGGGTTCTCAAGCTGCGCCCGTCACGCAAACAAATGGAATCTGTAAATAATCGTACAAACAAAGAGCAACTAAACCCACCGCGCTGTGGCGAGAACACAATTTTGGTGTTGCGGGCCAGACGGTTTAGTACCCTACTAAACGCTCCGCGCTGTGGCGTGGGATCCATTTTGGCCGGTCAGCTCACATTCTAAGAAAGATTTTTTTAGTAGGGTTTTTTTATCGAATTGAACCAACTATACGCTATACGCTGGCCATGTTTTTCCGCAAATTTCCACGGTTTTCACGGAAAAGTACGCCAAGTTCATCAACTATACGCTCCGCGCTGTGGGAAAACGCACATCCTAGCTTGGCGGCTGTTGGGCTGCTTTTAGCAACCGCTGGCGGCGCTTTGCTGCCGACTTCTGTTCTTTCTTGTTCTCCGCGATGGTCTCAAGAGGGCCAACATCAGAAAACAGTGACATGGAGAATGCCAACAAACCTGCTTCATCATGGCCCCTAAAACAGGGTCCAAAAAAGTGGTCAAAACATGGCTGCGATAAAGGGACCTTGACAGTAGCAACCGGACTTGGGACGCACAAAGAGAAAAAGGTATGAGTTGACATTCATGTTCAAGCTGCAGGGTCGCAAATCTGCTTGCACAACATGTGCGGGCCGCAGCAAAATTCTCCGATGGCTGACCCCATTTTTGGGTCCAAATATGGACCCCAAAATGGGGTCCAGAATTGGATCACATTTTCATTCTTCTTTTAGGTCGTTGCTTGGGCCCCGTTTTGGGATCCAGATTTGGACCCAAAAGTGGGGTCAGCCATCGGAGAATTTTGCTGCTGCCCGGAGAGGTTTTGCAAGCAGATTTGCGACGCACTAGCATGAGCGTAAGTTTTAATACATGCTTTTTCTCTCTCTGCGTCCCACTTTGTTTCTTGTACAGTAGCAACCGGACTTGGGACGCACAAAGAGAAAAAGGTATGAGTTGACATTCATGTTCAAGCTGCAGGGTTGGCAAATCTGCTTGCACAACATGTGCGGGCAGCAGCGAAATTCTCCGATGGCTGACCCCATTTTTGGGTCCAAATATGGACCCCCAAAATGGGGTCCAGAATTGGATCACATTTTCATTCCTTCTTTTAGGTCTTTGCTTGGGCCCCGTTTTGGGATCCAGATTTGGACCCAAAAGTGGGGTCAGCCATCGGAGAATTTTGCTGCTGCCCGGAGAGGTTTTGCAAGCAGATTTGCGACGCACTAGCATGAGCGTAAGTTTTAATACATGCTTTTTCTCTCTCTGCGTCCCACTTTGTTTCTTGTACAGTACGCTACCAGTAACTAGATATATATGTAGTGGCCTATTAAAAGTGTTACAATTGCCCCCCTCCCCCTTCCTCCCTTACCATAGTTACAAAGGCAAGCTTACCACCTCGTCAGCTTCACAAGGCAGGAGTCAACCCATAGTGACAGCACCTATCTACACCTGTCTGCCACCTGTCTGCACAGTGGTTCCCTGTCATGTGTGGCAACCGTAGGTACCCCACGTTGGCCGCATGAGACTACTGGAACTGCACGGGCTGACTGGCGCTGGGGTGTTCGTGGCTGCCGGTGCCACTGGCTGTGCTATTTGAGGGAAGTGGGTCACCACTTCCTGCTGGTTTAATCATTTGCGCGACGGGCCTCTACACGAATGCGCAGGCTCCTTATGCAACAGCAGCTGTGCGAATGTCTCTGCAATCTTGCTCGTTGATAACGCCTGATTCCGAGCCAGCCATTGGGCAGAAATCTTCCCCTTCTTATGACATCAAAGAGGGTGACATTTTACGCAGTAGCTGCTGTCACAAACCTGCCGTCCTCCACGCTGCCTGACAGTCCCTTCATCCGTGCATTGGGGACACCGGCAGCTCAAAAGGCCCCACCACAAACTGGCACTCTGGCGCAAAGAGCCCTGGAGGAATGGGAAGATGCAAGCCGGCCGGCCGGCCCTTATCCAGAAAGATGGCGGAGAAATGCTCATTGCCATTGTCCTTGACAGGCCACTGGCGGAAGCGAAGGCACTAGTGGACGACCCTGCAGCTTTCACTCGCGAAACGACTAGGATTCTAATTGCAAAACAAAGCCATCCACTTATGCCAATGTTACAGAACGTGAAGTTATAAGTCGACAGCTACAGCTCATGCAAGCGAGCGTACAACATTACCCGACAGAGGACCTCAACACAGCTGACACAAGTTGCCTGTCCAGAACCTCGGCCGAACACTTTGATGACAGACCTGGTCCCTGTTCAGAGGAAAACGCTCGCACTCCTGTATCAATGTGATTGAGCCAGCTACCATGGTCAACCGACCGCATCAAATGCAATTGGCTGCAACACCTGCTAAGTTGACCGCAGAGGAGCTCTACGCTTGCAAGCCTGCATCAATGCTGTCGAGCTAGCGATCATCGCTAACCCGATCGCATTGGATTCAGTTTTGAAAGCGGTATGCACCGCAAGAGTGCACTACAGCTCCCAATGATGATGATGCTTGGAAAAGAACAACTGAGCGGACTCTGAGTGTGCCCTGAGTACCCGTAGCTATTGCTGTCATTTTCACCTTAGATCTTGTTTCACCTTCCTGTTTCACCTCTTTTTCGTTTCTCACCACTCTCGTTGCGACCCGGCGTTGTCGGTGTTTGCTTCGAAGTGCCAGGGTGTAATGTCATGCCTGAACGGCTGCTCTTTGTGATCTCGGGGATCCTGGCTGGGGGGATCCCTGGTTTCCGCATGGAGCTTTGTTGCTTCTCTCACCCACCAACATGGCCCTTTGGTGTGTTTTGTGGTTCTTCTGTTTTGTTTCTTGTTTTGGGCCATTCTCATAATGACACATAAGATGTCATCATGCATGTAATTCCCATTGCTGGTGGCGATCCCACTTCTCTGTGTCGTTTTTGTTTGGTTTTTGTTGTGGTTTTGAGTTTTTTGCCTGTTTTTGCTTTGTTGTTTTTGGTTTGCTTTCTTGTCTGTTTTCTTGCTGGGACAGCTTCTGGACTGCGTACTGGTCCACTACCGGCACTTTTGTGGCTTTCGACAAATTGACAGCCCTGCATGTAAATTACAATTCAACTGTTTGCCGCGATTGAATGTGTGTAACGACCTGGCGGAAGCCATGAAGGCGTTGGACGGAAAAAAAAAAAGGAAACGGCGAAAACGTGTCTCCGGCCACAGCGCGGAGCGTTTAGTGGGGTACTACACGCCCAAACGGTCGCATCTAAAAATCGCTGTTTTACCACAGTGCGAAGCGTTTAGTGCCGATTTTGCTGGCAGGCGCAGTATTTGCGCTCTGCGTCGCGCCAAAATCACAGAGGGTGAGCGTGTAGTGCCGCCAGTTGTGGCACTACACGGCAAGTTTCTGTGCACAAACCTTGGCAGGCGCAGTATTTCAAAAGGAAACATGGCCACCCCACAGCTTAAACCCTGCCGTGGCTGAAGCTGTGAGGTGGCCACGTTTGTTTGTCAAATACTTGCCACGGGCTAAGCTGTGAGGTGGCCATGTTTGCTTGTCAAAAACTGCCCCTGCCAGGGTTTACGCTGTGTAGTGGCCATGTTAGCTTCTGAATTACTGCGCCTGCCAGCATTTAAGCTGTCCAGGTTAAGCTGTGAGGTGGCCATGTTTGTTTGTCAAGTACCGCAGTTGTCACGGTTTAAGTTGTGAGGTGGTCATGTTTGTTCGTCAAATACTTGCCACGGGCTAAGCTGTGAGGTGGCCATGTTTGCTTGTCAAAAACTGCCCCTGCCAGGGTTTACGCTGTGTAGTGGCCATGTTAGCTTCTGAATTACTGCGCCTGCCAGCATTTAAGCTGTCCAGGTTAAGCTGTGAGGTGGCCATGTTTGTTTGTCAAGTACCGCAGTTGTCAGGGTTTAAGTTGTGAGGTGGTCATGTTTGTTTGCAATATTTGCCACAGGTTGAGGTGTGTGGCTGTTTACTTCTGAAATGCTGCGCTTGCCACGAGTTTAAGCTGTGATGTGGCCATGTTTGCTTCTGAAATATTGTGCCTGCGACGGGGTTGTTAGCTGCCAAAGTTCTGCGCCTGCCACGGGCTTAAGCTTTTGAAATATTGGGCCTGCCGCTTTAAGAGATCTGTTGAATACGCCCCGCTCCCCAGCGGCAATGCTGCGTGAGTGCGAGATGGACTGAAGCTGTCATATGCTTCTTTACAGCGTTCCACAGCAGCATTGCCGCCGGGGGTGTGGGGGTTCTGCGCTGCCCGCGCAAAAACTATCGGGAGAAAAAATGCAGGATCACATGGAGGTGAGGCCATGGCGGCCACATGTGGTATGTTCTTTATTTCGCAAGAGAGACGGAACATATCGAGGGACAAAAATCTGCATGTGCTTTGAAGTTAAGGTCCCACACGGGGCATGTGTCCTCATTCTGGACTGCAGGCTTTCATGAAAGCAATGGATATCTAGGGCTGGTGATCATCGCCAGCTTTTTTTTGGTTTCAGATCACTCAGTCTTGACGTGTATTATATAGATTCGAGTCCCCGTGAGCCTCGCTTTGTCCTCGTGCCATTACGTTTTGCGTCCGAGGCCTGGCCTCGGGCAGGCCTCGGTGAGCCTCGGAGCACCTCGAATGCCAACAAACCTGCTTCATCATGGCCCCTAAAACAGGGCCGAAAAAAGTGCTCAAAACATGGCTGCGATAGAGGGACCTCGACAGTACTGGTGCCTCTTTTGTGCTTGGTAGGTTGGCGGGGATGGCCAATGTTGGATGTACTCGCCACCCATCAAAGAAGTAAATGCCCGGTAGCGGTGTGATTTCTTGTTCAGGGCCGGCTTGTGCCAAGACACGCCCGGCGCGTGCGTTGTACAATCCAGATAGCAGGCGCACGTATGTAGGTCGGTTCGTGCGGTCGGCGGCGTATGCATATAAAATGGTTTCATCGTATGGAAGTTGCTGTGCCGGGATCCACTTATGGCCGGCCCTTGCTTGTGCTTGTAGGTCCTTGAGTCGATCTCCTTTCAGCCAGTCGAGGTCAGACGCTCGTACTAAAATGAGTCGATATCGTACGCTTTTTGGCTGGTTGGTTTGGTGGTCATGATATTTGTTGGCGATTGCCAGGGGGGATACGACCATGAAGGCGTTGTATTTTAAAGACCATCTTCTCATTTGTTCAAGGTTTTCTTGTTCCGGATTGGCATTGAACTTAGGCCAATCCCAGGTGGTTTCTCCTCTTCTGAGGCCTTGGATGCCATAGGCAATCGTTGCAACCACCTGAGCCATGCCGATGAGTCCCATCATGTCGAGTGGGGAGACCAGCAGAGTAAAGGATTTCGATCGTGTGAGTCCAACCGTGATGCGGCCTAAGCAGTCTTCGGTGTCTTCCGTGGGTGAGCCATCTGGGTAGAACCTTGTGTTGAGGAATCCTGTACTTGGCTGGGCCACTATTGCTACTTCTGCCGTGCCTCCTGCTGAGTTAGCAATGGTTTCAACTCGCAGTGTGCGGGCATAGTTCTTCTTTAGGGCGGGGCTATTGAGGTTGTTCTTGTGGTCGGTGGCTGTGGTCATTATGAAAACCCCATTGGCGAAGCCTGCGTTCGGGGGGTAGTCAGAGAGCACTTGTGACACGAGCGTCTCCAGATCTACCGCGACCAAACCGTTGATTCTGGCATTGGTGTCCCATAGTACGAATTGGAATCCTGGGGGTTTGCTAGGGATTCCGCCTGAAGTGAAGCTTCCCAATTCCCAGGCACTGTTGATGCATCGGCAGAGGTCCGGGTATCTGACCGCAACAACTGAATGGTATGTGATGGGGCTCACTCTAGAGCTAGATGGCAGCATAAGTCCTCACGCATGGATATCACTGACTCCTGCTGTCTGGGAGTTCAGTACAGCTTGAATGTCACCTGCCATGGGTAGGAGGGTGACTGCATGTTGTAGTATCCAGGCAAGACGGACAAGGGACCGTGGAAAATTTACTGTTGTGCCTTCTAGAAGCTGGGGGTCCACTATTGTGGGGAGTTGGGTTTGCTCATTCGGCTGGGCAGCTCGAAACTGTGCGTCTAGGCCTGGGAGGACCGTATTTACCTTTCGGAGGTCCTGAGCGGCTTGTGTTGGTCAGTCCATAGGTTGCCTAGGGCATGTTCGCCTTTGCATAGAACTTGGCTCAGAATGGCAAGTCCTTCATTGGAGGAGTGGTCAAGGAGCCTGATCATTGCTTCTGCTAGGTTGGATGGCATAAAATAATTCCTCGCTGCGTAATCCGTGTTTTTTGGCCAACAGGAGCTGGCGAGATCTCCTGGGCAATGCCGCCTGGCGTTTGCTGTGAGTCCCCAGTCCACAGGACAAGGGGTTGCTGTTTGAGCAGGCTAATTACCGCAATTTCTCCGTCTGTACCATATTGCTGGCCTTCATCGATCACCAGGAGGGAGAGGTCTTGCATGAACCCACCAGACCATTGCATGGTGAGGTCTTGGGCTATGGTTCCTCCCGTGGCCATAACCAGTTGGCACCTGTTTAACATCTGCCTTCTTTCCCTCGGGTTGATAGCAAATTTGGTGTGGGAATAGCTGCTTTTGTTGCACTCTTGGTCTCCGACTAGCCTGCCTATGCGCCCAAGCACCCCCGACGGGGGGTCGAGCCATAGGAGCAGGTCAGCGAAGGAGCGGGTGCCAGAGTTTTCTTTGCATATGAACAAGATTTTTAGGCTGTCTGTTACATCAAGTTCCAGAAGGGCTAGGATGAGGACGGCCATTGACTTGGATTTGCCTGTGTTGCGAGACCATGGAAACTGGACCAAAACACCTCAGGGCAAGCCCTCAAGGCCCATGGAAATTGAAGCAAAACAATATGACAAAGAAGGATCCTTTTTGGTCCTCAAAACGTCAGAAAAAGCAGGTGCGCAAAATGGACCTCCCAAGTAGTTCGAGTTGGGATGTAAACAGGTGGTAAGGGTGTAGCCGGCCGTCGCTATGGACTGTACTGTACTGCAGAGAGTAGCGGTTCTTAGTTGCGAATCAGTGTCTGATAATGCAGATTGCTTGCCACTCCTTCCATCCGAGGAAATCGTACAGGCGAGTTCACAGGTCATCCCAGAACTTCGTTGCCTGATCTCACTGAGACTCTGTGAGAGTCGCATATCCAGGCGAAACGATTCCAACAGAAACACTCCGAAATGTTGTCAAGATGGTTAAGCCCGCCCTACTGGAAGTGTCCGGCGTTCCGGCGACAGTGATTTGGACAGAGAAGGAAAACAAAGCAACTCAGAAAGAGATTGAAAGGGAGTTCTCTCAGAGCCAGTTTACCCTTGCTCCCAGAAGATGCAACCCTTACCAGAGGATTCAGTCGTCCTCTGTAGTGAAGTTGGTAGGGCATCACTCTTGTGGTGCTGACAGACTTCCGGTGGCGGTTCGATTCCCCGCTGGTCCGCGAGTAAGACTCAAGACCGTAGACCCGCCGAAAAGCAACGGGCTCGGACAAAAAAAAGCTTTACCAGAGGATTCAGTGTGAAGCAGAAAAGTAAGATCAGGCCATCGATGACTCGTACCAGCCTAGTCGATGCTTCCGTTCAAGGTGAGGCAGTCTCGATTCTCGGTGTGGATCACATTGCAGCCCTTTGTGCATTGTTGTTTTTGCTTTTGCTTGTTTGGTTTTTGGTTATTCTGTTGTGTTTTGTCTTTGTTTTTTTTCCGTTTCATTGCATGGTGACGGCCTAAACGACTGTGCATGGGTCCTTCACCAGCACCACTTTTGCGGCTCATCATCAGCACGATGGTGCAATTATAGTGTCTTAATTAATGGAACATGTTCATCAATAGCGTGTGGATCGACCTGGCAAAAGCAAAGAGGCGACTGATGAAAAAAAACGTACGAGACTTGCTGCAAAGTGCTTGGAGCTGAGCTGGACAAGTCAACTTGCTGAAGGCGTGCTCAGCATTTGCAATACTGAGAGGAGAGAAGAACTCAGAGACTTCATCCAACTTTCCCGCTAGAAGGAAAGCTCCGAAGCTGAACGTTCATGTGGCAGATTACAATTTGTCTCAAACTACTGGGGAGGACCACTTCTTGGAGTCCAAAAAGCTACTGCGTTTACGGTCCCGAAAATGAGACTGCTGCAGTGACCTTTTCGACCAAAAACTAGCATGGCTTTAACGAACCGCAGTGCTTTTGCAAGTCCAACAGAATGGCAGGATCCCGGGGAACACCGTTGCTGATTCAAGGTCTCCACCTCCACCTGCATGTTGCCCATCTTTGCCAAAGACCCTGTTGTTTGGAATTGTTTGGGTGTTGTTGTCGCAGGCTTTCGCAGCATGGCCTGGGTGAGGTGCTGATTCTGCGGCGACATTGCTGGCCGGATGCTTTTTTCTGCGTTTGCGTTGGCAATTGGGCGTCGCACTGCTCAGTTTGTTTTGGTCTTTTGATACGTTGACTCCCCCTCCCTTCGCCCCTCTAGACTCCTACGTATGCAAAAAGGGCACTTTGTACCTTGGTAGGGACTTGCGGACTAAAATTCTAAGAGCTTTCGGGGGGATGATGGCCGGACCTTGGTGGCCACCTGCTTTTCCCACCCCTTCTAATAGTATTATAGTATCCCGAGTCCCCGTTGGACAAAAAAATATCAAACGCCTTGTCAGTGCGATTGAAACTGAAAACCTCAAAAATCTCAAAACCGCGGTTCATCTTGTAAATTGCATAGTAAACTGAAAACCTCAAAAACCTCAAAAGTCTCAAACGCCTTGTCAGCGCGACTGAAACTGAAAATTTCAAAAATCTCAAAACAGCATCTTGCGCATCTTGCGCTTTCTTGCGGAGTCCGGGCGACATATTAAATTGTTCGATTTGTTTGATGCTGGTTTTTGGGGTTGGAAATGTATATAGATTTTTGACTCCCAAACATGGTCCTCCCCAGTACATCTTCGGAAGAAGCAGGAACTGTCTCAAGGAATTGAACGAGCACATCAGCCGAGACTACTCTCAAGTCACAGGTATGAAAGAGGCTTTTTGCACGCTAGCCCAAGATGTTAAGAAGCCCAGGCTGGCTGATACTCGCTTCGAATGGGTACACCTGTATGTGGATGCAGCCTTCGAGCCTGAAAAGCATTCGGGAGTCGGTGGTCTGCGGCTGAGCCAACACGGAAAACCCTTAGGTTTCTTCAGTGAGATTGTCACTCCGGCCTTTTCAGAGACCAGAAAACCATAATCTTTGAACTTGAAGGTTTGGCTGTTGCAATCGGTTTGAGCCTTTTCAAACAGCAAATAGCCGGCAAAAAAATATTGATTTTCACTGACTTTCACTGACAACCAAGCAGTGCAATCCTGCCCCGTGAGATGTAAATCCAGTGATGACCTTGTGGATCTAACATCTGCACCGAAGAAAGCTTGAATTCCATCTCAATCCAACCCGGCTGATGTTCTCTCGAGAGAGTTAGTCCTGCACCACTTGGGACTCAGCAGAACAGAAACTGATTTAGAAGCCATGTGGCAGCGATGCACTGATGCCACCCTATTGCAAGACCACGATGGCATCCGACAGTGGATCTTGAAACGCTTCATCCAAATGGTCAAAACAGATGCGGCCTTCCGGAGTGCAGATGTTCACTTGTCATGTTATGCATGTGTTGTTCGAAGCAAGTATGCCCAAACCAAATAAGACGTAACTCAACGTAGTTGATGTAGTTTTATTTGTAAAGGCTTTACTTGAGTATAACTTGTTATACGTCTTCGAACAACTTGTTCCTGAATAACTTCATTAAGTTCGAATCTGAATAGACTATTGAGAATTGAAATCCAAGCTTTTCAGATTCTTGCCACATGTACAAACTTGTCGCATGTGTACGGAAACTGTTTCGCTTTGATGTAAGCTCACGTGAGCTCAAACATTTATTTTCAAAGCGTTCATTTTCAGAAGTTTGACTGTTTCTGCATGCAGCTCACGTCATCACACGATGTGCACGTGTAGTATCCATGCTCAAGTGAGCTACAACTTTTTGCAGAAATTTTTCGTCCCACCTCTACTCTCGTATCTCCCACCCTTTTTGGATCTCATGTGATTTCCCAGCATGTGCCACGGTAAATCGTGTGATTCACCTCACTCACCTTTCGATGTTTAGTCCATCGCATTCTTTTCATGCTGCCTAACCCAGCCGTCAGACCGCGATGGCATCCGACAGTGGATCTTGAAACGCTTCATCCCAATGGTCAAAACAGATGCGGCCTTCCGGAGTGCAGATGTTCACTTGTCATGTTATGCATGTGTTGTTCGAAGCAAGTATGCCCAAACCAAATAAATATGTTATATGGTGTATTCTTGATACTATATACTATATACTATATACTAAATACTATATACTTAGTACTATGTACTATGTACTATGTACTATATATGTTTTATTGCTATGTTCTTTTAACTGTATATTATATACTATTTACCGTATACTTTTTACCATATACTTCAAACTATGTCCTACTCACTTTATACTACTTACTGTATACTATATACAATGTAGTATATACTATATACTATTTACTATATATTATATACTATATACAATGTAGTATATACTATATACTATATATTGTTTAGTACTTACTATATACTAGAAACTAAAAACTATATATTGTATATTCTATACCAAATACTATATACTATATACTATATATTATATGCCATATACAATTTAATATTTTCTCTTTACTATATACTATATACTAGATACTACACTATATACTTTTTTTATACCATACTATACTTTACTTTACCATACTATACTATACCATACTTTACTGTACTATACTATACTATTACTAAGCCTTAGGCAGGTGCAGGTGTGACTCAAGGGGATGTGCGGTGCAAACTGTTGTATCAACTTTCCGTGCAGATTGGCTTGGTTTTTTGTAGTGTAGGAGCAACCGCTCCCACCCAACCCACCCCGCGTGTGGACCTCATTACCTCCCGGGGGTGAATGCTTCCCCTTGCCAGGTCTCCAGACCATGGTTGATGGGTCATACGACCAGTGTGCCTTCAAAAACCTTGCGTAGCCCGTGCGGCATCGGTGTGTCAAAGTTTCAGATCGGATTTCCTGCGAAAGTGGCAACGGAGCATGTGAACCCTAAATGTCTCAGGACGAAAACCAATGAGCAAAGAGGATGAAAAGGGAAATATTTTCAAAGCGCGTGATCGATCTCAACCATTCTTTCATGCATTGATGTTTTTTGCTGAAACCGTCATGTCAGGTTTTGTTGCTGCTGTGTTTTTGGTTTTGGGGTTTTTGTTTTTGTTTATATTTGATGGAATTTTAATTTTTAATTCCGAATTTAGGTTTGACTTGTAATACAAAGTCATGGCTTATAGGCTTATATATATATAATATATAATATATATATATGTACATATGCCCACGGCCAGCTTTTGTTTGCTTATGTTCAACTGGAAGAGACGAGACACAACATAAAGATATTACACTACGTTACATGACACAGTATTAAATAAATTGAATGACATTACAGAACATCAGAAAATATTACATAACACCAAAAGTCATTGGAGTACATCACATGCCATGACATGACATTCCATGCCATCACGTTGGATGCTATATACAAAAAAATAACATATATGGCCTAGCGCCTCGTCGTCCCAACTTTCCGCTTCTGAGATCCGAGATAATGATCTCTGTAACTAATGCAGTTTTTACACATGTGAGTGTGTATGCATATGAATATGTGTATGCGCAAATGTATGCAGTATGTATACGGATGTGTAATTGCACATGTCTATGTATCTCTCCCGCCAGCCTGTGGATGTGATGTGTGGGAGCGGGGGTGGGGGGGTGGGGTGTGTGAAATGATTTTGATGATGATGATGATGATGATGGTGATGATGTTGATGGTGGTGGTGGTGGTGATGATGATGATCATGATGATGTTGCGGACGATGTTTTTGAGGATGATGATGTTGAGGATGATGACGGGCCGGATGATGAGGTGGAGGATGATGTTGAGGATGATGATGTTACGGAGGATGAGGATGAGGATGATAATGCGGAAGATGAAGTGACACATTATAAGGTGGAGGTGGAGGATGATGATGTAGAGAGGGAGGAAAATAGTGATGTTGAGGATGTTGAAGATGATAATGAAAAGGATGATAATGTTGCGGAAGATGAGGCGGAGGATGATGATGTTGCGGAAGATGAGGTGGGGGATGATGGTTTTGCGGAATATGAGGTGGAGGATGGTCATGTTGAGGATGATGATGGCAAAGGGGAGGAAAATGATGATGTTGAGGATGATTATGTGCAGAAGGCGGAGGAGGACCGATCCCAAGACCGCGATGCACAGTGTGTGCGAGCCTGTCCAGTCGAAATGCACTTGGACATGTCAGAAGAGTTCAGTTCATGCGGAAATTAGAAGCAAAATCCTGCCGCCCAGGAGAACCCTGATCAAGCACCGGCCTTAAACCTTAGCGTAAGAACTTCTCAGTATGGATACGCTGTTGGGAATATACTGTATATTCTCGATTCTTAAGCTTAGTGTGGCAGACCATTCCACCATTGGTACCTGCAAAGATGCGCTTTGATCCCATGGAGGTGGACCAACTATGGAAGTGGCCACATTTATTTGCAGCCGAAACATGGTATTTTGTGTCAAAGTGTTGGCTTCAAAAACTTCCATCCGTCAAATTGCTTCAGGGTATCAAAACAATATGTTTTCCATCATTGATCATTGAATTTATCAGGGCGGAGGTTGGGCGTTCGCAACTTGAACCACCATGTTCGTTGGAATGCCTTGGGTGAAAAATCACCATCATCAAACAATCCAAACAACAGAGATCTAAATTGTTCAACATTTGGTAAACACAGGAAATTTGTGAACCGTTTCCGTTCGCTACATCGCCAAAAGTGGGCTGTGCATGCGAAAACCGCGGCGTCAAACCACCCAGATTTAATCGTTAATTTGCGCTCTCCAAACCCAACCCAACTGATCTGAATTTTGAAATGGTAAACCTACAAAACGCGTCAAACAAAGGGAAACACCACAATCATGAAAAAATATCATACACCCAGCCCAAAATCAATACCGATTTGTTTGCTATTGCTGTGTTGCCCATTGACAGTGGAACGACGAGTTGGCTATCCTTGCAACATCTTGGTCGACATCAATTTTGTTTTTCAGGTTCTGGTGTTTAGACACGGTTTCAAGTTCATCCAAGAACATGTGCCCAAATGCTTCCCAAAACACGTTGACACCAGGACCTAGGAATCACACGGGGATCAACTGCGACATATCATCGCGTTTGCTTCTGAAACACTTTGTTTCTCAAAAACGTTTATGCCATGTTGACAGGATGCCGTAAAAACACGGGTGATTGAACAAACCCAGGATTGCATTCAAAAAATCCAATTGCGCCTGCGTGAAATATCCAGCAACCATTTTGCAGCTACCAATTCCGCATTTTCAAACCACCACAAGGTTCGGTCACAGTTGGAGGAAAACTGGGTTATGATACCACAGTGTTGCCGAACAAATCATCCATGGCCGTGACAGAGGGGGCCTCGCATCTCAAAGACACGATTTGCAATTGTTTGCCATATGACGGCCTTTTCCTTGTCTCGCACTTTTTTGGGATCATAAAACCAGGGAATTGATGTTAATAATGTAGTTTGAGCAAATGTGTGACCAACGAAGATTGTGGAATCAATTATCAGCTTTTCAAAACAGCTGCAGCAACTCAGAGTTGTCCAAGGTTTGCAGGTGAAGAGGTATCCTTCCGATGTGGTCAGCCCATGTTTGTTCAAACAAATAAGCCCAGGGGTGTCCAGCTTTTGCTTGCACCAAATGTTTTTCGATGCAAACCGCGGAGATGTCGCAATTGTGGGCCAAACAGCAACAGCAACAACAACAACAACAACAACACCTAACAAATTGATACGGCGAATGGTTTGCCAAAACAAGAGAGACAAACAAATTTGCATCCCTATCTCGAAAATTGTGCGCGACAAAGTCGTGACAACCACAATCCCTAGACGCCCTAAACTACCTTAGCCCACGTTCTTAGCCCACGTTCGCAACCACAGATCAATATTGACTTGAGAAAAAGGGTTTCCGACGATGATTCAATGCCAAAAAAATTGAGAACGCGTGGAGCGAGGAGGGTTTGGGGATTTAAATGCAATGGCCGGAAAAAAAACGGTTGATGTGCTGACACCAGGTAAGGAACAGGCTGTTGTTGCAATAATTATTGATTTCCAATTTTGCATGGTGCGGCGTCGTGGCAGGTGCAATACTCGAGACACCTCGACAAAACAGTGGCTGAAACCAAAGTAAAACATTTTTTTTTTGCATCTTCAATCCATTTTTTTTGTGATGCGCGCAGTATGTCGTGAAATTTCAACATGCGTTCGCGTAACCCTCCCGTTTGTCAGTGTGGCACGGTGGTTTCCGTTGTGGCACGGTGGTCATTTTGACATCGGTCGTGCAACCTTCCCATTAGTTCGTGCTTGTTGGATCCCCTTCGTCGTGGCGCACTCCTCATCCTGGCATCGCCCGCGCCTTTGGTCAGGATGTGTCGGTTTGATTTGGATATTGTTCGCGCAGCAATATTGTCGCTTTGCATGTGTCAGAACGCCCTGCTGGTGGCGCAGTGCTCATTTTGATATCGTTCGCGCAACCATCCCGTCACTTTGGGGAGGTTGACGGGTTCTCATTGTGGCGCGGTCTTCTTTTTAGTTTGTTTTGAAAAAAATGCAAACAAATCTTCATGCATTCCTTGGATGGTGCTTCTACAACAGTTGATGCGCAAATATTCCTCCATGGTTCCTTGTGAAAAGTGGGGCTGTAATAGGAGTGTTTCACTTGGACTCGATCGGAAACAAACCACAATTTTGTGATTCCGACGGTAACGGATCAGGTTGGACATGATGACAACTGCCACAGCAACAGTAGGTCTTTGTGGAGAAACCACGGCCTCTACCAGAACCTTGCAAGAAAATCGTAGCAGTCATTGGAACACTTGCGAAGACTTTACGATTGTTTGTTACAATGAAACCACCCAGGAACACTTTCAAACAGGAAAGCTACCGCGATCTCCACAAGATTGATCCCCCGTGCCGCACTTGTGCCACCATTAGCCTTGCAAACGATTTTCAAATAACAACATATACGCTGAGATATGTAATGTGGAGTAGGAACAATAACAATAATTTAGAGTTGCCATTAGCCTCTTTATTGGCTGGTTTCTGACGTCTCCCAGAGGTGGACGTAAGAGATGGGTCTTTTCTACGTAAGAGTTGACGTAAGAAGTCATGTAAATAATGGGCCTTTGAACAATCTTTGTATTGTATGTATGTGGCGTTGTATTGTCAGTCGATGTTCACTCATAAGCCCATGTGAGTGGTGTGGCTCATGAAAATGGGTGACTGTGAGCCTAGTTATGGCTATGGCAAGGCGCACGTGGTCAGTGGCCACTGGTTTAGCCCGTGACACACTGTGAGAGAACCTAACCTGTCCAACCCCTTCCAAGGACTGTTTTTGTTGGCCTGGTTTCTTACGTGGTTTCTTAGGACTGTTTTTGTTGGCCTGGTTTCTTACCCGTGGTTTCGGTTACGTGGTTTTTGGGTTTTTTACCTCCCCCCTGAACGGTTCAGAACGGTTCATGAACGGTTCAGGGGTGTTCCCCCCTGAAAAAGGCATGAAAAACCTACGTAAGAACTCACGTAAGAACTCACGTAAGAACTCACGTAACAACCCATGTAAAGGTTTCTGAACGGTTCAGAACGGTTCAGGGGTATTCATCCCTGAAAAAGGCATGAAAAACCTACGTAAGAACTCACGTAAGAACTCACGTAACAACCCATGTAAAGGTTTCTGAACGGTTCAGGGGTTCCCCCCGTACCATGTAAAAAACAGTAGGCGGCCAGTGGGTTCCAGAGTCCCTATGCTGGCGAGGACCAACCTGCCAGAAAAATTTGACGGGTTTCCTTTTGCAGGGTTTAGTTGATATGCTGGATGGGTTGGGCTCTAAATTGTGATTTATATTATAGACATGTTTCTGGTTCATAAAGAATTTGTTATATCAAGTTTTTTTATTCACAAGATATGATCTGGGACTTTTGGGACTATTGATGTGTAAGTAGGCCATGATGTGCTTCAATTATGGGTTTATTTTGGCTTGTTATGGGCCATGTCTTTCACATGATCTCTTACGTGGACTGCGACGTGGACTGCGACATGGACTCTTACATGCCTGGAGGTGGGGGTATGCTGACCACAGACATAGAGGCCAGTAGATGGTCTAAACAATAATATTTAAACATAATGACAGGATTCGCAATGACAATGATACTCCCAACACCATAACAATAGCGACAAAACAATAATATCAACAGGAATAACGTGATAATAACAATAGTAATTGCTATATTAGTAAGGCGAATCTTACTTCCAGGGTGAAAGTCCATATCCTGCTGGCAGGTCATGCTAAAAGACGGCTAACGCCCCTACAAGAAGCCATTGATTTCTGATGAGGCCGTTTCAAAAATCATTTTTTTTTTTCCTTTTTTTGCTGCTTCGTTCGGCTTGTTCTAGGTTGCAGGATGACTTCTTTTGCAGGATTTTACCATAAGGTAACATGTAACATGGTTATTCTGTGGTGAAGCGTGCGCTTGTGCCACTTTTTATTTTGTCGCTTGTGTCGTTTTTTTGCTCGTCGCTTGTGCGGTTTCTTATTGTCATCTGGCATGTTACCTCCAAATTTCAGTAGCACGTGGCTTGTGTGCGTGCATGTCGACCGTGCAGGGTCCCAGATCGTTTGTGTCGGGGTCTTGGTCCGCAGCTGTTCGGCGGCTTTTAAACTGTAAGTTTCCGTATAATGTAACTCTTGTGCACGCGCATAACGGCTGTGCAGCCTCCGACAAAATCTGTGTTGGGGTCTTGGTTCACATGTTTTCGGCTGAATTTTACCTCTAAATTTCTGTATCCAGTGGCTCTTTTGCGCGTGGGTGTCGACTGTGTAGGCGCTCGCGACGTATGTGTCCGGGTATTGGTGCCGGTTTGTTCATTTTTTGCGTAAAATTTGTTGTTGTCTTCCTTTTTCTGTATGCTTGAAACTTGAAATTTGTGAGACAAAATATAGATAGAAATTAGAAATTTTAGATACCCGACATGTTTTTAAATTTGAAACATTGAGTATACATGTTTGTGAAATGAAAATTTGTCATACAGTACAGCACCGGATTCTTAAATTTCAGCACTTGATGTAGGAAGAGCCACAACACTTTTAAGATATACATGTTGCACTTAATGGAAGAATAACCACGACACCTTTAGGGTTATTCTGTTGTTGCACTTAATGTACGAAGATCCACGACACCTCTAGAATGTTTTTAATGTTGTTGCACTTACTGTAAGACGAACCACTGCACCTTTGGGGTTTATACGTTGTCGCTCTGAATGTCAGAAGGGCCACGGCACGCTTGCCATGGACGCCGATGCAAATTTTTTTCTTGCCTACATGATCCTACATGAACAATATGTAGTAAATATTGCCGCCGGACAAGCACGCGCACAAGAGCCATTTTAGACGGAATTTACTGTTAAAATGCCGCCGAGCACCTGTCGACCAAGACCCCGACACAGATTTTGTGGGAGCCTGCGCAGTCCACATGCGCGTGCACAAGGGCCACTTTATACGGAAGGTTTCGTGGCCTGTCTTACGTGAAAAAATATCCCTTCACTATACCTCCGATCCTAAGTGTAGAGGTTGGAACACTGATTTGTGTTTGGTTGTACAGTGAAGAGCCCAATACGCACAGCCCCTGTGGTTCAAACTAAAAAGGTGTGACTCCGCTTCGCATGGTAGCGGAGCTGGTCGTGCTCTGGGGCCACCAGCTACCGCAGGCGGGTAACACCGCAGCGTTGTACTCGGGAAGTACCGCAACCACGTCGTCGAGCAGCGTGAAAGGAGCTGCCGGCAAAGCACAGCAAAAAGGAAGGAGGAACAGGAGTGCAGCAGCTGTAGCGAGGAGAACGCCCAAGGGCATTGCGAAACGTTTTGAGCACAACTTGAAAACAGAGGACACCAAAGCCGAGCAAGAAGTCCCTTTCTTTGGAAGCAACCCAAACCCGGCAAGAGCGTCACAATACTACCAAGCACAAAGCGAAACTTCGTGTTCAACAAGCGGCCACTCTACCTACGCAACTTTCCTTGCACCTCACGCACGCCTGAAGCGTCCTCTTGGAGCCACCCCGTGAAGAAGGTGACAACAGTGTGTACCGTCGTGTGTGGGCAAAATTTCAAAGAGAACTTCCGTTGGTAGCAGCTGAAGTGGAAAAAAACACCAGGAGAGTCTGCAAGGAAGAGTTGCTTGTGTGAGGAAGCGCGCCGAGCAGTTACTGCAACCCTAGGCCAACAGCGGAAGGAGGAGAGTGACAGTCATAGTGAGACTGAGGGGCTTGAGCCAGACACCGACACAAGCTCCAGGAGACACCAGCCTGGTGCAGTGACACAGTGTGATCAGAAAAACCGCCCAGCAACAACAAGGTACAGTTCTTCCCGTGCACCGACGACACGGTATAGCTCCACCCAAAGTTCGACAAGCAGCGTCACAACTCGTGTAGACACTGAGCCACCAACTGTCGGCTACAACTCCGAAATTGCAACGCCAATGTGGTACCAGCACGACACGACCAGACGCCAGAGAAGCAAGAAGTGAGGGAGAAAACCTATACAAGGCGGGTAACACCGCGTGAGTGCCGACATTCACGTGTACAGGTCCGTCGTAGTGTACAGGCCCGTCGTAGTGTCAGTTTTTGGTAAAGACCCCGCGAGGGCGTCGCGGAGTGTTGTCGTTTTTTCATGTTTACGTCATTTTCGAAGCATCCACACTGTTTTCTTGCGCGCCGTTGCATTTTCTGCGCTTTTTGCTGTGTTTCGTGACGCGCTTGCGGTGATAGTTGCGTGTTGGCATGCCAGGGTTTGTTCGGGGGGGGGTGGGGGTGGGGGGTGGGGTGGGGTTGGGTTGGGGTGGGTGGGGGGGTGGGTGGGGGGGTGTTGGGGGGGGGGGGCTAATAACGTTCTTGTTTATTAACGTTCCTGCATCTTCGTTCTTGACACACTTTTCACTTTTGCAAGTCACGGTTTGACACGCGGTCGATGTTTCGGTTTTGATATGTTGACGTTGGTGTCCGGGGCGTGTGGGCATGGGGTTGGGCTTGTGGAGGATTAGAACGTTCACGTTAACCAGCGTACTTGCAACTACTTCCTTACACGCATTTCTTCTTTGCAATTCATATCATCATCATCTTCAACATCATCACCGTTATCAACATAATCATCATCATTAACATCATCATCAACATGATCATCATCATTACCGACATCATCATTATCATCATCATGATCAACATTCTCGTCATCATTATCAACATCATCATCACCATCATCACCATGATTATCAACATGATCATCAACATGATCATCATCATTATCATCATCATCATCATCAATTGCTTGGGTGAGGTAAAAAAAAATTACTTCGGAGACCCCTCTTTGGAAGATGCATTTTAAAAAAATCACGAAATGCAGGTTTTTCGATGAGAGGGATAAAAAAAAAACAAATAAGGATCAAAAAACAACAAATAAGGATCAAAAAAAACAAATAGGGATCAAAAAAAACAAAATTCCAGAAAACATGAGAAAACACAAGGAAACTATCACGAAATGAAGGCAAAACCCATGGATCAAAAAAAAACGAAAGAAAGAAAGAAAGAAAGAAAGAAAGAACCTTCTCTTGAAAATGAAAGGAAAGCTTCCTTCTCTTGACCCCCCCACCCGCTTTTATTTTTTAGCCGGCTCCCCTTGCTACCTACTATTCTTTTTTTTCACAAGCATCATCGTTGTTTATTTGGATTCATTTAATCTTGATTGATATCCATCGCGACTTGTGCCTATGTACTTCTTTCTTGGTACGCATTGCACCCCCCCACCCGTTTTTTTTTTAATCGGTTCCCCTTACTACCTACTATTCTTTTTGTTTTTCATAAGCATCACCGGTTATTTGGGTTCATTTTATCTTTATTGATATCCATCGAGATTTGTGCCTATGTACTTCTTTCTTGGTACGCAGCGCCTCCCCCCTGCACCCCCCCACCCGCTTTTATTTCTTAATTGACTTCCCTTGCTACCTACTCTCTTTTATTTTTTTCATAGGCATCGTTTCTTTGGGTTCATCTTCTCTTTCTTAATCTTTATTTATATCCATCGAGACTTGAGCCTCTGTGCTTCTTTCTTGGTACGCATCACCCCCCCACCCGCTTTTATTTCTTAATCAGCTTCCCTTGCTACCTACTCTATTTCTTTATCTTCGCAAGCATCGTTTATTTGGGTTTATTTTTTATAAAATAAATATTTTCATTCTTGCTGCTACTACTAGTACTAGTACTACTACTACTACTACTAGTACTACTACTAGTACTACTACTAGTACTACTACTACTACTACTACTACTAGTACTACTACTACTAGTACTACTACTACTAGTACTACTACTACTACTACCACTACTACTACTACTAGTACTACTACTAGTACTACTACTACTACTACTACTAGTAGTACTACTATAGTACTAGCTATAGTACTAGTAGTAGTACTAGTAGTACTACTACTAGTACTAGTACTAGTACCAGTACTAGTACTACTACTACTACTACCACGACGACGACGACTACTACTACTACTACTAGTACTACTACTACTACTACTAGTACTAGTACTAGTACTACAACTACTTTCTTCCTTCCTTCCTTCCTTCCCTCGATTTCGTTTTTTTTGATCCTTATTTGTTTTTTGATCCTTATTTGAACTTACTGGTTTTTTGCAAGATCGGAGAAACACACTTACAAGTATTATGACACATCGTGGACGAACACCCGACCAGACAACATGCAAGCACTACGTGACCTGTTCCTGGAAATGTATGTGCCGGCCAGAGGCCCGGCAAAGCGCGCAAACTAGCTCTGGCCAAGCCTTTGTTGCCACAAAAAGGTGGATGGTATGGCCCACCAACTGCTACGTTTAGTGTTACGGTACTACTGCTGCCGCTGTAATCCGCTGTATGCTGTGACAGCGCAACAAAGGTGGATGATAAGGCCCATCTACAGTGCGAAATGTATCATGACCATGTGACGCTTTGCGGGGGGAGGCATTGCGGGGGGAGGCGCTGCGCCCTCCCCCCTGCACCCCACCACCCGCTTTTAATTCTTAATTGACTTCCCTTGCTACCTGCTCTCTTTCATTTTTTCATAGGTATCGTTTCTTTGGGTTTATCTTCTCTTTCTTAATTTTTAATTATATCCATCGAGACTTGAGCCTGTGTGCTTCTTTCTTGGTACGCATTGCGGGGGGAGGCGACCCCCCCACCCGCTTTTTTTTTTAATCGACTTCCCTTGCTACCTACTCTCTTTTGTTTTTATTCATATGTATTCCCAGTTGTTTTTTTTTGATCCTCCCTTTCCGCAGTTTCTGGACGATTTTCACTACGATCGTCCTTATTTGTTTTTTTTGATCCTTATTTGTTTTTTTTGATCCCTCGATTTTGTTTTTTTTGATCCTTATTTGTTTTTTTTTGATCCCTTAGCCTTTTTCGATTGTACCAGCAATCATGAAACTTGCAAACACGGTACGTAAGAAGATGGGACATGACAAAATGATCCTCCTCTGTACTACCATTTTTTTTCCTGGGGGTTCATTACGTTTTTTTAAAAACACTATTTTCCAAAAATCTAGCAGACAGTGGGTAAGGGTCCCGGGGCATGATATGGGGCCAGGAATAAAATATCATACCAAAAAAGGCCCAGATTTTTTTTCCTGAAAGCTTCCTGACGTACAGCGACAGGAAATCAATTTCTGTCTGTTGTGATTGAGGGGGGGTTGATCTATCAGTCTGTGTATGTAAGGCATCAGGAAATCAATCATGAATGACTCTGATAATGGGTAAGTTTGTAGAATTCCCAAGGTTAGTAGCCAGGAATTTGAAGGTGGATGGATCAAATGGGAGTTTACTAGAACGTATCGAAATGTCAAACCCCAGGAAAAAATCTACAATGATTAATTGAGGGGGTATAATTCTTTACAGGACTTTGCAAAAGGGTACAAACACATATGTTCACCTTCACCAACAAAAAAAGTGACTTCAAGAGGCCAAGGCGCAGGGGTCAAAAATAAAATCCAAGGGCTGGACCTTTTTTGACTGAATACTTGCGGATGATCTTCAAAGGTTGGCCCCACAGGAAAATTTTCGCATCACCAGGCCAATCATCCACTGATAGGACATGATGGGACGAATTCAAGAATTTTGTGTCAACGCGCGCCCAAATCGCAAAACACATCTTTTTTTGCTGAAAATACAGGTTGTCCTTGCAAAAGGGTACAGACACACATGTTCAGCTTCACCAACCAAAAGTGACTTGAAGAGGCCGAGGCGCAGGTGTCAAAAATAAAATCCAAGGGGCTGGACCTTTTTTTGACTGAATACTTGCGGATAATCTACAAAGGTTAGCCCACAGGAAAAAAGTCGCATCACCAGGCCAATCATCCACAGATAGGATGGGACGAATTCAAGAATTTTGTGTCAATGCGCGCCCAAATTACAAAACATATGTTTTTGCTGAAAATGCATTTGTCCTTGCAAAAAGTCTATAACCACATATGTTCAGCTTCACCAACAAAAAAAAAAGGTGACTTGAAGAGGCCGAGGCGCAGGTGTCAAAAATAAAATCCAAGGGGCTGGACCTTCTTTTGGCCGAATTCTTGTGGATGATCTTCAAAGGCTGGCGCCAAAGGAAAAAAATCGCATCACCAGGTCAACCATCCATAGATAGGAAATGATGGGACAAAAAAAACAATTGAAAAAACTGTTCCAACGCGTGGCCAAATTGCAAAACAGGCGTTTTTTCCTGAAGATACATTTGTCCATGGGCATCTGCCGGACCGCACTCGTGAAGCCGTGGACTCTGAAAAACTGCGAGCTGTCAGCCGGGAAGTCAGGTGCCAGGAATTCATTTTTTTCCGTATCAGATTGAGGGGGGGAAGATATGGCATGTTACCAACGCAAGCATCCAGGAAATAATTTTTTTACTTGGATATCAGAGGGGTAAATTTATTGGATGTTGGACGTTGGGCACCAGGAAATTAGCAAAGAAAATTCAAAAAGGTGGTTGGAAGTGAGATTTCGGCTTCAGAGGTTAGGAGCCAGGAATTTAAAGTTCTAAAACCTCTCTCAAAGGTTAGGGGTCATCATTTTAGACCGATTTTTTTCTAGGATTGTGCCCCACGTTTTTGTACCGACGGGGATAAAATGCAGGCGCGACAAAGTCCCAGGTACTCGTCTCAGTCCCGCGCTGAAGGAGAAGCCGTGAACCAACAAATTGCAGGTAGAGTTCGGACATGGGTGAGTGTTTTGTCTGAGCAGTACCAGGTGGACATACGCAACACATATCGTTTGTTTCCATGGATTGTACGACATGTTGCATGGGCAATGGCGCGGCTGCACGTCAACACGAGTAGGACCACGCCGTTTCGGATCATCAAGGGACATGATTTTTTTGGTGAATTGCTTGCGTTCGGTGAGTGTGTGTTGGCCAAGTGGCCAAACATGAAGGATTTAGCTAAGGGTGTGCCACGGTGGGTGCATGGTGTCTTCGTCGGCAAAACTGAGGGATCGGATGAGCATATTGTCTTGACACCTGTTGGGGCACAAACCTTCCGGACAGTGCGTCGGTTGCCAGAGTCCAGCCGACACAGCCTTCATTCTTTGGAGTCTGTTGCGGGTTTACCATGGGACACTAAGGACGGTAGCTCCAAAGTACAGCCAGCGATAGTAAAATGACTCCTGACAGCTTGCAACGGTACACACATGCGTCAACCTTGCCCCTCTGAAACTTGTACTTTGCACTGTCAAGTTTGTGCAACAGAATGTTCTCAAGTTCCTGTCGGTATGCTGCCGCTGCTGGCTGTCTGCCGTAAATGTTTCCGTCCACCTGCCAAACGATGTGTTGTTTTGGAACGTTTGCCAAGTCCTGTTGCACCTGCGGGTCTTGCTTGAGCAGCCAAGTGTCATAGTCATTCAACCATTCCTGCGGTGGTCTCAAACCTGTGGGCTGCCCTTGGTCATCGCCACTGTCACGAGCAATGAGAAAAGCACTGGTGAGATCAGCCTTTGCACGTGGGAATCTGTTCAAGAGAGAATACACCTCCAAAATTTTCAACGACGCTGGGTGTGGAGTTGGGCAAAAATTGGATTGGCCTTCTGAACTCAACCGTTGTTCTGGAGTGAGTTTCTGTTTCACGTCAGCACAGGTCAGCCTACTTTTTGCCACGCCGCCTCTCTTTTTGTCTACCCAAACATGGTTGAAAACACGAATGTTTGGAGGCAATGCTCTTCCGTCCCGGGGTGTGAATGCTTTGAACACTTTTTCCAATTTCTTAATTTCTCGCAATCGTTCCATGTGTCGTTCTTCCGGGGTCAGGCATGTGTCCAAAAACTCTACTACGTCTGCAATTGTGTTTCCACATGCGGTTTCGTCACCTTCCACAAATTTTGCCAACAACTCATCCGATATTGCTGAAATGCTGCCCATCCCGGTTTCAACCTCCATCCCCCCTGCGCCTGGAACCTGGCTTGGTGCGGCATTACCCGCCTCATCTGGCAATTCCCTCGGGGGAGACCTACTCCTAACCGAAGGGTCATACGCGCGGGAAGGGCAGTGGGCGATGGATGACGCGGGGCTCTGGTTACTGTCGCGTGGTGTGGCGATGTTGAACTGTTGTGGCTCGTCCGACATCCGCGCATCTGAGAGGTTGTCTGCTTGCAGTTTTGCTTTCTTGGGCGCACGTAAGGCGAGCGCGTCTTCGTCTTGCACGGCTTGTTTCGCGTCCGCGCTTGGGGCCGCTGGCGCGTGTGAAAGTACAAGGGGTAGCACAGGATCCATCACATTGATGATTTCGATGTTTGTGGTCCAGCTGAGGCAGTCAAGGATTTGTCGGAAGTCCAACTCCCAAAGTTCGGATGTAAACTCAAGGTAGGGGACCTAGAAGGTGTAGCAGGTGAACCAGGAACGTCGTCCGAGTACCAGGGTAGAGAAAAGTACACAATCGATGACCGTGTTGTGACCAAACCGAATGACAAACACGTGCAAAACATTTTGGGGAAACTTGGAATGGAAGACGCGAAACCTGCAGTGTTGCCAGGACGAAAACTTGACCTTAGTAGTGCCGGTAACATGGAACTCTTGTCTGACAAAGAAAAGGAGACCTATGCATCATGCGTAGGGTCCGGTATTTATTTGAGTCAAGATCGAGCGGATGCGAAATTTGCCGTAAAAGAACTTGCGCGTCGATTGCATGCCCCAAGGCGATGTGATTTTCAAAACTTGAATGTGTTTGCAAGGTATTTGGTCGGGACAAAGAATTACGGACGTGTCAGTAAACTTGTTCAGAATCTGAACCCTGAGGAGGCTTTACCATTACATGCATACACAGATAGTGACTGGGCCGGATGTGAAGAAACGCGCAAATCCAGCTCAGGAGAAGTGATCGTTTGGGCGGGCACAGTTGTGGAAACAGGCAGCGCCACTGAACCAGGTGTGCCAGCAACTAGCTCAGGTGAAACTGAAATTCGTTCTTTGACCCATTGTGCGCAAAGTTCGGTGTATGTTAGAAATCAAGCCTGTGAAGACTTTGAACTGAAAGTGGACACTCCCAGGGTTTGGTGCGATTGCTGCGCTGCGTTGCAGGCTGCCAAACGTATTGGCATGGGTAAGATGAGACATGTTGCTGTAGGACACATGTACGTTCAAGAACTTGTGCAAACCAAGCAAGTTATCATTGGTAAAGTTGACGGTGTAGCAAATCCTGCCAACACTTTGACAAAACATTTGGCAACGTGGGGTGAAATGTTGGCTTCTTTGGACGGACTGGGTATCATTGATTTGACTGACAAAGGATTTGACGAACACGTGCGTCGTACCAAGTTGAAGGTTGTTTCAAGTGTTTCTTTCAAGAAGTGGAAACCACTGATGGCATCAACTACAAGTTTAAGAGGACACAATGGCGCAATCTTACGAAGACGCAGGGTTTTGCCTGGACAACGGCGGGAAACACCACAGTAGAATTCAAATCGCAGAGTACGTCACATGAAACTGTGTCGTGTCATGAGCTTAGATTCGGACTCCGTAGTTGGAAGCTTAGCTCTGTAGTGACTGTAGTGTTCAAAGAGACTTTGGCGTCGTGACAGTAAACTTCTTTTTCGGTAAACGGTGGGAAAAACTGAGAGGGTTGTGTAACTGTGGAACTGTGAGGAAACTAGTTTGCAAGACCACGGGCAGACCACACAGGCAAGGCAACAAGCATTGCAACTGAAACTGCGCAGCCGCTTCGAAGGGATTTGGTTGTTGTTGTTTCTGTGGTTAAAGAAAAAGAGTTGGTGACACACTCTCATGCAAAGCATCATTGGCAGCAGTCTACCAGCAAATCTAGTGCTCCAAAGGGGGGTGAAAGAATATCCCTTCACTATACCTCTGATCCTAAGTGTCGAGGTTGGAACACTGATTTGTGTTTGGTTGTACAGTGAAGAGCCCAATACGCACAGCCCCAGTGGTTCAAACTAAAAAGGTGTGACTCCGCTTCGCATTACATCAAGGGCGGCAACATATAAACCTGAAAGGTGTCGTGGCTCTTTTTCCATTAAGTGCAACAACATACAAACCCTAAAGGTGTCGTGGCTCTTCTTACATTAAGTGCAGCAACATATTATCCCTAAAGGTGTCGTGGCTCTTCTTACATCAAGTGTAACAACATATAAACCCCAAAGGTGTCATGTCCCTGGTGATCCCATTTATGCCAAAGTGAAACTCAAAATTGTTTACCCCCTCATTTTACGGGCAATGACAGGCGTGCAATCCATGAGGCGCTTGTTGAAGAGTGCAATTTGACGGGAAATCTTGGTTGGCCCAGAAACGGTGGATAAATGTTTCGTAGAAAATTTGAAAATGTAATATAATGTTGGCAGTTTGTTGGGGCATGTTGTGAGCGTGGTCCCTATATTGGGATCTGCATTTTTGAGTTGTTATTGCGAGTAAACATTGCCAGGCTTCGTCACATGTTGGTTGCAATGACATGTGAAATCCACATGGCTGTGTCGGTATCAATTTCACACGTGTTTGTGCTGTTTATGTTTTCATGCCAGTGTTCCTGGTACCAATGTGCTTTGTAGTAGTTATAGTTCTGGTCGGCGGAACTCGACTTTTGTAGATCGCAGCGTGTGGGCTAATTGGTGGTTTAATACATGAACCGGAGCCAAAAAAACGATACTCAATGCAGATGTTTTTTTTTTTTATGGGCTTATAAGTCAGGGCCTATGTATGTTCGCAACATCCCACACAAAACTTCCAAGGAAACAGCATCAGGTATTGCAACCAACCCCCAGCTGCACGCCACATTCAACGTACTCCACAGTTTCTATCGCATGGCTTTCCAAGACGTACTGGTCGCGGCTGATGGCAGAGGCGGACATTTTTGAAACGCGATGAATGGGTTTGGTGGGCCGCATGTCCAAAATTTCAAACAGCAGTGTTTTTTTGGGTTTCAATTTCTAAATCTGGGGCTTGGTGCATCATGGATTCAAACCATGCGAGACGGGATGATTTTTTGAATCCGGGAACATTTGTTGCTGTTGTTGTTGGGTTGCTGTTGGGTTGCTGTTGGATTGCACAGTTGGGCTAATTTCGAAGATGCTTGGAGGCAACATCCTGCCACAATTCTGGCCCTAGCCTCAGTTTAAAAAACGTGGTCATTTTATATTATTTGATGCGTTTTCTTGATATACAACTTTGACGTTTGTGCGATTGAGGCCACGTTTTCCCAGGGAACAGCGCGCTGGTGTGAAGGGCTCGGACGCAAATAGTTTTGTAAAAGGGAAACAATGTGGCATCGCAATTTTTCAGGTAGCATGCGCGAAGCGAACACATCTTCCAAGTTCTGGTTCAGGCCAGGGCAAGGCGAAGCAAACCACCGTGAATTTTGAACTGTTTGGGGGGTTCGGGGGAGCCTTCAGGGACATGGAGAACCATTTCAGCCAGGGCAAACGGTGATTGTCACCGGTGTCGCTGTGGTATGTGCAAAGTTGATGGAGGCTCAACGTAGGCGCGGCAGTGTAATGTTGGTTTTCGTGGTGTGTCAGAAAGGTAGATGATCAGCCCACAAAAATCAGCGGTTGGCAATTTTGTAATCCATGGTAAACCTGATCATCCACCCTATGTTTTTCTCGGAGGATGATTGTCCAGCTTTTGAGTAGATGTTTGGATTTCAAACCACCAGCCCAAGCAGTCAACCTAAACCACCAGGTGAACATTGAAAAACTGGGGGGAACCTGTGTTGAGGGATTGGCATCCGTTGATTTGTAAGGATGGTTACATCATGTTGCATCCCACACTCTGGGAGATTTCGACAAATCCATCCCAATAGAAACCATGTAAGGTCAATGGTTGAGGGTCCCCCCATGTTTGGACATCCTTTTGGTTTATGGTCATCCCTTTAACATTGACAGAAAGACCGCTTCCATCCGTGGTTGCGTTGTGTTTTTCTGGTTTCATTTTTATTGCCACGATATTTTTTGATGCTATAGAATCTAATCACACCCTCTCCCCCGAACACTCTAAAAACCAACTTAGAAACACTGGTTTAGAACTACATCAATTCATTCAGGCCCATGTGTGGGACAGTTTCAGCCCAGATTCTGGAAGATCAGAATGTCCCACTGAGAGGGTCCGATGTCGAAATGGTTGGATAAACAACAATTGGGTTTCATCCCGCTGCAAAAGTGAAAGGTTGGCCATGCTTTCCCATAAGCCACCTCTGAGGATAGGTCGAAGGGTAAATATGCATTTATTCCAATCCGTGATGTGTCCATGATACTGGAAGAAATCCCGCACCAGTTGATAGATGGTTTATCCCTTTATTGATAGGGTTTCAACGGTCCAAGGTGGTGCAGGATTTCTTCCATCCACAGTATCATTGTCCATGGGGGTATAACCAGCAATCATGATCATTGTATCTGTTCCCATTTCTCCATCATTGTTCATTTCAGAGAATTGGATGATGGGAAAAAAATCCCTTAAACTAATGAATCCAGTTTCCATCATCCATAGAGTCAATAGAGGGTTAAAAAAACCCTCAATCAGCAGATGGAGAATTGGATGATGGGAAAAGCCTCTATTTGACTCTATGGTTTGCAAATAGAGGGTTTTTACCATCATCCATAGAGTAAATAGAGGGTTTTCCCATCATCTATGGTAAAAACCCGTGGTTTCCGCTTTTGATGTTTCCCAAGAACACCAGATTCCAGGCGTGGAATCCGCCGAGAAAGGTGCCGCCGGAAATCGGGGGGTCCGCCGCACTCAGTGGCAGCTATTGT
This sequence comes from Cladocopium goreaui, assembly GCA_947184155.2. NCBI lineage: Eukaryota > Dinophyceae > Suessiales > Symbiodiniaceae > Cladocopium > Cladocopium goreaui. Next base: position 64,465 of record CAMXCT020002472.1, on the reverse strand, counting down.
CTTTTTTTGTGGGAGCTTCGTGGATCGAAAAGTGGGATAGGGTGACAAAGTCTAACATTTCCAGAAACTTATGGAAAACTTATGGAAAACTTATGGAAAACTTATGGAAAAGATCAGGTTTGTTTTGAACATTGGAAAAACACCCGAGGAAGCACCCCATGGTTTGGAAGATCATTTCCCCATCATTCGATGGGCCGATCTGGGAATTCAGCCAGCCATGGGGATTGAGGTCAGTCAACAAACATGGGGCTGCAATTTTTTTGTTACCCTCTGGTAATTTAACATAGGTATGGAAAATCACCATTTTTAATGGTAAAACTCACTATAAATTGCCAGAGGGTATCAATTAGAGGGTATCAATGAGAATCTGAAAACATAACATAACCTGTCACTCCTTGTGCATAGCAATTGATTGTGTGAACATACCAAACACCATGGTTTCCGCCCCAGACAATCTATCAACCCCCATGAACCCCACGTAAACCTCATTAAACCCAGTAAAATCATATACAAACCCAGTAAAATACACATTGGATTCTAATATCACCCAAAGGGTCCCTGCAAGACCACCAAGGCGAACGATTCTTTGATGGCATGTCAGCTCACGAGGCCAATGTGACCATGGAATGACCAGTTCATGACCCCTGACAAGTTCACATGAAATCCTCATGGATGTTTGAAAAAAAAGAACATCGTTTTCCAGACCCAATTTGTATCATTTTACTGTGGGTTCCATGTCAGATATAGGGCGTGTAGACTGAAAAAAATGTACTTTCTGTCACTGGTTTGTTGATGAAAAGGTAGGGGTTAACGGTTAACGCATCCATCTTCAAGAACTCTTGGTAAAATGAAGAACCGCGTGCAAGTTTTCTTTTCCCATATGGCCCATATGGTGACATCAATGTCATGGTGAAAAATTTCGGTTGCTCAGGGGGTCCAGCTTCTTTTAGCAGAAGGTTTGGGCTGGAGCCACAGCAAATGCCATGAAGCACCAGTTTGGTGGATGATTTTATAGCCCGTTGGGCCCGTTGGGTTTATTATATATTGGGTTTTATAAATTTTACAACCCATATGTGGCAAACTCAATCAGAATCCCAACAATAATGATAGTGTATGATAATAGCAACAATGATAATAGTAATAGTAGATGGTTTGTCATTGGGTTTATTCGCTGGGTGTGCTTGTGATTGTTTCTTGGAAAGCCATCAAAGATCAAGGCCCCGACGTGGCGAGCCGACATGACGAACGACGTGAAAAAGCAGAAGAGGCCAGGTTTGCCTCAGAGGGTTTAGACACAGACTGGGAGCTTCGCCTTTTCGCGATGTGATCCTGTAGGTTCACCGTTTTCTGCAAACTTTGCTTGATGAAAAGCAGGCAGGAAATGGGTGACATCATCAAATGCTGTGAAATACAAATGACTTACACCCATCGAATGCAGAATTGTGCATTATTATTGTGCATTTATGTATTTTTCCCTGGCTTGGGCTGCCACTTCACCAAGGATCTAGAGATGGAGGACTTGATTTCCAGTGCGGCGCAGCATTTTGTGGCGCCTGAGTTGCTGTGTTTGGATCTGAACATTTCCCTTGGAACATCCTTGGAACCTCTGCAGATCCTTTCGTGGTGGATTTGTTCCTTCTGGGGGTCCCATTGAAGGTCGTTTCATTGCAAAGTTGATGGGATGATTGCAGTTGCATTGCGTCTGGGTTTGGGATTCTGTGGGATCGCACGGATCGCATGTCAACAATGTGGTTGGTGGCTTCAGATTCCCTGTTCCAGCCCAAAACAGTGTTCACCACCATCAAATGTTCAAAAACAAGCCATGTACAGATGGTACAGTAACTAGTGGGTGATGTCATGATGTCTGCTCCTGGCAGAGGACAGAATGCAACTCAACCGCTCGGTGCTTTGGTTGGAATTTCTGCTGCGCCTTGATGGGTTGCGTGCTCAGAAATAGCCAAACCATAAAAATTGACCAGGGGTTCTGGTGGATCATCACCGCTATGGCCGCTATGGCAACATGTTAGCCGACTTTCAACTCGTTTGGGTGTTTCTTGTAATTTGTGACGACCAAACCCATCCATTTTTTGGTTTAGACATTTTGGCTGAAGAGTGCAACAAACGAAGCGGCAGCATTCAAGCAGTGTTGGTCGTTTTTCTCGAGTGGATTGCTCCAAAGAGGCGGAGGGAACAGTTGAAGTTCTGAAAGCTGCCGAGGATCCTGCGGAGGGTCATGCCATGCCAAGGAGTTGTTTCCACAGGCAGAAATGAAGCGAACGCGCTCACAAGGGCCGCAGCGGATGCCAGTGCTCCTACCCTGGATGTCTTGACAGTATCGGATCAGTGAGGGCAATTGGCATCCCAACCTGCCGTTTCCAGAGAGGCCTTTGCGCGTCGGCTGGCAGGCCTGGAAGTTGCTGAGGGAAAGGAAGTCAACGCTTCACTGAAATGATCCCTTCCTATGGCTCAACAACCCAGGGCCACTAGTCAAGATCTGACATTGCCGATTGCAAGTCCAAGTCCAAGGGATACAGAAGCGATGCAGAGCAATGAGGTGCAACTCAATGATGTGGCTGTCAATGATTTGGTGCCTGCAGATTCTGTTCCGTGGGGCATCATGATCACCGGATGCGGAGACCAACGCGAGGATAGTTGTATCCGAGCAGCCGATTCCAGATCCACCTGATTGGTCTCACAAGTGTTCTCTGTTTGTCAGAAGAAAACGCGTGGAGGCACGCTCCTGCAATTCTACCCACTTCTTAAGGATTTGGTGGAGGAGGCAACCTGGTCAGCCGAGTTTGGAAGTATAGCGAGACGCAGAGGTCCCAAAGAAGCTTAGCGGCAGTCGTGCTAGAAAAGCAGTTGGTCAGGGATGGCAAGGGCAAAGCAGTTGCCGACACCAAAAAGCCAAAGGCAGGCTAAGCCGATCGCTTTGCTGCAGAAAGTCTCAGCACAAAGTGAGCAGCTGTAGTTACCGACCACACCAATCTGTACCACTTTGATCTCTGCACCAAAAGAGGTGAACATTATATATATACATTCCTGAGAATCTTGGCAATGCATTTTTCATCTCTTTCTTGCTGAAATCAAAGTGGTACACAGAGGCGTCCACATTGTTGTTTGACAGGGACATCATCGATGGCCGCAGCATCCTGTGCTTTTTCATGACCTCGGTCCAGGGTATGCCCGAGTTCTTCAGCCGATGGGATGGATGAACCTTCCATCTCGCCAGCATGCTTTGGAACTCCCACTCTCCGGTGAGGCGTTCCTACATTGCGGTCTGAGCTCGCGGACGAAAAGGTTTTGCACCAACCTCCTGGATTTGTCAGAGAATAAGGCACCCCCAATTCCAATGTATTACTACCCTTTTTCCTATAAAAATTGCCATTTATGGGTGTCCCCTATTTTCAGACAAACCCATTTACCACCTTCAAAATGGAATTGAACCACCAGACGCCAGGCTGGACGTGCTGCCAGAGCAGGACTTGCTGCAAAATGCTTGCCATGTTGTGAGATGGCAGTGCAAACATTGGGATTTAAGTCGTTGCAAAATCTGGATTTGCGTAGAACTAAGGAGTATTTGGCAAGAATGCTGGAATCAGACCGTAAAAGGAGTTTTTACTACAGCACACGCCGCATTGTTGAGAGGAAAATCACCTACACTGAGTCCACACTTGGAAATTTTCAATGCATTGGATTGCTAGAGGGCAATAAGACAATGAGACAATAATCTACACGGAGGTTGAAGAGATTTCATGAGATTTCCATTGGTAAAATTCTTCAGCCTGGTATCGCAGCTCAAAGAGTTCCAGTGTCGCCTGTGGATGTTTGCTGCACCGTGAGGGAGGCGATGGGGATGTCGCTCAGTGAACGGTGTAACCATCTTTCAGTGTGATTCCATGTGGACTTCAACGACACATAGATACATATGTCTACATGTATGTCTATGCGCATGAACAATATCAATGAATAGATAGGTCAATAATCAAATGTACAGGTAACAAATATGTTCTTTTACATATCAATACATGCACAGAGAAACCGATTTATTATATAGGTCAACAGATGCATAGACAGACAGATAAAAGCAATTATGTACATATGCATGGTAAAAAAATCGGTTCATGCAAAAGGTGATATGAGAAATAGAACGGCCTATGAACAGACAATTTACAAACAAAAGAGTTGATAAATCAACACGTGCCTAAATAAACTAATGTACGAATAGGTAGACATGTAAACTGGCATCAACATGTGCATGCACACATTCATAGACACACGTACGTACAGACACACACACACACACTATATATATATACATATGTATGCATTTGCACATGTATGTGCATATATAATAAACACACCCATAGATAGATTGATAGATAGATAGATAGAGAGAGAGAGATATATATACACACATACGTACGTACGTATATCTATACACAGAATATAAACGCACAGTGACCGTCTGACCCACACACACAGACACACTTATACGTACATGCATTTGCATACATGACATGCAATTTGAGTAGATATTTATTGTGTTATCATCTCCGGCTGCCCCTTCAGCGTGTCCACTTCAGGTGCATGTGGCCTGGACTGCATGTGCCGACCCTGACCCAGTCCAACGGGGCGCACGAGACCACACCGCAATGAGCTCAGCGGGGTCATGACCCTTCGGCAGGGAACTGTATGGGGAGGAACCAAAACTGGACCTACAGTAGTACCACCAGATATTATATCATTAATTATAACCATTTATACCCATATATGATATCCTTATTTAATAATCAGTAATGTGGGTAAACCAATTATAAACCATCCCCCAGTCACCATTCTTATAGGTATAAACTAACCATTCCCAAATGGGTGGTTTATTTATTATTGTTTTACCCACATTACCATCCATTCACATCCATTCACATCCATTCACCACATATTTGGGGATGAGTGCTGCAGGGTTTTTGACTCTTCATATCCCCCATCAGTTTGGCAAGACATGAATTATTACACCCCGAAAACCACCGTGGAACACTTAAGAGTGGTTGGCACCTCGTCTGTACACGCCAGAATCAACTTGTCTATGCACGCGGTTCTCTTACTCGTCCTTGCACGCGAACATTCTCTTGTTGACCGTTACATCTGGCCATTGTTTTTTGATTATACTTTCTTGTACTTTGTAAAGGTGATTTCAGATTGCGAGCTACTTCTGTCATTTTGCACTGGTTCATTGCACTTAAGACCTCTCAGCTATTTCATTGTACATTTATTTTTTTTAAAAAATTGAACCAACCGGTGAGTTGGGGAATTGTTTTCTTATTGGGTTCACCACATTAGACATGTTATGTTTCGGGGTTATAAATTGCCCAGGGGGTTTCCTCTGACTTAATTCTGCTAATTCCGAGGCCAGGCCCCACTCCAAGCTTTGACAATTGGAAGGATGGGGGACGACCAAGAGAAGGGATTGCGGGGCCAAGAAAAATTGGAAGGCTCTTGAGTGGCAAAAGCAGGTTTTAAGCACCAAAAGGAAATTCAACAATTGGTCTTACCAAGGACAGGATAATTTAAACCAGCTTTGAAGTAACGAAAAATAGGGTCTTTACCAGCAGAAACGGGTTTGCAACGACCGGTCAAGATTGGGGTTAGTTACCTTCTGATCTCACCTTACTGGCCGCAAGAATGGGGATTTCACCAACCCCCGAAAGGTGAGCCACCCAATGTCAGAATAGATTCTTAATAAGCCCGTATTAGTGGTTATTGATGGTTAATAAGCTCTTCAAAAAGGCCGTTACTATTGCGGGGGGGGTCACCTTTGAGGAAATTGTTTGAATTACCCGCAGCTAGAGACGTGTCTTAGACCAGACCCGCGCCTTACACACAGACACCACAGTAGAGGCAGCTGGCAGTAAATCATCACTTGGGGATTTGCCTTTGCCATGTTGAATGACGACATTGTTAACACATACAGTATTCTTTCTTGGGGCACCTATTGTTTAAACGAATTCGGACAAGGTTCCTGCTGTCATTTTTTTTGTGCAGGAACCTGGAGCAGAAAATCTAGAGACTTTGCTGCGGGTCTCTGCTGGTGGCACGCGAGATTTCATTCTTCCAGCCAGTTACCTCGATGAGTTTCTCGAACTCAGTGCCACAAACCCTCCTGATGGGCTGTATTTTAGGCATACCCAGAAGGATTTACCTAGAGACGGGAAGGTGCACCGATGTGCGGGGTGCCGTGTGTGTGAATTCTGAAGTTTCAACATTTTTGGGATGGGTTTTGGATGTTTGCCCTTCAGTTCGCTTTTTTTCTAGCAATGTTTGCTTGGCAGTTTCAAGTGCTAAGTGGGAGGGGTTGGCATATTTTTGAAATCGGTGGCTTTATCACCAACCTGTGTGCAGTGCTGCTGTAGGTTGCCACCAAATGCACCGAAAAGAACCCTGGCTTCAAAAAGATGGACCGTGGAGCCAGGTGGCTGAAATTGAAGCCCCCCAAGCTGACTATTCTCCAAGCCTCCAAGGGCAAGTGTAGCGCCAACAATTCATAATGCCATTGTGTCTAAATAAATAAATAAATAGATAAATAAAAAAAAATAAATAAAAATAAAAAAAATAAAACTAAATAAATAAAAATAAATAATAAAAAAAAGTAATAAATAAATAAATAAATATAATATATATATATGTATATTAGATTTAGAGAGATTAGACTTTCAAGGTTGAATGCTGAATTTGGGAGTGGGCTGCTGCCGATTCAAGTTGTTTTCCGATTGCGAGGTGCCATTCGAGAGATACTTCAGAAGCACGCCATTGCCAGCATACCAGGAGTGATACTTTTCCGTATCAGCATTTGGCTTTCTTTGTAGGCTTATCGAAGGTTGGTCGCTGTCATGATTCGAATATCGACCAGCCTTTGCTGTTTCCTGGTCCTGCATCTCAACCTCACTTTTGGAATCTTTTGGATATCTCTAATATCCCCTATAATTATATTATATATTTGAAAAGTACCGAACAGTCAAAGTGAATGATCTGCCCGACTTTTAGAATCTTTTCTTCCTCCATTTTCTCTTCGTGAATCTCAACCTAACAGGCTCTGGATTGAACTATATCGAGAGATGCGGTGGCGTGAAGAAACTGCCGGTTTGCATGTCTGGAGAAGCTGGCTTAGAAGCTGTGGCCAAGCGTTGCCGTGAAACAGGTCTGAGGCGCGACGGGTTGTCATCTTATCCTGGGGAAAATAGTCGGAAAGAAGCTGTGCGCTGAAGTGTCACTTGTAGTTGGAACTGGTTGATATCCATCTCTCTCTCTCTCTACTATAATATAAAAAGTGTACACTATAGATATGTCATTGATAGTTTATGTCTATATTGAATGTGACTAGGACAACCATCTGAGTGGGTGCGGTTCTGACTCCGGTGGTCATCGCCAGAAGCTCCACTTAGGCCAGAGTTGCTGGTCTCCAAGGAGGGCTACCAGTTCTGCGACAGCAAAGTTCCCTGGCCCAATGGCCAGGGTTCACGGTTTTTTCAAGCCCTTGAGCTGTACCTATCAGCAATAGTGATATTCATGTTGAAGGTGTCTAAGAAAGTCTCATGTGTCATTGCTGTCCGATGATTATGTTTGATTACTCATCTGCATTTCTTACACCTAAAGTTTCCTTGAAAGCACTTGTGTGTCTCGCATGTGTACATATACACACACATATATATATATATACATGTACTCATATCATATATCTAGATGTGTCCTTATACACCTACACAATATTTGCGTAATGTGTAGTTATAGGATGCATATGCTGTACAGGACTGTTTGTTATTCTTTTATTCTGTCCGTTAATATCTCCTCCTGCTTGGCCAGATTGATAGTTTTCTGGCTCATGATGTATGTGACATATAAGATGTATATGACGTATATGAGGCATATGAGGTATATGGCATATATGTCATATATAATGTACAGGATGTATATGATGTATATGACGTATACGATGTAAATGATATAAGTTTAACCTGTTTCATGCAGATCTTTTTGTTGCTGCTCTTCTGAAGGGTCATGTCCTGTCGTTTTTTTTGCCCAGGAAAAGGAGGATACGTTCGTTCCTGGACAGTCCATGAGCTTGATAGTCCCTTGGCAGCTTGAGGTCTGAGCTTGAGGTGGTTCATGGGGAATTTGCCTCAAGATATGGCACCTTTAATGGGGAACATGATGAAACATGGGGTTTAACATGAGTACTCTTGAATTCAGACAAGCCCAAATGATAATCTTGCAGGTGTGCCAGAGTCGATTTTGCGTTTGAGTTTGAGTCCGATAACCCACTGCTTGGAATTGTGTAACACCTTCAGTCCGAGCTGACATCAGGAACAAGGCAAAAAGGTGCCTTACTTGAAGCCCAGGAGAGACCGGAGAGAGTTCATGTTTTTTTTTCTTTAACCATTAAGGAGGTGGAACAGTGAGCCTTCCTTACCAATGCATGGTGGATATAATGGTCTTGGCACTCGCCGGCAAGCAAACGAAACCACCCCCTTTGCTGATCACTTCAGTCAAATAAAGAACTCTTGGATGGGACTTGCGTTTCACAGGTTGTACATGGAGATTTCCCCTTGGCATTGTTATACAATCCTGTCCTCTTAGTAAAGATCCAACACCAAACCAGGGGCATTTGCTATTCGGGAGGGATCAATTACAGTCCAGACCATCTATACATTGGACATTGTATCAACCATTTATGTTCCATCCAGTGGCAAATATTCAAATAAACATGATAAAAAACCGACGAATCCATCCAGGCGATTAGCATCATCGGTACTCTTGCTAGCAAAATAATACCACTTACTATTGAAATGCTAATGCAACAATACTATCTTGATTATTCTCAAGATTGTTTTGATTGCTAGTGTTATTGTTAGTATGGATCTACTGACCTGAGCATTAGTCTTTCTAGTCCGTGCTTGTTATTGCTATTATTCCTATTGTTATTGCAAGAATAGACTGACATATACATATATGTATATATATATATAGAGATAATATGTAGTTAATATGTAACTAGACTGTATTTGACACACTAGAATCTAGATATATACAACTATTTCCCCATTCTTTGCATATATATATGTATATACATAGAAGTATATGTAATCATAAATGTAGAAATACAAATATATAGATATTAAATAAATGTCCAATATTATATATATATATGAATACACACACATATATATATATATGTAAACATACAAACATGTGAATATGTGAATACTATATTCCACCACAGCATAGCTTTTATACTATAGACATATACCACCATCTAACTCTACCATGCCAGTTCCGCCAGGACTAGGCTCTCTGCAGAGGATCGTTCCAAGCTGCGCTTGCCTGGACCTGCCAGGCATGGGGGCTGTGGACAGAGGGATTTTTGGTCCAACACAAACATAGTATCTATGGGATAGAATTGTAGATATTTATGGTCGATTTTAGGTATCATATATAAACATAGGTAGGTAAATATTTTATGGGATAGAATTGAATCTATCTATCTATCTACCTACCTGTCTGTCTGTCTATCTGTCTATCTATCTATCTAGCTAGCTACCTGCCTACCTATCTATCTATCTACCTATCTATCTAATGTATCTATCTATCTACCTACCTATCTATCTTTCTCTCGATCTATCTTATCTTATCTTATCTTACCTTATCTTATCCTATCTTATCTTATCTTATCTTATCTTATCTGTCTATCTTATCTTATCTGTCTATCTTATCTTATCTGTCTATCTTATCTTATCTGTCTATCTTATCTTATCTATCCTATCCTATCCTATCCTATGCTATCCTATGCTATCCTATGCTATCCTATGCTATCCTATGCTATCCTATGCTATCCTATGCTATCCTATGCTATCCTATGCTATCCTATCCTATCCATCTAACTATCTATTTGTCTAGTTGTCTATTTGTCTATCTGTCTATCTATCTATCTATCTGTCTATCTGTCTGTCTGTCTATCTATCTGTCTATCTATCCATCTATCTATCTATCCATCCATCTATCTATCTATCTATCTGTCTATCTATATCTATCAACCTATCTAATCTATCTATCTAATCTATCTAATCTATCTAATCTATCTAATCTATCTAATCTATCTAAGCTATCTATCTATCTATCTAGCTATCTATCTAGCTAGCTAGCTAGCTATTCGAATCTATTCTATTCTATTCTAATTCTATTCTAATTCTAATTCTATTCTATTCTATTCTTTTCTATCTTTTCCATCTTTTCTATCTTTTCTATGTTTTTTATTTTTATTTTTTTCTATTTTCTATTTTTTCTATTTTTTCTATCTCATCTATCTGATCTATCTGATCTATCTGATCTATCTGATCTATCTGATCTATCTGATCTATCTGATCTATCTGATCTATCTGATCTATCTGATCTATCTAACCTATCTAACCTATCTAACCTATCTAATCTATCTAATCTATCTAATCTATCTAATCTATCTAATGTATCCAATCTATCTAATCTGTCTAATCTATCTAATCTATCTAATCTATCTAATCTAATCTGTCTATCTAATCTGTCTATCTAATCTGTCTATCTAATCTGTCTATCTAATCTGTCTGTCTAATCTGTCTATCTAATCTGTCTATCTAATCTGTCTAATCTATCTAATCGGTCTAATCTATTTCATCTATCTCATCTATCTCATCTATCTCATCTATCTGATCTATCTGTCTATCTAATCTAATCTAATCTAATCGTATCTTATCTTATCTTACTCAAATCTAATCTAATCTTAATGTAATCTAATCTTAATGTAATCTAATCTAATCTAACCTAATCTAATCTATCTATCTACCTATCTGCCTATCTACCTATCTACCTATCTACCTATCTACCTATCTACCTATCTACCTATCTACCTATCTATCTATCTATCTACCTATCTATCTATCTACCTATCTACCTATCTATCTATCTATCTTATACCCATCAATCAAACATAGGGTATTGATATTGGATATACTCACAAACATAGTGGTTTTAGTCCACCAATATAATATGGGGATATGCTGGTGATGTAACAGGTTGTATCTATTCATTTTTTGGTCCCAATATTTGCGGGTATTCAATATGAGGGGGAAGGAATAAATGACCGGATATATCAACAAGAGATGGAAATTTGGATCCAATTGATTTGGTATATATACATAGAGGGGTGCTTTCATCGGATATCCAATAGGTATATGAGGGCAAATGGTGTGCCATCCGATCCCTCTACATGTCCCCAAAGGCCACAATGGGGGTATTAAATACCAATAATGGTCAACGCTAAAAGGGTATATAAACAGCAGCAAAGGGGAATAGTTGGGTGAACTGGCTGAAAAAGGGTATGCAGATAGAACTTGATGACTTATTTATCTATATTTATTTGGCTCTAAAGAAAAAAAACTATTTCATACCCAGCTACACGATCCTTTTTGTCTTGGGGGCTTGGTGGCAAGGTTTCTAAGACCGTGCATATTGAGCTGGTCAACTCAGAGCCATGTCAACCTCGAAATGGGGGTTGAAATCGCCACCCATTTGTGCGTTATTGCGGATGGTTTCTGATGGTTATGGTACATTGGGTCAGTTTACCACATTGGACCTGCAAGACTTCGTAAGTTTCTGCATTGGGATGAGCGTCACAGTAGCGATTTCCAGGCGAAGCAAAGCAGTGGACTTGGGCTCATTTGAGCCGCAGGCCCAGAGCAAGTTTACCTTCCAGAGTTGTTGCCTTTCCAAAAAGAAACATGTTTTCTGGTCGATATCACCTCTTATCCCAACCATTTAAAAGTATTTTTTGAATTGGGACATTTCCATACTAATGTTGTTTTTGTCTCTTCCTGTCTGACCATTACACAACTGTTCTGCAGGTGGGTGGTGCCAGAATTTGCAGTGGTGATTACCAGTATACGCACACATATGTATATGTATATGTATATGTATATTTTGTATATATGTATATATATATATATATGCATGTATGTGTATATATATATATGCATGTATGTATATATATATATATTATGTATGTATATATTTATATATACACATTATGTATGTATATATATATATGTATATATATATATATACACCATCCCACATTTTTCCAGTTATTGGTGATTCATTGGTTACTGTACACCTTATGTATAAGAGTGTGGAAGTTTTTTTCCTTGCCACATTGTCTTCAACCCTGATTTTGATGGTTGAAATTAAAACCCTCCATTTTGTGGTGAAATGACCGAAGATAGCGGATGTTTCTTGTATAAACCTTTCAACGCTACAGGCGGCGAAGGTGATTTTGATCGACGACGAAGCGGCCGCGAAGTCACAAAGTGAACATGAAGCTCGTCTGTTCAGCTGGTCAAGGGATGATCATCCCGAGAGAAAGCAGTCTATTGATTGTTTGTGTGTGTGTATCTTTGTATTTATACAGTGAGAAAAGATACATCCATTGGAAGTGGATAGTGAACCAACATTGGGAATACTAGCTGCCCAAAGTTAGGCGCTTTTTTGTTGGTCTTTGGCGCTGATGGGAATCCGGAGACAAGGCAGTCAGCAACCTCTTGAAGCAGATTGACTTCATCGTTGGCGAGTCCTTCGGTTTCTTCAGTGCTGTCGGCTGCTCAATTCCGTCCGAAACAGCGCAGCTGTGCTGTCCGATGGGTGGCGTTTGTCCCCGGTGGGTCCAGGTGGAGGAGACTGAGTCAGAGGTCTCATCCTTGCGATCTTCTTTGGAGGCTGGGTTAACTGGGCTTCTTCACCCTAAGTATCCTAAGTGTCTGAACATGGGGGATACTCTCAAAGAACCATTTTCATAGGGAAAATGACAATCCATTGGGGATACGCTATGATACTCTATTTTTGGACAGACCAACATTTAAATCTATTTATGACTTTCTTAAAGCCTAGGCACCTGTTTTACGGGCCTGACGCGAGTTGTTCCTAGGGCTCAGTGGATGACGGGATTGTAGTGCAGGCTTATTTGGATGAGTGTCGCACCAATTCTAATTGAAACTTCTGAAAATATAGGAATACGGAGACGCAGTCCACTCATCAGAGGGAGTTCCAACTGACTTGGTCTTTAAACCCCCGCTTCAACTGAGTCGTTTTCCCTAGTTTGAATGGTGTGGTGGCCGATGAGGTCTTGCACTTGCTTCCCGTTGCTCAGCAGCAGTCGTCTGCAAACGGCTCTGGTGTCCTTTCTTGCCTTTTCCAGTGGGCCAAAACAGTGGGGTCACTGGCTTTCCATACTTTTTTAGCGACACCTTAGCTCTTTGTTTGCACTGTTTCCAAACATGAAGGTACCCCAAATCCAGTGATTAATCGGATCATCATCATTTCTATCATAAAGATTGTCGTGTCTGGTGTAAAGGCAATTTCCATCCATTTCTGGACCTGTTTCACCTGTGGCCTCAGTCTCCGGAACCACCTGAGCTGTCCTTGCTGCACGAAGAATTGGCCGCGAGTGCTGCATGTGTTGCGCAAGAATTTCCCAGCGGCACGGTGCCGCCTGAGCGACACTGGGCTGCGATCTCGGGGCGCTTATGGTGGGAAATGGTTGGGAAATAACTTCACTGGTCATGTAGTGAGAAAAAAACATCCCTTCAGTTCTTTTTGCATTGGTTGGAAAACATCGGAAATGTGCTAGGAAGCCGCTTGTGGGATAACTGGTGCCCCAGTTACAAACTCAAACTTTGTCATCCAAGTGTGGGCACCGTATTCTATTTGGGCTGTGTCAAGCTGGACATGCCCCAAGCTGGACATGCAGGATGCTTTTGTATTTGGCCTAGCTCCGATGAAGCTAAAACAGCCAAGACAATGGCAGACAAAAGCGAACAACTGATGTTAGAAGCCGTCCGTGTGACTCTCCCTTTTTTGTCCTCTCTCTCTCTCTCTTTCTCTCTTTGTCTCGCGCCATATACAGTAGATGAAAAACTGCCAAGTACTTTCTTGTCATATTTTTCCTGAAGAGTTGCTCGCCCTCTGTCCTCAGGTCGGGCGTCTGCGTCGGAAGATACAGGGACGATCCGGGCAAAGGCTGTACGCATTCGCGGAAGTCCAGAATCAGCGTATCCGTTCATGAAAGGCGGTGCAGTCCCTTGGCAGCCGTTGCCGTTATTCGTTTCCAACGGCCAGCCTGAAACAACAGACCCGGCTGAGGCGGCGGTGCTGCCCGAAATTGGCCCGGCTGAGAGACAAGAAATGCTGGACCCCAGTGGCATTGAAGAGTGACCGATGTGAACGTGGCAGATCCGTGGCTGATCTGACCGGTCATGGCAAAGTCCACCAGAGCTTGCTTTAGTCAGATCGGACAAAAAGTCAGATGTGCCACAGCGCAATAGTCAGCTTGTGATAGGTCACTTCATCGATGAACCAGCTTAATGCACTTGACCTCCGCGACTACTTGTGCAATGCTTAAAGTCCAATGCAGGAAGCCGAAAAGTGCGAAAGCTTGGACAATGTCACAATTCAAACTTTGACAGGCCATTCCTGGAGCATGATTTTGGTGGTGGTGGTAGTGGTGGTGGTGTTGGTGGTGGAAGAATTAAGCTTTCTGCATGCTTACCGCCATTCCTTTCTCAATGCAGTTCTACCGCACTCTGCAGTGCTGTAAATTATCATATCATGCAATGTTGCCTTTGTTTTGCATTGGGCCACACTGCTCAATGTGTTGTGCCGAAAGGATGAAGGGACCCCCTTGCCCCTATTGATCCGTGCGTTCACATGCAGGTCGAAGAGCATGCATACCTCCGAAGGTGTGGAATGCCGGCTTCTCAACCTCGAGCTATTGCTGTGTTAAGGTGAAACTGCTTGAGCCAAACAAGTGTATGTCCTCCATTTGCCACGCAAGTTTTAAGCTCAAACCCGTTGCTTGAACCAGAAAATGGCTGCAAAGAAGGCCCGCACTTGAAACCCATTCAAGCTTGGGAGAATCGGAACTTTCTGGGAAATTTCCGTGCAATTTCCTGAGGGATTCTGATCACCATTGGCAATCACCACCACACTGATCGTCAAATGATCACCACTCTGTGCAGGCAGAACAAAAGCGCAAGCAAAACGACGTCGCGCAGGCAGAATTTCCCAGTAATTCCCCATAGCCATTTGTATATATAGTCGAGCAGAATTTTTGGTGATATTATGTGATATTTAATTCCACAATGGCATTTTTTTGTTGGCTGTTTTCTCTGTTTAAATCACATTTCTGTTGGTTGAACTCGATTTTTCACTTGTTACCCTCTGGTAAACTAACATAACTATGGAAAATCACCATTTTCAATGGGTAGATCCACTATAAATGGCCATTTTCAATAGCTACGTTAAATTACCAGAGGGTAAATCGCTTGTTCCCAGGGACGAAACAGGTTGAACCGGTCCCTTGAGGCGGGGTTGAGATTGGCAGCCAGCGCAAGAGTGGCTTCTCAGTGGCCGAGCTGAAAAAGTTGGCTGCCTCCTTTGGGCCTCAAGCAGTGTCTTGGCAGATGGCCACAAGAAATCCTTGGATGGGTATTTAACCAGCCAAACTGGTAATGGGGGTGGAATAGTACATATAACTTAACTCTGTATGATATTTTTTTTTGGGGTGGGGGGTTTGATATCATGATGGGTTTTCCCATTGCATCATGGGGGGATTTCTGCCAAAAAAAATGTCTCTTCATCCAAGCCTAAACTTGAATGGGAAGCCATTGGGCTTTTTGCCCTAAGAGGGGAAACCATGGTTCAACCAAGTCTGGAATTTTCGTAACTAGTGGCTCAACCATTGTGATAATCTGATAATCCTTGAGTGCAAAACATAGGGAGTTCACCATGAAAAATGGGATGAAACCATGGTTTTTAGCAAGTTCAATAGGTTAGTTAAGGGGCAAATCTACAAGAAACCGGGGAGTTCTACAAGAATTGGGGTTTCCTGAGTTTCCTGCAACATTTTCATGGGAAGATCATGTCATCCGCTGCCGCTGGGGGGTTTCGACTGCCAGAGGGCAATGGGAAATCTGCGCCCACCCATACTGCGGCATGTGCCAAGCTGGCTTAGCGGCCAAACATGGGTCTTGTATGTTGTTTCAAATGTCATATGTGTCTTTAGAGAGACGATCTATAATGAACAAGTATGAATGAGGGCGTGTAAATACATGGATATCAATCAATCAATCAACCAACCAACCAACCAATCAACCAACCAACCAACCAACCAACCAACCAATCAATCAATCAATCAATCAATCATTATCATACATGTGTGTGTACACTGACATATAATCCACACATAGATATAGACATAGACAGATAAAAAAAGACATAGATATAGACATACATACATGCATACATATATATATACATATGTTAATATCTCTCTACATAAAAGCATCCTGTGACAGCTGGGCCTAGGAGCTCGTCTCCCTGAGTGACGTGCTTCCCAAAGAGCTGCGCGCGGACCATGACGCCGCGACTCTGGTGATCCGCGACGGGGCAGCTGCCCCCTGGTGATGACCGGGGGGTGGGTGGATTTCAGGAGCAAAATGGTGGAGCAAAATGGGGATTTAACCATCAAAAAGGGTGGATTTTAACTTCAAACATGATGGTTTCCACCATTGATAAGCAGCAAAGTTGAGAGTGTAAGCCTAAAATGGATTAAAATGGGGGGAATGCAAGACCAAACATGGGAACTGATTTCAGCTGTAATTTGGCAGAGATTGGGGAGATATGATGGTTCCAGATCATCCCATAATACTTCCATACACATCCCCATAAATAACAGATCCAGAATGAATCAGAGGTGCCAGGAGTTTGTTTTTTGGGAAAGAAGTGTAGTCTTAAATCCTATGTTGCGTTTTGATTTCCATGCCCAGAAATCAGATTGTGCTTGCACTTGACACATACTTTTTGATGCTTGAAGCTATCCTCAAGATGAGGTATTTCTCAACAAGGAGTCGGCAGCTGATGATTTACTGCAGGAGCAAAAGGCGCTGTGAGCTTGACCTTGCTCTCTATGGGTTTGTTCGAGCTTTTTTTTTTTAAAGCAGAACACAGCAATTAGTTTTTTTTTTTATCCATCATTCTTACACTTTTTCAATGGCTGTAACATGGCTGTGAGTAACGAGTTTATTGGACAAACCCATGTTACGTATCCATTTCTTGATTCGTTGGTGGCTGCTTAAATCCCCGAAAATCTGGACCAATGGCAGAGTAAATCTGGGAGCAAAATCATTCCCATAAGGTGGGCCCCCTAGTTGTGAGTTGGTTTTTAACCCACGTTAACTATAGCAAAGCTATACATTCTTTTTTTTAAAAACACATACATATATACAGTAGTATAGTATAGCTATATATAATATAGTGTAATAATAAATGAATAAATAAGTAAATAAATACGTATATATATATGTATACACGCCATAAGCGATAGTTATCCTAGTTTTCAGAGACTTGGTTGAATTTCGGTGCTCACTATCAGGCGATCCAGTACGATTCCAAGTTCTGGGACACGCGGCGCTCGCGAACCCTCAACAAGCGTCTAGTCTCATGGAGTCATGTTTTTCCTTGGCTTTTCAACAATAATATTACATTAAGTTCAAAAACAACTATCCAGAATTAATGAAGGCATATATACAGGTATATACAGGTATATATGCAGATCATATATCACAATCTGTATATACAGCATACTCGTGATGACAATTGACCCACGCTAATTGCATTCCAATCTCACACCGAAAGGAATGATGATTCAGCCACCCAAAGCCTGCACATCTTTATGGGATTCTCTTTATGGGAGACTGTGATTTTGCCTCGACATATCGAGAGTTTCCTGTAAATTTCCCTTCAACCAACCCTATGAACGAGGCGTGCTCGGCACAACATCGTCTTTGGAGAGAAGGGCATCGAGGCATCTAAAGAATCTTCGCCAAAAGAAAACACCATAAGACACCAATGAGAGCTTGGCCTTTCGTGGTTGGGAGATAAAGCTGGTTACTATCCCAATCATTGGGTTAAAAAATCCCTTGCCGCAGCCTGGTGGAATGTGCTGGTGGAAAATTTTGGGATCCAGATAAATTGAAAGGGATTACCGCGAAAGTTTTTTTTTGAAACCGACTTGTTATAAGCCCTGAGTTGATCAATGGTGAGGATCATCCAAATACTATAGTGAGAATTCCAGTTCAGCACGGTGCTCCCCTTAGTCAAAGGGTGTTTGTGACTCCCGGTTGGATGTTGCTCCACCGCATGTGTCGCTCCTGAGCAATGTAAGGACTACAAACAGCACCTGGGCCGCATAGTGCACAGCAGCGAGTGAATTTTGGGTCACAACATCATCGAATCAGGAAGGATCGCATGAATGATGCTTTAAAGCTGCATATTTATGCTGGTTACAATGCCCGAATAACCGTATCTCTGGTACTTATGGCCCATCAATCCCCCCGTATCCGGATTCCCCGTTTTAGCAGGTCATAACGATAACTCATAATTTCTCCTGCATGTTTCCCCCATTCTGAATGTTCCATTCTGAAGTTCCATGAAGTTCCCCATCTTGCATTTTTAATCATGAAGTCTCCCCAACCTGGACCCATAAACAACCAGAAATAAATGGCGGTTCCCCCCCAATCATATATTTCTTATGTGAGAATTCTTTACTTCATTGCCATACTTGGATGTGCAGCCCAGGAGTTGTAAATGGCTAGCCACCGTTTGAGCCACCGCAAAAAATCCTGCAATAGGAAACATGTTTGGGGCAGACATTGGTTTTCAGAAATTTTGCAATCATAAGGTAAGCGATGGGACCTTCCCAAATAGCGAGACCCCCTTTGAAGGTTATGTCATACCTGTTTTCCTTCAAGCGATGCCCCCCAAGTTTGGTATCTATATCATTTTTCTACAAACATGTGGCCGTAGCAATGGGACCTTCCCACCTTTGTTGATGTCCTTTTCGTGAACTTCGAGTTTCCGAGATTGTATATTTGAAATGACCCAATGATATACAGGGTATACTCCAGTTATATAGATTAGTTGATTAGTTGGTTTTAGCCCACTCGCAGCTCATGGGTTCCGCACCCCCTCATGAAACCCACTTATCATCATTTTAGTCAAATCCCAATTTTTGATGGTGAAATCCCAGGCATCCCATTATATTACCATCATTGAATCATAGCCGATGTTTCTCGGTTTTGCATCCCAATTTTTGACAGTCTTCAAATACCATATGGATTCTTCACTATCCCAATAGGTGAAGAATCCTATTTATAGGGGTTAAATACCATAGGGCTTCTATTCCTATCCCATTGGACTATCCCAAGGGATTGTCCGCCAGTCCGCCCCCATCGGCCACGGCAAAAGGTACACCGTGCAGGCCTTCGATGCGCTGCCCGAGCTGACCGCGTTTCGCAGGGCGCTGGCGGAGAGGCGGCCGTGAGTTTTGGGGGGCGAAGGAAGCATCAAAGATATGTTTTTCACCCATAATATATATATATAATTGGGATTCACGCAGCAGATATGATTTTCACATGATTTCAACGAAAGATATGGATTGAAGATGGTTTTCAACCAACCAAAATGAGGGATTTGAAGCCTGAAAAGTCCATGAAGATTTGGATTTCAGCGAAACTATGGGGAGTTCCCAACCCCCCGCGGAGGTTGGGTGAGAAAGCTGATGGCCTTTGTGCAGAAGGGAATCATTGCCACCCGGTATGAGGGAACGGTGAGCTGGGTGAGCTGGAGGCTTTGGGTGTCCATATTCCCCATTCGGGGCCAATGGAGTTTTCCAACCACATCATATATATATATATATATCATGAATGAACTGGAATCATCTCACCACGACATGGTAAAGCAAATGACGCTTGGGGGGAAGTACCTCCCAAATCGATTGATTTCAGGTTGGCGAATGAGTACAATGCGGCCAGATTACATAGCACAATGTGAATCTTGATCTCACCGACATGTGGGTATGGACCAGCAATTCAGTACCCAATGATCAGCCTTTTAGTGGTTCCATTTGGGCCAAGCAATTTGTCCATATCTAGTCCTTGAGAAGCTGGTGGTTGTGAATGGACTGTAGTATGGGAAGACATGGGCATGCCACTTTATCTAGCAACCCTCTTGGTTGACTGTCACAACCCAGGGACTCCCTGCTACTACAATTGATCTAGTTTTTCCCTTAAACCAATTCATTCATACCTGTTTGGGGGGGTTCCTGAAATATGGGTACCCCAAACCATGGTCTTTCTCATTGATAATAACCACTTTGGGATGTTTTGGGGTACCCACATTTCAGGAAACCCATCCATCAACAAGCCATCCATAAACCATCCCTAAACCCTCCATTTGAAGCACCACCCGGTGTCCGAGACTTTGATGCTACTTCGGGCATCGGTTTCCATGGGGACAGTGAGCGAAAGCCAGGGCCTCAGAGTAGCAATTACAACTGCAATTACAATTATATACAATTGCATGCAATTACACACAATTACCATTACCATGACACTTGCATTGCATTAGATTGTGTTGCATTACGTTACGTTACGTTACCTTTCCTTACGTTACTTGCTTTACACACATGCACACATACAGACAGACCGAAAGCAGGCAGGCAGGCAGACAGACAGGCAGACAGACATAGATACATAGGAGCATAGATACATAGGAGCATGGATACATAGGTGCATAGGTGCATGGGTGCACATAGGCACATAGACAGATGAAAGATGCATAGATAGGTGCATAGGCGCATAGGTGCATAAGTGTACAGATGCATTAGATGCATTAGATACATAAGATACATCAGATGATACATTAGATGATACATTAGATGATACATTAGATACATTAGATACATTAGATACATTAGATACATTAGATAGATTGGATACATTAGATACATTAGTTTTTTTTTAGATGGGTACACAGGTGCATAGGTGCATAGGTGCATAGGTGCACATAGACACATAGACACATAGAGACATAGGTGCATAGGTGCATAGGTGCATGGGTGTACAGATGCATTAGATACACTAGATACATTGAATACATTAGATGCATAGATATGTAGATGGGTACACAGGTGCAGAGATACATAGATACATATATAGATCCATCCATCAATCCATCTGCATCCATCCATGACGATAGCCACCCACATGTACATAGCATATGCATACGCCTTTGATATTCAAACCAAAAAAACAGGGATCACCCACACAGTTAGGGGTGCGATCTAGACACCAACTTGTTGAGCTTCACAGTTGGGGTTGGAGGTTGGAATAACCATTGGGAAATCATCCAGTGGGGATTGACAAAACATGTGGAGTATCAAAAAAAAAAGTCTGGAAATACGATACGGTCAAATACATTTTGGTTTTTGGTGCACCCCGTTTTGAGACAGACCCAGTTGCTAGCAAGGTTGCTAACTTTCGGATGGTCACCCCAGAACTGGAAAACACCTGTCGGCAGCATTTCTGTTTGAGACATAGGTTTCCCGGCTAAGGACTGTAATTTGCCTGTGCCTTGGCGAAACTCAGAGGGCCTCCTTTCAGCTGTTTTACCGGAGAAAAACATTATATAGATCCACTACCTCCAATTCACAGCGTTCTTTTCCACCATACGAATGAAAGATAAACTATGCCCCCTTTGGCAACCAAACATGCCTGGCAAATGAACATCTTTGTCCATAGGAAGTGGGATTTTCTGGGGTTAGACAGGCAGTTGTAGCCGGCCAGGAGTTTGGGTCGAAGCTCCGCATTGCGCTACTGCTGGCGAATGCCTGGATCCTCCGAGAATGGCCCTAGCGTGGATATCGAGGATGGGAGACGGTTGAGGGGGACCAAAAAACAGGGGTTGGTAAATGTCCCATGTTGGGAATATTGGACATCACCTAAAAAAGTAGCCATTATAGACCATATACCTAATGGTTGGGTGATGTGAAAAATGGGGACATTTAATGACCCATGAAAAAAGGTTGGACAACAGTGATCCTCCAGAATTCCTGGCTGCAAGACAGCCTTGTGGACTATATTAATCCAAGCCAGTTTGTGTGGCATGTCCACTAGGGCTTGGAAAACCTGATTGGAATCGGATTTTCTGGAGGAGCGAGGCGTGCATGTTGTGATGTGCCAGGCTTTTGTTTGATTGCAAAAAAGATGGTGGTTCAGTTTTGTTTTGGTCATTCCTCACAGTCGGTTTTGGCTTCGTGGGATCCTACCTTTCTCCACATTGGATCTTGGTGAAGTCCTCATGCAGGTCCAGCACGGCGATGTGTATGCGACGCAGCTGCAGGGAGTGGACACGCGGCTGGTCCTAGATCTATGCATTTTTGGGGCACCTGGATTTACTGGGAAGGGATTGAAACTGCATATAACTGCATACATTTATGGATTTTATGGACTCCAATTAGGACATGTTTGGGATCATGTCCGGGTCCTAGTCAGCTACGACGCCGTAGAAACCCATTTTTCGTTCGTATTTTCTGATATATCCAAGTAGTCAAGCTGAATGCGCCGGGAGCTGGCACAGGTTCAAGGATTGCCTATTCAGGTTCATCCTAGTTCCACAAGGGTTCAAGTTGAGTCACTAGTTTCCAGCAGGGTGGGAAAACCCTATCGAGAACTGCTAGAACTTACCGTGTTTTGGGTGTTTTCACCACCGCTTCAGTCACCATCTCCGAAATTCCATCAGGTTTGTGGAAAAACACAGATTTCCGGTAAATCTTCCCAAGAAAGGCTTCTCGTTGATGAATGGGATGCCAAGCCATTGACAGATGGATCGCGAGTATCACCAAATCTAATCCATTGAATTCACCACCAAATCCCGTTAAATTGAGTAGATCCCATTATGATTGAAATTCAATCCATGGACACCTATCGTTACTATATGTTACTATCATATAATCATAATCCTTGAAATCACATGGTAGGTTATCCTATTTCTGCTCCCATACCACTTGAGAGTCCGCAGCTGGTGTGGCTGTAGGTCATGTCCGAGAAAGCCACAGGCTTCGACTGGCGCTGTCGCTCCAAAGTTCGGGTGGTGCATGGAGCGGGCGCGGCCAAATACATTGGATGAGCCGGAAATGTGACCTGCAGATTGTGAGGGGGAAAATGATGAACCGGTGGAATATGGTGAGCTAAAACATGAAAAACCATCGGTTTTAAAAAAACCCTTATTGTGGCAATTGACCCACTTCCACTTCTGAGTCTGTGCAGAATTGTGTCTTGAAATATTGTATGTCCATTAGCTATATATGTTACACTCGGTGGAATTGGATCGGTTCCTCGGCCTACTGTGCAAAACAGAACGGCTGATGCATTTGCCCAATGGCCCAATGTACAGTGTATAGCTTGGCGGGCACGTTTCAGGTCTTCAAACGCTTTCCCTCAGCATCCTTGGACTCCTTGGACTGGTAGTGCAGTCTGTCCGGTCTATGACAACTTGCGCGTGCAGAATCAATTCCGCGATGTCAACTGCATGGGCACGCTGTGCCATGCTCCAAGAAGCACATGGTGGGTAAGTAAGTCCCCCAAGGAGATCTATCCCATTCAAATTAAACTACCAGTTTAGTTTTTTTTTTGGTGGGGCAATTTGGTATTAATTTATCACGATTTTAATCACTCCAATGAATGGTCAGGGTAGCTTTTATTCCAGGGTTCCTTCCATGGCAGCTGATGGATTGGCCCAAGGAGCTCCTCAGTGCGGAGGATTCGCCCTTCCTGGAGCACGGCTTCCTCTTCGGCTTGGAGGAGACAGGATGCCGCCAGCTGAGCTCAGCCGTTGGTGGTTGGACGCTTGCTGAGTTGAATGGGTTCACTTGGAGACCTTTGGAAACTCAGGCTTCGCATTGACGCCTTGCACATACATTACTCATTACTCCAAGCTTTTTTCTGTGCAGCTTTCTTGCTCCAAGCACCTCTCGCATACCTCCCAGTCCCCAGTCCCCGCTTCAAACATAAACATGGTGCGCAGCGTCGCCCTGTTGGCCGCCTTCGTTCCCAGCCTGGGAATGAAGTGCCCGAGTTCCCCCAGCTGGGTGCACGCCTCGGCCGAGGTGGAGGGCATCGCTGCCGCCAGCTGTCAGGACGTCATAGAGGAGATCAAGGCCAGGGTCACGGGGGACTGGCAGCTCAGGCGTGCTTTGCAACATGTTTTTTTTTCCCGTTTTTTTGTCCGGTTTTTTTCAGATATTTTTTGGAGGCTTTGGAAGAGGTGGGTAGATGCGCCTTTGGTTGGGGGTGAATTTCCATTCTTCGGGTTTGTGAGGCTTCCTTTTTGGATGGCTGAATCGCACGTTTTCTGAAACTTATGGGTGGTTGGTTCTCAAAATGTGCGGGGCGCCCTGAGGCCCTTAGAACACAGGTTTTGATCATTTTTGCCATCAACCTTCTATTCTTTTGTACGCTACAAGGCCTATGCCTGCATGTGAAAGTTTCCAGGTGTCGGATTCCTCGAGTAAGAATGGTTGAACTTACTGCCACTCCGGAAATGCCTGGTGAAAGATGGTAAGATCATTTGCCCGGGGCTTACCAGATGGCATGGAAATACTATATCTGCATCTTTCGGGGCAAGATTAAGCATGGGAACATGTGAAACCCAAGGCATGATCCCCACAACGGTGGCCAATACTCGCTGCTGAATGAGAGCACCCTTGAGCTGGACCTGAAGCGTGTGACCGGCAACAAGCGCTTCACTGACAAAATGACCTTCACCTTCTCAGATTTCCAGGGCAGTCGACCTGAGTGTGGCATTCATGCCTGCTCTGAGTCCCAGATTTTCTCAGTGAAGGATTTCTCCACGAACTACTGCAATCTCCGTAACCTCTACTGTATCTCTGCTGCTTTATTCCGTCTTCTTGAGTGGTTTTTGGGCACAATCTTGGGGAAAGCGGAAAGGGATGGAAAAAGGTTTGATGGCTTGGCCCCCAGATGATACATAGGGATGCATGAGGCTTTTCCCGCTCTGGCGGCCAGGTGGTACGGAAGATGGCTGTGAGCCGGTGAAGCACGACTTCAAGACCACTGAGATTGAGGCCTGGGTCAAAATCATTGAGCATTATTAAATAGAGGCCTTAAAGATGAGAAGCATTTTTTGGGCCCAGAATGGTACCCCAATGCCTTGACGTCCCAGGTGAAGCCATCCTCCTTCGCCGGTACGGACAAGAAGGCCTGCATCGTCACCGGCGATGTACAGGAAGTTCGTCCCATGCTGCGGGCTACAGCACCCAATTTCTTGGGTGACACCGTGGACGACACCCTGGCGTGCATCAGTGACAATTGCCCCCTGGATGAGTCCACCTTGTCTCCCAGCCCCAGTTGCGTGTTGGGAAACTGCACCAGCCACCTGGCGAAGTGTCTCTTTTCGTCCAGCTGCCGCCATGGTGTGATGTGCGAGTTGAAGTGTACGGAGCCTCTGGCGAAGACAGAGGATGCTGTGCACTTCGCTGGTTTGATGGAGTCTGGGCGGTTTTCAGCCACGTGTTTACATTTTTTTCTACAATTTATTTATTTGAGCTTTCACTGGGCCAAGAGACGGACTTTCTCAGCACCCCCCACTCAAATTTTGATCCCTACATTTCGGCCGTGGATGTGCTTTAGTTCACCACAAGCACCCACAAACAATCCACAAACCACCAAGGAGTGCATGCGGGTGCATTGCCCAGGCTTTCCACCCTCCAAGAGCTGTGCTGCTTTGCACTGCGGCGTTGAGGCTGCGGAGTGTGCGGTGCATTCCAAGTGTCGCGAGACGTTGGAGTGCGCCGACGCGTGTGTGCCGGGCAAGTACACCGCGGCATTGGCAGCACTGCCACATGCAACCGTGGTGTAAATCCCCAATCCTTTGATAGCATTGAAAACGGCAAATCATCGGCTGTAATCAGCCGCACTCCGATTTGAAACTTGTTTTGCCCATTGTTTTGCGCTGAACCAGCCTGGCAAGGGCCCGGCTGGAATGACCTTTGAAGCACAGCATTCAAAAAGAGCAACCAAGAGCATCTTGCATCTCTTCAAGTTGGCAGTTGAAGATTTGAAGTTTAGCATCCTGCTGCCCTTACCGTCGCAGTTGTGTATTTTTTCGACGCATTGAGGTGTGAGTCTTGGCAGGGGCTGGCAGCCCCGCTTCCTATTTGCCGGGCAGCCCAGCTGGAAGTGGGTCATGGATCGGCTGCTGACTCTTTTGCGGTTGGTTCTAGGTTCGAGTGACCACCCCAAAACAGGTGTATTTGGAAAGCTGTGGTGACAAGAAACATCAAGAAGCTCCTGGGCACCGCAGAGGACTAAGCAGTAAGCAGGACGTATCAACGATTACAACCATGGACATCAATGGCGATGAACAAAACTCATCAAAACTAATGAAACGGCAATGGCTATTCACATCTCATGTTCCAATTGATATCCGATTTGCACACACACACAGGTATCACACACACACATATATATATATACATACAGCATATGGCCACACACACACACAGATATATATATATTATATGCATCTAGATAGATATACCTACATCCAGCCCCCCAAAATCCAACAAATATCATGTGATTTCGCAAGCGCAGAGCCTTCTGGGGCATGACATGGCGCGCCGTCGCCGGGCTGGCCGCGATGACGTCCTTCGTTGCCGCCTTGGAGATGCCTTCGTTGCTGGTGCTGATCGCCGACTTGCGCTTGTGAAGCCATGGAAATGGGGATGTAAATAGCAACCATATTGGAATTATATAAGTGTTAAATATGGGGAATATTGGATTTTTATTTTTCATTGACAACTGTCAATATCAGTATGTATATATATATATACATATGCATAGTGTAAATAAATAACTAAACAAATAAACGAATAAATGAATAAATAACATATATATATAAATGTATATATATATATACAATATTGAACATATAAATAGGGTGTATTGTTTTCCGTGTGGCTTCCAGATGATGACATGTTTTTTTTTGAGTGGGTTGAAGCCGCCAATCAGATCCAACCAACTGACTGGATGTTTGTAGTGATTTATAGCATCACCCCTCAAGAAAGATAGGAGGGGTTCAATTCACCACTGTTTTTAGGAGGTTACTACAATCCATCCCAACTTGGGGTTACTACACCTATCATGCTATTATCCCATTGTTATCCTGTTATCCCACTACTATCCCATTATTATCTCATTATCATCCCATTACTACAGTACATATTATCCTCATGAAATCACCATGAAGATTCCCTTAAATCCCATTAAATCCGATTGATGGTTGGGGATTTCATGGAATTTTGGACGGGCGCAGGTGGCAATGCTTGCCAGGGATGAGGAGCAGTTGCTGAAGAAGCACTTGGTGCACTGGCGTGGAATCGGCGATTCTTTCCTCATCGGGTTGGATTCGAGAAACAAGGACCTTGGATTAGCGGAGGGTAAGCCATGTATGAAGATATTCCATAATCAATTAATAATCAGTAATCAATTCTCAATGACCAATATCTGATCATTGAGGATTCCATTGATGATCGCAGCTCTTCTAACATGCTCCAAGCGGGGGAAGCCAATCATCAATAATCAACAAGAATGGGGAGCCGAGGAGACACATTTTCTAAAGATCTCCTTTTTGGCGGATAGAAAGCTCGCAGCAAAGCGGCACTGCCAAGTGTTTGATCCTTCAACTGCCCAAACTTTGTTTTTTGGGGGCCTTGGCCTGAAACCTTGCACTATATATGGATGATGGATGGTTCGAAACCATGGTTTAACCCACCTTGATGCCCCTGACACCACATCGCCAGGATAGATCGGCAACGACTGCAGTCAGCATGCTGGCGCCCAAACCCATCCAGGTCTATCACTTTGACTTCAACGGCTTTGGACCCAGCAAGACCAGACTACTGGAGGTGCCGAAAGCCGCGAAAGCGTTGCTTTTCCCGTTCAGACCCAGTCAGTCCTTGGGGTGATGGTTGTCGATCCAGTAATATAGATTTATATAATCCATGTATAAGGATTCCCATTATGGGATGGGTGACCACAAACCACCTACCATGTTTGACCATGGCCCGTATCTGAAGAGGAGAGGCAAACAATCGTATGCCGTATGCCTTGAAGTAAGCCGAAATGTTGGCCGAACTCGGTGGCTTTATTGACAAAGGGCAGTGGTTGGACCTGTCCAACAAGTCCTTAGTCCTTCCCAAGCATGCGGAGGAGAGCCACAGGAGGTTCCCGGAAATGGACTATGTCCTGCTGGTTGAACCCGATATGTATCCGGTGGCAAGCAGCTTCAACCGCGCTGCCCTACAGCAGAGAGAGGTTGTCTATGCAATCCGTCGGTCTGGCAAAGAATCCTTAGGCTGGGAGTTTTTTGGGGTAAGCGAGCCTTGTGCCATGGCACTTTCTGACATATGCATCCTGCATCCTATTTTAATGTCAGGTCTTAATCCCACTCTTGTCGCAAGGTGAACGTTTGGCTGACAGTGCTGGCAGCTTAGTCGGAAATCACGCGTTGAGTCTGGATGAACACTCTGATCGCCATCAGCACAATCGCGTGTTCCTGCCATCACATGTTTTATTCTCTTCTCACGAAAGTTGGGAGCTTCTAGCCCAGGTGTTCCGCAATGATGGCAACTGGTACTTCAAGTTCCGCGTCCATGAAAGCCCCTTCTATCGTCGATCTGATGGGACTGCTGGTGTGCCTGAACATATCAGCGATACCGGCTGGTCAGTTGTGGAGATTACTGGCAGTTCAAGAGACGGACAGGCCCGACATCATCGGATACGATGCTCAACTCAACTTTAACAGACTCTCACTGAAACTGTGGCAGTCTTAGATCTACACATCCGTGTGGTTGCCCTGACTTGTTGTGCTCATCTTCTTATTGAGGTTCTTTTTTCCCCCTTCTTGGCATATCTTGGCATTCTCCAACTGGTGGCTTTGAACACTGAGTTTTTCCCCAGGAGAGGAGCTGCGGCTGGTGGAGGAGGACCTGAAGGATTTCCCGGGCCTTCCGCGTCTCACGTACTACGCCGGCGTGCTGCGCTACGACCTGGCGATGGCTGCGGACGCCACGCGCGCGGCCACGGTGACGTTGGGCCGGGAGGCGGTGAAGATCCTGCAGCGACGCGCCAAAGATGCCGGGAAGAGTCAGGAAGAGAAGCAGCAAAGGCGGGGGATCGTTTTGTGGACAAATGATGAAGAAAACACGAGGGGCGGAAGAAACAGCAGGAGAGATGGAAGATACAGTTGCGAAACATGGATGGATGTATATATTTGTATGTTATTAATGGTGTCGTTTTGTGTATGTATATGGGGATATGTACGCATAGATACAGACTCAAACAACAATCATACAAGATACTGTAACATGGCCTGAATGGCGGATTTGAAATGATTTCACCATACACATCACAAATGGTAGGAGGATCACAAACAACCAAACAGCGTTAAACAATTTGTCAATCTTTTATATCTTT
>CAMXCT020002472.1:0-30000 GCA_947184155.2 Cladocopium goreaui | reverse complement strand
CTCCATCCATCCAATCTCCATCTATCTATACATCTTGTGCGCCCATTGCAGGAGTTTTGGCTGAACGAGAACGTCTCATGCCAGCTGAGCTAACACTGTGGCGATGGCTTGGAGCTGGGCGGAGGAAGCTGAGCGGAGCCAGCGGAGCCCCCGAAAACGTTGAAAGTGATACGGACGACACGTACGACGTACGCGCTGAGACTTCTGAAGTGACTGAAGTGTGATGTGACACGACTTGTGACGTGTGGCGGATGTGGAAGGCCAAAGTCCTGCACAGATCATGTGCTGGAGCATTTTAAGATTGATTTGATCATTGAACCTTTGACCGGAGAAAAGATACAGTAGCTGTCCGAGCCTGACCCCGCAAAAAATGGTGATGGAACGGAGACTGTGCCATCGTGTGATGCCCCGAAATGGATGGTTTCAGATCCTAAACATTCTACATTGGATTTCGCGGTGTATATTATATGAATAGATATATACATGTGCATACGCACACACATACATACATACCATACCATACCATACCATAGCATAGCATAGCATTGCATTACATTACATTACGTACATTACATACATTACGTACATTACGTACACTACATACATTACATACATTTAAATACATTGCATACATTACATACATTACATACATTACATACATTACATACATTACAATACAATGCAATGCACTGCAATACAATACAATACATAACATAACAGAACATAACCTTACCTTACCTTACATTACATTACATTACATAACATTACATAACATAACATAACATTACATACATTGCATACATACATTACATACGTACATACATAGATACATAGATACAACGATGCATAAATACATAAATACAAGACACATAGACGCACAGACACATAGACACACACAGACATACACACATAGACAAACACAGATAGATAGATATATAGATAGAGAGAGAGAGATATAAAAATAAATGAATAAATCAAAACATATATAATATTTTTTTGGTAAAACAAACAAATAAATAATTTCTAATAAATAAATAAATAACTAAATAAATAAATAAATAAATAAATGCACACACACACATATATATGTATATATATATATGCATAGAGGGTGCTTTTTGATAGCATTTTGGATGGCTGTAGCACATGACCAGGCATTTCTTGTGTGCCGAGGCGTGTCGCGCTGGACGCTCCGGGTTGCAACTGGTTGGAGCGGTGCCGCAGGGGCCCTCGGACACTCCCCTTTTTTCCCCTGTTTAAGCAACAAAAAGCATGGTATTATGGGGATATAACGGAGATATCATGTGAATGGTATACTAGTGGAATATTCATGGAGGTACCCTCTGGTGATTTAACATGGCTGTGGAAATTACAATTTCACATAGGTAAATAACCATAAATAGGTAATTTGTGCATAGCTATGTTAAATTACCATTGGGTAATGGGAAGATGGGATTAGTGGCATATAATAGGATATGATATAGGGGTATAGTGGTTTGATGGTCGAAGGGGTATAATTAGTGGTATTAATGAATGGTATAAGATATCGATTGCTCCGAAATCACGGCTCCACAATACATTCAACCAGGGTTGGAATTATTCATGAGTAAAATTGGATGATGGTATTAAAATAAAAACAACAAACTTCAGATGGATTTATCTTTTTTCGGGCTCCGGTATTTTTTCTTTTCTTACGCTAATTCTTTGAGCCCGCAGCTGAATGGAGAGATAATCCCATGGCCCTAATATCAAACATCCTCCAGAAACAATAGTTTAGGGGATTTAGTAAGGGATTTACATTTTTTTGGGGCCATACAATTGGGTATTTAATACGAACGGGGGATGGGATTATATATACCCATGAAATCATGGTCATGTCCCCATGATATTCCCATGATATTCCCATGATATTCCCATGATATTCCCATGAACCAGGGATGAGATTACTAAGGATGTACCTCAAGATTCACAGCGAGGGCGAATTCTGCGAGGAGGCAGACTTCATCGAGGCACACACCTGGGTTCGTTTTGTTGGTTAATGCAGGGCCAAACAGCCAGGTTTAAAGATATATTTGTATATATATATATAATATATATATATAGCTATGGAAAATGGGACCATTGAAATTCAACACAGCTATGGCAATTTATCATAGCTGTGGTATAGATGGCCCATTTAGCTCGATGACTTACCTGTTAGAAACAGCAGTTTTCCATGGCTATGTTAAATTACTAGACGGTATATCACTAGATATCTACCCTAAAGATTGATGTTGGCTGGTATGCCATCCATCGATATTTGTAAATATATATATATATATATATATCTACATATGCATATACATATATCTACATATATATATATATCTACATACATATACATATACATATACATATACATATACATATACATATACATATACAAACATACAAACATACAAACATACAAACATACATGCATACATAGATACATAGATACATAGATACATAGATACATAGATACATAGATACAAAGACACATAGATACATAGATACATAGATACAAAGATACAAAGATACATAGATACATAGATACATAGATACATAGATACATAGATACATAGATACATAGATACATACATAGATACATAGATACATAGATACATACATAGATAGATAGATAGATAGATAGATACATACATACATACATACATACATACATACCCACATAGGTACATAGATACATATATACATACATACATACATGCATGCATGCATGCATACATACATACATACATACACACATACATACAGACATACATACATACATACATACATGCATACATCCATGCATGACACACATACACACATACACACATACACACATACACACATACACACATACACACATACACACATACACACATACACACATACACACATACACACATACACACATACATACATACATACATACATACATATGTATGCATAATATATATATATATGCAGTTTACTTTTCATTTTTTTGCACACACACACATATATATGTAGATATTAATTTCGGTAAGACAAGGAGGAGCCAGGCATATCTTGAGCCTCGGTCAAGCTTTGGCGATGCCAGGGGTGTTTTTGCAACGCCAGGCTTCGATGAAGCACAACATGTCCCACTACCCACGGCTTTTTGTGGGCATGTCCGCGTCTAAGATGTCGCCCATTGTCTCCCCTCCGGTGATCCAACAGTTTTAATGTTTATTATGGTTAATAATGCTTGGTTAGTAATGATTAATGATGGTGTATCATGGTTAATACCGGTTGATTACTGTTGATAATGGTGATTAATGGTGATTGATGGTGGTTGATGATGAATGGAACTACCCTCCGGCAATCCAACAGTTTGCGAACTGGACATTTCCCCCGTTTTGAAAACAGGTAACTCATCGAACTAAGTGGGCCATCTATACCAGAGAGCAAACTGTTTAAATTACCGGAGTCAATGGATTGTTTGAGGGACATTGTACATGGAACCCTATATTCCATGGGGAAACCAATGGTTTCCTGTAGGTTTCCCCGGGTCACCAATCCGTAAGCCCATTCCGGGCTTGCGTCGATGGGAAGTAGATCTGGCGACCTTGGATGACATTGATCATTTGGCATATTGCTGTAAGCATCGATGTGACTCATCAATCAACCACGGAATTTCTGGATTCATCAAACTTTGATCGATCATTCGTCCATAGTTCCTATTGACTCATCCTCCATTTCAGCACTTTATCATCACACATTTGCCCATCCTGTGTTCAGTTCCCAGTCTCCAAGTTGACTTCAATGGTTTCCCTCTGTGATGGGATGGTGATCCCGACCTAGAGAGCTTTCCATCCCTAAGGATGGAAATGGTGGCCAAGGAAGTATGCTTACCCTTGGGTTGAAACTACCATTTTGCTTCTTTCTATCAGGTGACATCCGTATCGCATCCCGATGATCCCCCCCGGTTTTATGGGATTTGTCGATGGGGAACCCCATTTTTTTCCAATCGCTCCAATGGTTGATCCTTTTTGTTCCTATTGATGAAAGCACGAGGTGGAAATAGTTTCGGTTTCACACGCGCCCGGCTTAAGCTGAGGCATTTGCATGCCCTTTGTGAAGGATTTTTTATTTATTGCCGAGCCCCGTCCCGTTGGTTTCACAATGTTTCACTTTTTGTTTCTTTTTAAGCACGCTATGTTGAGTGAATGCGCCGCCGCACTTGATGGGCGAGTGCACAGGGCGCAAGAACCGAACAGAACTTCCCCCTATTAACAAATGCATAACAATGCTATCAATTTGGCACTGTAAATCCCGCATTGTTTGGACAAACCCATGTCCAGTATCCTTGTTCCTTGGTGAAAACCATAATTTTCACATTGTTGGTACTAGCATGTGCTCATCATATCCCTATCATATTCCCATCCATCAAATGGTCGCCTCTTTTCAAACCACGATTTTTGGACAAACACCCACTATTCATTAGATAAATGAGTATTTTCTTCTGTATAAATCCAAATTTTTGCTGGTTATATCACGTTGGAAAACTCCGGGCTATTCCCATGATACGTCCGCGACGGCCCCGGCTGTAGACCTTTCACACCTCATCGGGGACGGCGCTTCATCACAGCGGCCCCGAGCTCAGAGGCTATACCGGTAGCTTCTGAGCAAGTATATCTCTCAGGTAAATGACCACACACACGCACACATGTATATGTACATGCATATATATATATATGTATGTATAATATGCATATATATATATATAGATATAGATATAGATATAGATATAGATATATTGTATAGATATATAGATATTGATATATTGTAAAGATATAGATATAGAGTCGATATATATATATATATAGATACGAATATATACATAGATACAAAATCACATATGATTATATATGTTTAGTTCACCCAGTTATAGATGGGATACCACACTTCAAACTTCTTACAAATAGGGTACTGTATTCGATCCCCATGTGCTCACTGGAAACCGCATCCAAGTAGAGTGGTTCGGTTGAGGATTTCAGAACAGGGAAGGATGGGAAACGGCCAGCCACTTGCCATCAAAACATCTGCCTTCAACAAGGCATTCCGCCTAGTTTTGGGAGCTTTCATCATATTTGCACAATCTATTTGTCATGTGGTGTATCATCTATTGCGTACAATGTATTCTACCGTGTAACTACCATGTATTATGTCATGTATTATAGCTGTTTCGAATAGTTTGATGGAGGTTCAACCTCCCAAAAAGACGATCCCAGCAATAATACCTGGGGGGTTACCCTTGGGGTGTGTGTTCGTTGAATCCTGAAGACATCTATGATGGGTTAAATCCCATTATATCCTCATTATATGTACCAGCATTTTTGTTGGTGAAATCACGATTTTTGATTGTATAAACCCACCAAATCTCTATGACCTCCCTAATTATTGTTGGTTGGGTTAAACCCCCTTAAACCACTATTAAACCCATCATATCACATTAAACCACTATTAAACCCATGAAACGCAATTAAATGCCGGTTTTCACTTCAGATCAGAGCATCAAACCCAGAAAAACACAGCTAAGAGAACGGGCTTGGGATAATCAGCAGGGAAAGAAGACCCTGTTGAGCTTGACTCTGGTCCGACTTTGTGAAATGACTTGGAAGGTGTAGCATAAGTGGGAGCTCTGGCGATCTTGACCACCAATCACATCCCCCTAATATCAAACATCCCCTAAATGATCCCAATTATGTGGAACTTCCCTACTCAACCATGGTTTTGTTTGGGGGTGTTCAATATTAGGGGGAAAGGAAAATTCTGCGGCCTCGCCAGCTCAAGGCCTGGCTGTCTGCGGAGGAACGCGCTGAGGCCAGCATGGTCGCCACCAAACAGAGGAGTTGGGCAACATTAAGACCATTAAATAGAATCGATTACTTTTGAAAGGAGAACAATAACAATAACATGATGTAAACAATCGTTTTATCGATTTTAAGTATTGTTATCATTGTTTGTTATTTTTGTTACTGATGTTATTGTTGTTAACTATTCTTGTTATCATTACTGTTTGTTAATGTCATGGGGATAGAATCTGGATGGATGAATCATAACGACCTCACTGTGACGTCACTTGAATGATGGTGGGGTTAAGGGGAATCATCCCCAAATGACTGTATGACAAAAAAAAATCAGGTGCATGACGCTTAGTGAATTATAGTTCAGCCAGATTATTGTATCTATTTTAACTTTTGTTATTATTGTTGTTGTTATTACTGTATTTCTAGCCAGAATCCATAATTCTGAAGTGATATGGTTATCAGATCGAAACTGGGCCTCAAGTCTACCCACATATAAATTATAACCCAAGGCATCCCCGATGACTCATTTTACCACTGGATTAATTGTGGATTATTACTACTATGGTTGGTAAAATTGGTCCTTTGACTTTCAGGAAATGGTTTATCCTTGGGGGGTTCTGGTTGGTCAATGATTACCCTGGGGTACACGAAAAAAAGGATCATGGAAGCGTTGGAAACCAGTGGGCTTTCAAGCGCCTTTTATGTCCATCGCTATGTTTACTGTAGAGTCGAGGGCTTCAACCATGAAGCAAATTTTGGGATAGCCACAAACTCAACTGCCGGTTGTCAACAACAGGTACCCTCTGGTTGTGACTGACATAGCCATGGTATAGATGGCCCATAGAAATAGATGGTTTACCTAGCTATAAAATGGGTGGATCTTTCCATGGCTATGTTAGTCATAACCAGATGGTAGCTATGCAAAATGAAGCCACACATCGGGGATGGCTGTGGCTTCGTGATGGGGTTGCTGGATGTAGCTGGTTGCTCCATGGATTTAAAATCCGTAGAAATGCTTACAATAAGATTCCTTGGGCAATAAATTGAAGATATGATGGGGTAAATGCATGATAAATCTGTGTTTCATTTTGTGATGCATTCCTTGTAATTTGGGTTATAGCCCCAATAAATGAAAGGATCGTAACCAAGGGAAACGGGCATATAGTCTACCGCACCATATGCTAGCTGGTAGCTGCTAGACCACATATCAGATGTACCGTAAACGGATATAGCCCCAGTCCCTATTGCCAAATATGATTCTTTTCTTTTACCCTCTGGTAAACTAACATAACTATGGACAATCACCATGTTTAATGGGAAAATCCACTATAAATGGCCATTTTCAATAGCTACGTTAAATTACCAGAGGGTAAGATTAAGGATGAACCAACCAACATTGGGATGTTCAAAACCTGAGACATGATCCAACTGTGAAGCAGCGTTCAATCTGGATTGATAAGCCTGTCTTTGGGGGGATTGTGGGGCCCGCCAGTTTTGGGAATACACATGTAGGACGACCATACCCCATGGATTTGGGGTGTTCATCGTGGCACACTTTGGGAGAAATACCCTTCGTTAAGCTAACATATCTATGGTGCTTTTCCGCAGCAAACTGTTGCCGGAGGGTAATTCCATTCATCATCAATCACCATTAATCACCATATCATCATTATCAACAGTAATCAGGCATTATTCACCATGATGCACCATCATCATTGCTAACCAAGCACTATTAACCATAATAAACCATTCTTCGCCACTACTAAGCCGGGAAGCTCCGCACATCGTGGACTAGTTAGGTGGACCACAACTGGGTCGTAGGTCGTCCACCTCGCCAGGTGCAGAGAGAACTGATGCAGGGGGTGCGTGCCATTTCAGTCGCCTGGTGGGATGATTTGGACACACACACAGAGACACACATACAGATATATACTGTATATATATATACACGTACGCACGTACGTACATACATACAGTGATAAGTACACACAGTACAGTACATTGCATTGCATTGCATTACATTACACACATAAAGATAGATGATCGTCCCACTAGGACCCCCCTAAACTGCACTTGGCTCGGACCCTGGCGCCACCAAGGTTCGAGCCAACGTTGGCGTTAACGTCGGCTTTCCTACCGAGGTGCCCGTGGTTAGATCAGCAGACTCTGCTGATCTTTGGCGTGTTGGTTCTGCCATTTCTTTTAACATGCAAAATGCGGTGTGAGCGACAAAACTGGGATTTAACCGACAAAAATCGAGGATTCAAACCCCAAACTTGGAAGATGATGGGGATTTCACCCAGCAACATGTCAGTGGATAGTGGATGATGAAGTGGTGTTGATAAAGAAAGGTACAACCATTTTTCGGGGTATGGTCTTTTCATTCCCCCTCGGATGGGTTTTTGTTGGATTTCCCCATGTCAGGACGAGGGACAGGTTTTGACGCAGCAGGGCTTCATTGCGTGGCTCGGCCGACGCCCGGTATATAGCTATGGATGCAATGGGATTTCATAGGACCTTAGGGGATACAATGGGAATATGAATGGAGATATACCATCTCCAGTAATCTGGTGCATTGCTATGGCAGCTATCGTATAGATGGCCCATTTAGTTCGATGATTCGCCTTTTAAACATGGTGATTTTCCATAGCTAGGGCAGTTCATCCATTTACAAATGGCTTGAAGCCCAGTTCTATATATATTTCGTTTGGTAATGGATATCAACAGCTTAGGATTCCTGGCACTTGGATCCAGAACGTCCAAGTGAAACCAGATATATACTTCAATCAATTTTGGGTGAAAACCCATGGCTCTCCAGCAAAAAGAATTCTAAGAAAACCACTGCATATCATATTTGTTGGCTATATATTACATATTATATACATTATATATATATCCCTATCATCTCCCATTACATCCACATTACACCAGCATTTTTGTTGGTGAAAATACAATTTTTCATCATCAATCCCACCATTTACCCAAGGGTTGACAGAGTCTTCGGTTTTTTTCTGTGAAGAAAGAAATGAAAACCACTCCATCTTGCATGATTTTCTACTAATCCCTATTATTTTCCCATCACATCCCCAGCCAGCATTTTTGTTGGTGAAATCACGATTTTTGATTGTATAAACCCACCATATCTCTATGACTTCCCTAATTATTGTTGGTTGGGTTAAACCCCCTTAAACCACTATTAAACCCATCATATCACATTAAACCACTATTTTCACCATCATTAACCATATTAATCATTAACTATTACCCATCATTAACCAATATTAACCATACTTCCATAATTACCCACCATATCTCTATGATTTCCCTAATTATTGTTGGTTGGGTTAAACGGTTAAACCCCATTAAACCACTATTAAACCCAAGGGCATTTTCCCAGGCCCCAGACCATATCCCCAGATCAACGTTGACTGTCAGGCGTACGGCCCGACAAGCTTGGTGGAGCAATCGGAGGTCAGGCTTAGAGGAGCCATGGTGGCGGAAATTTATGATATGCACTGGGATTTATCAGGATTGAATTTGGGATTAAGTTGGGATTTACTAGGGTTTAATGGGATTTAAGTTGGGATTTACTAGGATTTTAATGGGATTTAATTTGGGATTTACTGGAAATTATCAGGATTTACTGGAATTTATTAGGATTTAATGGAATTTACCCTGATGGTAATTGAAGAAAGCTATGGTATAGATGGCCCATTTAGTTCGCTTATTTACCGCGTAAAAACGGGGCTTCTCAGTGATTTTCAATGGCCATGTTAAATTACCAGAGGGGAACTGATGCTTGATTTATGAGTCCAACCACACAGAGAATGTAGGGTTTTACATTTAGAAAAAAAAACAGAAAAATCACAACCAGAGCAACCAGAAAAAAAAACCAGAAAACCAGAAACAAAAAACAGTGAAAACACAAAAAAGGAACAGAAACAAACCCAAAAACTCTGGAATTTTCAGTTTTTATTTTTACTTTATATATTTTTCTGGTGATTCTTCTTGCAGTTTGTTTTTTTGATGATCTGTTTTTGATAGTGTTTGTTTTTTTTTCTGCATTTTTTTGCTAAATGAATGTTCCAGTTGGCCTCAGAATGCTTGAGCACAAATAGGGAT
Source organism: Cladocopium goreaui (assembly GCA_947184155.2). NCBI lineage: Eukaryota > Dinophyceae > Suessiales > Symbiodiniaceae > Cladocopium > Cladocopium goreaui. The sequence goes on along the minus strand of CAMXCT020002472.1, from coordinate 20,023 downwards.
TTAACCGCTGAAAATGGTGGGATGATGGACACATTCCCCGACTGGGCTTAGATTCGATATCTTAGAAGCAGCGCAACAAGCTGCGCAACAAGACTCTTCAAGATCTTCAAGTACATCGATAAAAAGACCTTGACTGATCTCAAGGCTGTCCAAGGATTTCGTTCCACTAGGGCTGTTTGTATTTCTGCTTGGGAAAGGCCAAAGCCCTACAAAGACTTCCGGGATTTCTTGCGAACGTGCGCTTCTCAGTCTTGTGGCATCTTGTGACACCTCCTTGAGACTTACCTTTGCTTTTCTTGGGACCTTGGGACTTCCGACCTCCTTCCCCGTGCTGTTCCTTCTTTTGTTCTATTCATTTTTGTCAGATGGGCGGCGAACTTGAGTCAAGAGATTCAACGGAAGGCCTTCTTCTTTTGCAGTTGACTTGCAAAAATAGCAGAAAGGCAGCAGGTTTCTTATTCTTCAACTGCCTATTTTGAACCGTTCGAACCAATTTCTGCCAGACACAATGGATCGCACTCCCAAATATTTTCATGTCCACCTCAGAAAAGTCAATCCTGGTTGAATGATGTCTTTCGCCGCCCGAAAAAAATGATGTCATTTGCGAAGTGTTGGTCAGCTGGATCCCAAGGCTTCGCCTGAAGAGAGCACGTGAAATCGCCAAGCAACGGGCTGCCATGGACCGAGCGAGATCTGGGCGAAGCAAGCGTAATGGCTGATGTGTAAGTTGTATTAAGTTGTGAAGTAGTGTAACGGGGCTCTCCTAGGGCCCGCTCTGTTTTTTTTTAAGTCAGACATGAACAGATCAATGACCTGAAGATTGCCATGATTTGTGCTGAGGCCTTGAGAGATGCCAATGCCGAAGCCTGACGTTTGGAGTTCTTCCCCGACTTGGATGTGCATCTCAGATAGGATCACAGAGGATCTGTGTTTAGCTCTATATATATATATACACATATAGATATATGTGTGTGTACATATGTATATACGTAGCTATACATTATATATATATAATTATATATATATATATATAACCTATGAATCTAACGGGACTAACTCTGCCTGTGTCCCGCCGAGGTGCAGACCATGGTGATCGATGGCAGTTTGGATCCTGATGCCGTGGACTCCTTGGGGGTGCTGGTTATGTGGTGACGTGACCTGGTGGTTTAATGTGCTATGGCAGCTATGTTTAACAACCTTAGATGTAGCACATTAATGGAATGGTTTAACCCATCTAGGTTTCTTGTTTAATGATCCATACTTCTTAAACCTAAGATGGGATGATTTGCTTAAATGGCACGTTTTTAAAAAATACGAAGCGTTTTTTCCCCATCCTTTTTGGGTCGTTAAAATGGGATGAAAATCGACTGCTGACCCCGCAAGAAAATGACTGGCTGAGGTCACCCCTGAGTTGATGTCTGAAGTGCCTGAAGCCCCAGGATATCAATGATGATCCAGTGGGTAGCCAGCGGGGGTGTACTAATATTGGATATCATTGAGGATCAATATTGGATGATCATAAAATATTGGTGGTATCTAATATATTTTTTAATGATCAACCAATATTTTATCATCCAGTGGGTGGTTTCAATCTTTTCCAAAATCATCACGAAAGCAAGCGGTAGCTAGCTGGAGTGTACTCTTGCTTCCGCAAGGGCAGCTCTGAATCCAACACCATTTTTCACGTGAACCCAACTGGTCACTCCCTCGCTTAAGCCTACGTTTTGGCTCGTTTAAGCCTACGTCATAGATTTGTCAGGATATATGATACATCCATATCATATATCTGGACAAATCCATAAATCGGCACATTATTGTAGACCTGCACAGGTGGACTATAGACGCTTATCGGGACATTCACGACATTCAGACATGATTCAGTTATATAATAGTTATATATCTTAAATGCATTCTACGTTTACATCACTGGTGGACTAGAGACTCTTTCAGTGTGTTGTGTGCACTGTAGCTTTGAAACCATGGTTAAAAAAGCCCCCGTGTGTCTTGATTAATAAATCCCCTGTCCCCAACCCGAAAGGATGAAAGCTGTATCCCCCAGGTCCCCAATGTCCCCTATGCCGCTGTTGTCCCCTCTGTCCCCTCTGTCCCCTCTGTCCCCACCCCTAAGATGAACCCTAAAGGTAATGAATCCAGTATCCAAGATGGTCGGCTCAAGTGATCCTTGGACCCTGGCCTGAGCCCCAACATTTCGAAGCGGTGATAGAAGCAGATGGTCACAGGCTCAAATCTCACCAGGACTCCCTTGAACTGCTTTAGCAAGGGGCGGGCAGCTCTGAGTCCAACATTTCATCCCCTTCTCTTTCTTCCCTCTCTTCCTTCCTAATAGCTTTCGTCCACCACCCTGCGCCTCAAGTTTGCAACCACAAAACTGGAATGATATTTTCAAATTGTGGCTGGCATCTCTTTTGGCAAATTGGCTCACCTACGTTCAACTAGCAATCCAAGAAATCCATACAGATCCATAAAAATCTCAGCAGCACGTTTCAGGTTCCATTCATGCTACGTGCCTACGCAGCCTGCAGCTCAGGGCTGCAATGTCATCCCCTGATACCCCAGCCAATGGTGAGAGGTTGGGGTTGTAGCCGGCTTTCCAGTCATTTCACTAGAGAAGTCACTTTAAGAATTGAGACGGTTGATGCCCGTTCGTAGTCAAAGTATCAATGGACAATCCTCTACAAATGGTGTTTTAAGATGGAAATCATCGAGTTAAATGGTGGATTTTCCAGCTAGCCATGGCCATGATTCCCAGAGGCTACATTAAATCTATGTTGCAGTAACACATTTAAGTTCTCATCCCAAGTAACATCGACCCCAACTAATCACCCCTTCCCCAAGTCACAGGGTCGAATCGCCGAGGCTGAAGAATGGTAATGTGGAGACCAGCAACGGGGAGTATAGGCCATGACCTTCCAATGCGCGATGCGTATTCGGTGGCCATGGCGCAGAGTTATGTTAGGTGGAGAGTTATGTGGTAAATCCAATGGTTATGACTAACATAGCCATGGAAAGATCCACCATTTTATAGCTAGGTAAACCATCTATTTCTATGGCCATCTATACCATGGCTATGTTAAATAACCAGATGGTAAATCCAATGGTGTAAGCCAAACCATATACATCCATATACCCATCTCAGAACCATTTAAGGGGCTTTTAATAAAACTTGACAACATGGGAGTTGTGACTGGGCTTGCCAGGTTAGAGAGTAGAGAGTGTAAGCGAGACGTTCCAGGTTGGGAGACTTGCTAAACATCAGAGCTAGGCACTTGTTAAGCGGGTTGGTCATCCAAGTAAAGGAATGTTCCAAGCTTGGATGCAGCCAAGCAGTTAGGAGGATGAAAGCGAGACCATGACTCACATGGAACCGTGGAATCGGGCATGTAAGTCTGTAAAGTGCCACATTCTGCGTCAGGTTTGATTTGACCGAAGACTTTTTCTGTTCTCTTGGTGCGTGACTCAAAGCGCAGCGGGTGACCGGCCGACCCGGGCCCCCGCCAATGTGGAACCCGGTCGCGGCCACCTTGAGGAGAACGTATTCCACATCGAGTCCTCCTGATTCTTGCGAGCCGGGGACTGACTCGCGCCTGGAGCGATGTGGAAAGATGAAAGAAGCGGAGTTAGATGGAACTAGTGTTTCTGTCCTTTGAATATCTTCGAATCTTGCTGAAAGTCTTGGAATATTTCCTTTGCTTTCGATTTTCAATGGATCTCAAGATGATATTTTTGGGCTCCTCTTCCCTTCAAGTAGGCCCGAGCTGAGGAGAGAATGATGGCCGCCTGCTGGGCGGCTCGTCATGGCCTCGGCCGACACTGGCCCGACCATCCTGGAAATGTCCGCATGGCGCGAAGTCACCGATATGTCGATAGATATGTAGATCATTGATGATCATTGAATCTATGAGGTAAAACTATGGTAAAACCCAAGAATAAGTGCTCCCCAAGTTGGGTTTATTATTGGAATATCACGGAATATCTATCGATATCTCGAAAAAAACCCTAGTTGGCGTGGTGTAACATGACTCCCAAAGCTGTGGCTGCTGGAACGGTTTCTTACTGACGATTGCCAACGCTTCTTTTCAACACTGGGTAAGACGCTGGTGGCCAGCTCAGGCTCTGTTTCGTCAAGGATGGGTGCATTTATGGTCGCTACTGGGGGTGCGCCAGAGGGATTACGAAGTGGTGAGGTTTGGGGGGCTATACCCTCTTCTAAATACCCAAGATTTTTTCTGCGTTGCTGATGCTGATGGATTTGAAAAGGGATTTCCACCCTTTATGATATACGTTCCCTTGTGAAACCCTGTGCGGTGCGGGCACACTTGCAACCCTGGCCCGGGGGGGGTGCCAGTGGGCCTTGGTGTGGTTGTCCTGGCAACGCCTGTTTCCAAGGGAACAACACAAGGATGCTGCTCCTTAAGGGACCTGCACCTTACACACGGTCTCACAACTGACTTTAATATGCCCCACACATATTCCAATTTTGTGTTTTGAATGGATTGTTCATAGCTTACGAAAGCTCAGAGCTTGGATCTAACGGCCTTTTTTGAAAGCAGGTCTGCAGAAACCGAGCTTGACCTGCCGTTTCTACACTTCGAATGCTGCTACTACTCTGCCCCCAGCTCAGTGGTGCTGTGGCGGTTGGCAGCTATTCCGTGCACGGGAGGAATTCCGCTTGGATGTGTATCTCAGTAAGTAAGTGGATAATGATTACCCATATAAGATCAATTAAATGCGGGAGTTTATCTCCGATTCATGAATTCATTACCATGTATTGTGTCATCATATCCCACCTACAGAAATCCCAAAAAGATAGAACAGTAATTTTTTACCATTATTTTCATGGGCTTTGACCAGCTTCCATCTTTTCCCATGGTGGAAAAAATGGCACATCCCATATCTTTGATGGGCCATCGATGAGGCCATTGAACATGCCATTGCCCACGGCTACGAGCCGCGGGCCCCAGCGCGGTTGGGTGGTTTCCTGGGTCCGAATGGATGCTGACGACATTTTTTGGGCTACAAATGGGAATGCACCCTCTGGTAAACCCATTGAAAATGGTGATTTACCAATTGAAAATGGTGATTTTCCATAGTTATGTTAGTTTACCAGAGGGTAACAGAACACAAAACTACTCGAATTCGTTGGTAGGGCATCTAAGACTGACCCTGTTTGGGGTTCTCTATATATGCGGATAGGTTCAGTACCTCTGCAACCCCTGGAATGATGACCGTCCATGAGCACCACCTGTTTCGGTGTGAAAACCAGGGGGGATGTGAGGGTTTTGACAGGTTTTGACCCACATCAACCATGGGATGTCCAAACTTTGGTTGATTAAAACCATGTTGAATAGATGCCATACCATAGCGGTGGCATGGATAAACCATGACCTGGTTATCCGAATGGCCCCCCTGGACCTGAGGCGCATAGAGCCTGGGAATGGTGGAGGTCAAGTCTACAAGGCTAAGCAGCGGCTGGCCACTTTGAAAGCCAAACTCGTGGGCATTAATCTGGGCATAAACTCTAAACAACGGCCCCAAATGTTCTGAATTCTTTGATTAACAACTCCAAATATTGGTTTGCACCCTGCTGTACCACTATTTTTCTACAGTATCCACAGTAGCATTGGATACCCTCTGGTAAACTAACATAACTATGGAAAATCACCAGTTTTAATGGGAAAATCCACTATAAATGGTCATTTTCAATAGCTATGCTAAATTACCAGAGGGTATTGAGGATTCATAGGACAGCCGTGTGGGATCGAGGTGCAGCGGCGCAGAGGCTTTGAACCTGTAACGGGTCCCAGAGACCGGGTTGGGGTTGAGGGTGGGTCAAAAAAGGATGTCACCCTCCGATTAAAATAATTCATCATGATTAATCCGCCATTGAAAGATGATTTTCCCATTTAGACCTCCATGTACAGGGGATTTCCCATTGCCATGTTTGATTACCGAAGGGTACATGGAAAATGCCGGTTCCATGCCGATGGTGATGTGACCGCATGCGGGCATGCAGAATGGGTCAGAATCTGGGAGTCAGGTAAGTGAGGTAAGCCGAATTTTTTTGTGTTAATTTTAAAACACATTTACATAGTTACCCCCACAAGAGATAGAACAGTAATTTACTATACCTGTAGTAGTATTTTGTTTTTCTTTTTTTGGTGCTACATGGGCTATTTGGTAGTAACGTTAGTGCCTTGTCCGGTAGGGTTCTGGTGAATCCAATAAAAGGCAGGAAAAATTCTGATTTCCTTAATTCTTTTTCCTTTCGTGGAAAATCATACTACTCAGAAGATCTCTGAAGACGGGGCTCACGGCATAGAGTTTACCACAGTACTAATACTCCAGGTGTCGGGGGTGCCAGGAGGCATGTGCCCGTGCCATTGTCAAAACTGAGTTGAAAACACAAAAGGAAAAAAAAGAAGAAACACACAAAGAACAGGAAAAGAAAAAACAAAAAAAAGGAAAAACATATGCCGTTGGCCATTCCTCCAAAGGAATGGTTCATATAACCGCTGTCAACCCCGGATTCATCACCCCGCTAGGTGGGTCCTTTAGCAGCAGATAGATATATATATATTTACGTATAACTTGAGATTACTGAATCCGGGGTTGAAATTGTGGTCGTTTTGATCATGACAGAAAACTGCATGAGAATCTCTTTTGGATTTCGCATCAGCAGTTGAAAAAGGGAACTTGGCCCCATCAGAATCTGCTGAACGCTACTCAAAAGCCAAAAAAAACCCTTAGTAAACCCGTATTTCCGGCTTCATTGATCACATCATCCACAACTTCAATAGCTGTGAAAAGGCTGATTCCTGGTGCCCAGGTTCCCACTTGCTCCTTTCACTTCATTCCAGACCTGGCCCTCCGGGAGGAGGTGTGGCAGGAGTTGTCCTTCACATCACATCACATCACATCACATCACATCACATCACATCACATGCATTAATATCCCATCATATCCCATCAAATCAAGTTTTAGATTTTAGATTGTTATTTGTCATTTTAGATTTGCAACAGCGTTTTTGATAGGTAAAATCATTTTGTTTGATGGTAGTTCTACATTCATCCCAATTGTCCAACCGGGAAACCATTGGTGTCCCATATCTCAATTGGTAAATCACAGTAGGCTTTGTCTGAAAATAGGGTATCCCTAAATTGACTGGCTGATCATAGTTTTCCCGACTGAAATGGCACTGTGGGCGTGCGTGAAATCCCAATTTTTTGACGCATCCAATCATAAAGTTCGGAAAAATATCACGTGAAATCCCAATTCTGAATGACAATATAAGCCACCATCTCTGCTGTATAATGAGCCATCAACCAGCATGGTAGATCCCCAAATTTACCACAATCAACATGTGGGTGGTTTACTGCTTTACTAACTCCTAACCTTCCCCCATTTCACTAAAGTAATGACTATAACTAATGCCATTTTAGTAAAGTTACCAGGTATTTATTTAGTAAACGACGAACGAGTGGAACATCGCAGGTCGCCGAGCTGGCGCGCTGTGCAGCCGAAGGCCCACCAGACTCCTGGACGGCAGGGACCTGAAAAACCTGGCGGCGGATGGGAAACACTGGGGACTTCAGTTACTGGGGACTTACCCTCTGGTAATTTGTTACATAGCTATTGAAAATGGCCCATTTATAGTGGATTTACCCATTGAAAACGGTGATTTTCCATAGCTATGTAAACGTTTACCAGAGGGTAATATTAACTAAGTAGGTAAATGAACTATAAATGAACTGACTGTAGGTAAAACATGGTAAATCAACTATTCATTAGGTATACTAAGCAACAAACGATATAACTGATATATGTTTTTGGGGATATAAGTGATATAAGCCTTAAGTTACTAAGATTTCTTTGGGGATATAACAGATATTTTTTTCGACTGTGACGAATGGGATTGGAGCATTGAAAATAAGAGGTGGTTGAACAACAAGGGCCGGTCGGGTCGAAAATGCACCATTTCTCTTTGAAAGTTATACACGGTCAGAGTTTCCAAACACACACACACACATGGCCAACTCTAGCAAAACACATCCGCGACGTAAGACCCATGGTAGAAGCTAACATGAGACATAGCATCACGTGAGTGCAAGTGCCCAGGAACGTTATTAGCCCCCACCCCACCCCACCCCACCCTTTCCCCCGTAGCATCACGTGGGAGCAAGTGCCAAAGGACGTTATTGCCCTGCCCCACCCCGCCCCAAACCTCGAGAATAGCGGAAGGAAAAGTCAAGAGCGTCATGTCAAGAACGTAGTGAAATGAACGTTATTGCCCCACCCCACCCTGAAACGTCACATACGTGGAGAAAAATGCACGAAAAACCGCAGTTCCCACCTGATTTCAGTCAAAAGAAACATGGTTTTCAGCCCGACCGGGCCACCAACAAACACGGTGATCATGGTGGCAAAATGAAGTTAATTCCAGTTGGATGTGGATATCATATGAATGGTGAGTTTAATTCACCGAAGGTGAGGACTTAACATGACTTACCCTATGGTTAGTTATTTGACATAGCTATGGAAAATCACAATTTTCAATACTGGCATATAGGTAAATATAATGTAAGTCAATCATCCATAAATGGACAATTTTCCATAGCTATGTTAAATTACAGGAGGGTAACCAACACAATTGTGGTGGGTTTTTTAAATCGTGAGTTTAGTTCATCAGTTGTGGTACAATGAGGATATATATATATACATGTATATCTACATCTATATCTACAGCTACATCTATCATCTATATCTCTATATTTATCTATCTACCTATCTACCTATCTATCCATCTATCGATCTATCGATCTATTGATCTATCGATCTATCCATCTATCCATCTATCGATCTATCCATCTATTGATCTATTGAGCTATTGAGCTATTGAGCTATTGGGCTATTGAGCTATCCATCTATCCAACTATCCACCTATCCACCTATCCACCTATCCATCAATCCATCTATCCATCTATCCATCTATCCATCTATCCCTCTATCCCTCTATCCCTCTATCCCTCTATCCCTCTATGCTTCTATCCCTCTATCCCTCTATTCATCTATCCCTCTATCCATCTATCCAGCTATCCATCTATCCTTCTATCCATCTATCCATCTATCCATCTATCCATCTATCCATGTATCCATCTATCCATCTATCCATCTATCCATCTATCCATCTATCCCTCTATCCCTCTATCCCTCTATCCATGTATCCATCTATCCATGTATCCATGTATCCATGTATCCATCTATCTATCTATCCTATCTACCTATCTACCTATATACCTATCTACCTACCTACCTACCTATCTACCTATCTACCTATCTACCTATCTACCTATCTACCTATCTACCTATCTACCTATCTACCTATCTACCTATCTACCTATCTACCTATCTACCTATCTACCTATATCGATCGATCCATCCATCCATCCATCCATCTATTTACACATACATATACAATGGTACAATGTAATGGACATCTTGAACCCCGCACCTCAAGGTGCCACGGAACTCGGCCTACGCACCCAAGCCTCGGGAGTACTGTAGCGCGATCTCAGCAGCGGGTTCTGTTGTAAAGGCTTCAAAAAGCGATGGAAATCCATGGGGAAAACCCATTTGGAAATGAAATGAGCTACTTACAGTAAATGGTGGATTTTCCATATCGATTTGAATTTACTGGATGGTATATCATGGGATTTTGGCAACACGCATGGTGGTAGAATATGGGATATAGAATGGGAATTACACAATAACCATAATTAGAAACATGGGGTAAACCTATCAAATGGCAATTTGATAAGGACAATGATGATAATTCGTTTTTTTTTTGGCATCATTTTCAGACAAAATCAATATGGTGCAGGACACATGGTAGAGGAACCGCCGAACCGCCTAGAGTTTTTTTTTTGAACCATGAAGAAATCCATGGTTTGGCGCAAGTTATTCTCTAAATGAACTTGACTGAGCAACAATTACAGTTTGCTCCAGAGGTTGGTAGTGGTGTTTCCTGAGACACTTCACAACCCCAGGACAGAGCGCCTCGGCCTCAGCTTTGGCTCAAGAGAAACCGAGAGACGACTCGACTTTTCGAGTCGTGTCCGGATGTGCAGAACTCGTGCCGGTATCCCTTGATGGGGTCTTTTCTGTCCGGACAGCACCTTGGCAGCCGCCAGTGGTACTTCCAATTGGGTATGCCTTGGGCATCGTAAGGATGCTACGTATGAGTATGATTCATTAATTTCTGTGGCTGAACCCAACAAACTATCCCCAAAATCACGATTTTGATGGGTGGGATTCCAACCCCCAAATGGTAGTTGTTTATGGCATTGGATTGCCCACATTATTTTGGCATGAGATAATAGCATTTCCATTTGAAAACAGGCATGTTCCATAGGAACTTGCGGTCAGATGGTACCAAGGAAGCACTTCTCACACGGATCTTTGGTCGCGAGCCCAGTGTCTTTCGGTGTCCCGTCAATGGCGGTGAGAGAGCGGTGCATGTGAGGTTGGCATCTTTGAAGGGCAGCTGACACAAAAATATGAGATCTTGAAGCAGAGCCTTGGCTTGAAATACTTTGAAACATGGATAGTTTGAACATGTCAGTCCCCATAGTCCCCAACCTCTGGAAGTGGAGGGAGTGGAAAAGTTTTTAACCAAGAATGGACAAATGGAAACTCATGGGAAGGACCCGAGAATGCACTTGTTATAGGGTGATTCGATCAGTCCCTTGGTGCTGAAACTGGAGCTGTGGAGGTTGGGCACTGGAAGGCAGGGAAAAACCTTATTGGTGAGGCAGGGGCTGCGGAGGAACACCGACTGGTGAATGATAGGCTTTCAGTGATTACCCTCTGGTAAACTAACATAACTATGGAACATCACAATTTTTAATGGGTAAATCCACTATAAATGGCCATTTTCAATAGTTATGTTAGTTTACCAGAGGGTACATCACTTCCAGCGACAAGTACATTTAGGGGAATGTCTTTCTAGGCCAGAAGATGTCATTCTAGAGGGCATTTATGATTGGACATTTGTGCCAACATGAACATGAGAATGGTTGTGGTTGGCAACTGGTGGCCTTCACTCATGAGACCCCAGTTGCCTCAGGCTGACCCAAAAAAAAATCTGGATTTCTGGCAACCTCCATAGCATTTTCAGGCATTTTCAGGTTTGAACAAATTATGAGACCTTGATTCCAATAAGGGTGTGAGTCAAAGCTCAGCGAGGCCATCTTTGGCACAGTTTAAAAAACATATCCAGAAAGCCGCACAGACCGCATAGATGTCCTTTTCCCCTTGGTCACTGAAAAAGAGGGGTGACCACGTTACTACCCAACTCCTAACTCCTAACTCTTTTTTCAGTTGAAGACGTCATTGCACTTCCTTTGGCCGTTCTCAGTTAGTAAGTGGTTTACAACCCACATATATATATAGATAGGGAGAGAGAGAGAGAGAGAGACAAGCTGTATATCCCACTGATTACCAATGTTTAACTGGGTCCTAGTATGATCATCAATGCGGTAAACCCAATAAACAAATCCGCAATAGCACCATAAATGGCTGGTATAAGGCATCCAACTTGTATGGTACTGTGGATGGAAGAAATCCTGCACCATCTTGGATGGTTGAAACCCCAACAAAATCATGGGATGTTTGCCATGTTTACCACCTGACTGGTGCAGGAGTTCTTCGATTTCTTCCATCTGTAGGTTTCTGATTGGATTCCCCACACTACCAGTCACGACCCACTTCCAGGGGCAAGTCTGAGCAGAAGAACCTCTTCGTCGCCAAGGAAAGCCACGAAAAGTGCCTCAGTCGAATCATGGAAAATCATAGGTTGAAATCGATGGGAGAAAAGGTGTTTTCTATGGAGAACAATGGGAACACATAGTTTGATTTTTAATGGTCATTTCATGGGACTTCATGGGGATTAAACATAGGGCTTAATGGGATGTAATGGTAACTAATGGGATTTCATGGGGATTAAATTCCTTGACGATTGGATGAAGGGGAAGGACCAACCCAAGGACACTGTCACCAAAAGCTGCCTTTGTGTTGCGACACGGTCTACACGGTCAGAAAGCCGTGCATTTTTTTGGTACATGTTGATGTCTTTAGTTGTTTTTTCCATCCTTGAATCCCAATAAGTGTTAAAGTTTGCCATCCAACAGTTGTCGATGTTGTGTGACAAATATAGTTTTTCAAGTCTGTTACCTTTTGAGACTGTCTTGGAAGTTGCTTGAGAAAGTCAAGAGCATAGCATCGAGAGCGTCTTCGAGTTACAAGAGAGAAGCATCAAGAGCGTCTTGGAAGTGTTACTTGAGAAAGTCAAGACATAGCATCAAGAGTGGTAGAAGCTATTTGAGAAAGTCAAGATTGATAACAGCGTCTGGGAAGTTACTTCAGACAGTCAAGAGCGTAGCATGCGGATAGTGTTGGAAGTTACTTCAGACAGTCAAGAGCGTAGCATGCGGATAGTGTTGGAAGTTACTTTAGAAAGTCAAGAGCGTGCATCAAGAACAAAAGCAATGGCAAATGAATCTTATTAGCCCATCCACCCAACCCCAAATGCAATGTAGCAGTTGTTGCGAAGAATGAGTAGCGTTCACACGTGCGCATAAACATTGATGTCCCACCCCACCCCACCCCACCCCACCCCACCCCACCCCGTCGGAAAACATCCGAAATGTGCAAGAAACCACATGGCTGCCTACAAACCGTGCACCAACTACAACCCAAGAAAACACAACTGTCAGAGACCTGGTTGATTGGTTGGTCCGTCTTTATATCCGTTCCGAGTGTGTTTTGACAATTTTTGACCTCATCTCAGGGATCCCATTGCTATAGCAGACTTGCGCAAAGAGTTTGACTACTTGAAGTGATCCTTGGCGGCAGCAATGCTAAGTCTTGTGCCACGCTGCCACGCACCTTTCAAGGTGACAACACAGGAGATCTGTGATATGTCGCTCTGCCTCTTTCGTTCTGCCCGAGGTCTGCAACACCCCAACATTTCAAAGGCGCGACAGGGGATGGTCAACCATTTAAGTTTCTTCATGTGAGGAGTTTTCTATAGTTTTCTGCCAAACCGCGCGCTGGCTGATGGTTCCGGGATTGTGCTAACCAATATTAATTGATCACAATCCATCAAGGCAATTCCGCTCTCAACCAACCATTATATATAGAGGAACGACACGGAGTTTTGACCACTCACGTTTCATTCATGTCGCCCCATGGGGCCATCGGAATGAGGGATGAAGATCCGTCGACCATCCATACGCTATTGGAAAACACCTGGGGGGGATCCACCCAGCGAAAGGAACTGTTTCCTGTGGATTTTCCCTGTTTGGAAGTGCCACTTCCGGCCAATCTTTTCGCAGTTATCATTGAATAATTTTGAGTATATATAAATATGGCCCCCATAAGCCCTAGTGACTAGTACTAGTTATTGGAGTTATGTTCACCCAGGTAGCGATTCAGGCTCGTTGGCACCAGCCTGCAGGTGGTGGAGTTGGTGCTGGGCAAAGAGTTGGAAAATGGCCAATGGACGGATCGCCGTTATGTGATTTCGGAGTTGGCGGCAGGGCCTCTCAGGGAGCCCATGGTGCAGATGATCCAACTGTTTAACGGCCGCTGAAAATGGTAACCCAATGTAACCCATATGATTTTCCCCTGATATTTTCCCATATGAATGGTTCTAGGGGGGTAAAGATGATAGGGGGAGTGAAATGAATCAAATGGCTATGATCCATGACATGTTCTGTTCCACTTTTAAGTGCAGTACAGCGAATTATATAACAACCACCCAAGTAATTCGAACATCGGAATGATCCCTGAAGAGCGGCCTCTCAACGGCCAAGGCTGGTAGCGACTTGCTGCACTACATCAGGAAAATGCCACTTCACTGAGCCTGGTAGATCCCTACTCCCCGCGGTCAGTTTGTACAATTCCATCTCCATTAGTGTGGCACAAGCAATACGGAAACAACAAGTGGGATGGTTCATAGAATTGGATGATGGGAAAATTTACAGGAAAGCCCTATATTTGATGGTAAAAACCATGGTTTCCTGTAGATTTTCCCTTAAACCAATCCATTGAATGGTTATGGATGGTTGATTGGGGTCACAGCTGAGGATTCAACATCAGTGCACGCTTCGAGAAGACTGGATGGCAAAAGTCCTGCATCAAATCCTGGGAGGCGTTGCCTATCTACACAGTCTGGGCCCTGAAGTCACCCCTCAGCTGCCCGGGCTGACCCGTTAGCGCTTGACGCGCGGTTTGTCAAATGCCTAGGCCAGCGGGTGGTCCACAATGATCTCAAACCCGACAATATTTTATGCGTCCAAGAGCTGCTTGGCATGAAAAGCGAGGCTGTAAGAAGTAGATAACCGAAGCCTGGTGATCACCAACGATGTCAAGACTCGTGACGAGAGCACCTACACTGTGTCCTTGGATGGATGAATCAGTCTGTCAGGTTTCAACCCGAGTCACCGAATTTGGTGCCCTGAGTCACTGTCACAGACTTTGGATGTGCCAAGGTGCTGGGGTGTCAAAATGGGTGGGTGAAGCGGCAAAAAGGAGGGGTGTGACCTACAGTAGGAAAAATATGGAAAAAATCGACATCCCAGTAACTCCAAAGGATTCGGAAAGCCGCTTTGTGATGTGGTAAGCACATATTCAACAATACCATACACCACGCAACCAGGTGGGGGTGGTTTTTATGATGCTTACTTTTCCCAGCCCCCAGGGGGCCCCTTTGTGTAACCCGACAGCTGTGAAGGTCCAAGATGAGATTGAGTTCGTGTGCGGTGATCCCCGCTATCAGTCGCCAGAGACTCTCAGGGCGTTGATAGCGCATTTGAAGGGCAACGAGACTGCCTCTTTGGACCGAACCTGGGCTGTTGCACTGGGGTTGAAGCAGGAAAGATTTTGGGGATACAGAAACCTGCTTGATTTCCGGTACTGGTATAGCACACAACTATATGCACGGTTTCCATCCGTTTCCCGTGAGCAACTCCTTTTAGTAGATCCATTGAATCCACCTTGGGACCTCCAAATCGCGTGGTGTGATCATCCCATGTCGCTCAGGGCAGATAGGCTTTGCTGCAGACATTTGGTCGCTGGGAGTCACGCTCTTCGAGCTGCTGAGTGGAGGTGGATGGAAATGTCGGTGGTAACAACCCAGGTAGCAAATACGAACCAAACGTATTTATCTAGAACCCACTTCTCACAGGACAACCCGCACACACACACACTATATATATGAATCAGATAATAAAGGCGGGGATTTACAAGTCAGGAAGATATGCTAATGGGAACCAACCACTTGCGAACTGCACATCCTGGTTATGCTTCACAGTTTCATACCCTGGTCGCAGTTCTGGCAGGTGTTATGCCGTTCATCTACGAGGCAGTGCATAACGTAACCGATGTAACTCACGACCCCAAAAGATGGGAGACTCTCAAGAAGGAAGTCATGAACGAGGACCGGCTGCCGAGGGAACTCGAGGGAATTGAGTCAGCTTCCATTTTTTGAATGAAATTTCGAGGCAAGCCTCGGTGAGGTCCAGAATGTGTGTAGGGAAACCTTGACAGAAACATTCAACGTATCTCTAGTCTTTATTGTTAAGACATGAGCAACCTATTATTGATTGCATGGAGATGGTTTCCTAGGATCAGACCTTGAATAAGAGGTGTTGTTGACAGAGATCAATTTCAAGTCTTTGGACAATGTCAAGATAAGACATTGGTCTGGTTTAACATTGCCCCCAAATCCAATGATAGTTCCAGTCGTATTTGATCATAGGGATTCAGCAACCCTCAACAAAAATGCCATCCCCCAGTAGTGGACCTGTCCTCAGCCTAGCTGGACCTTCGGGATGGCGATGGAGAGAGAGAGAGAGAGAGCCGTATTGTTGTTGCGGGTGTCATCTTTTGGGGGGCCTATCCCATTGTATCTCGTTGTATCGTATTGTATCGCCATTTCAAATGATTGGGTTTATACCCCCGAAACTTTGCCGATGACATTCTCTGCAACTAATAGCAATTTCAACTGGCGTTGGAAGTGTTTTTCATGATATCAACCCAGGTGGATGGCGGAAACCGGTTCGGAATTTTCATTCAGGTTTCATGGTTTCACATGGGTCCTAAAGTCAGGTTATACACCCAGTCATCCGGGTAGCCTCCAGGAAGTCCAGATCGATCCCTACCTGTCAGGCGCCAGGGAGAGATGAGGTGAGAAAAAACCCGAATGACTCATTAGTAATGAGTAAGCACCGGAGTAAAATCTTGGGTTATACGGATAATGTATAAATATATATATATATGCAGTAGATATTTTTTGCTGGGAGCTCTTTGGTGCAATGACGCAGCGGCTCAGCACAATTGACATAAATATATATATATGTATATGTCTACATTAGTCTACAATATATCAGCTAGCTGTACACGTATGTATTATGCATAGTTGGAATAAGAATCCAATTTGACCAGCGATGGCTCACCAGCGATAGGATTTCTTCAGCAACAAATTTGTTCAGCCGCAAAAGCCCCATTGAAGGGGAAAATCCATGGCGAATTCTTTTCCATTTTCGGATGTCAAACATGGATTCGTTTGGTTGTTCTCCCATGTCACCGTGTTAATATGTATATCCCACTATATTTGGATATATTTTGACAAGCCTATCATAATTCAAAGGGTTGGATGCCGGTTCTCGTTCCTTCTTAATGGTAAGGGTCTTGCTCAGATAGACCCTTCCTCTGAGCAAGAACCCAAATAAGAAAGAATCTGAGCGCAAACCCCACATCACCCTATTACAATCCCATTTATATCCCATTGTATTTGGATATATTTGGATAGACTTCAGCAATTTAATGTAGCTATCGAACATTGCCATTCATAGTTTATTTTCCTTAAATTCATTTGTGATTTAGCTATGTTAAATTACCAGAGGGTAGTAATACTTGTTCTCTCCTTGGCGAAGAAAACCACGGAGATGGCCCAGGTGCAACGCAGGATGCTCGGAACTTGGTCCTGAGAATGCTGGCGAAGGACATTTGAACAGTTTGAGAAGGTGGCCCCAGTTGGAAAGGGGGGGAAATGCTGCCTCAAAAAGATAACACTATATATAATTATATATATAACTATATATACATATATATATACACATCTTTGCATACACATCTTTGTTTCCTCTCTTTCCATACATACGTACGTACGTACGTACATATATAATATGATATGATATAACATCATATTATATAATTTAATGTAACATAACATCGTATAACATAATGTAGTATAGTATAATATAATATGATAAACTATTATAAATACTGTATAATATAAAATATAATTTAATAGAATATAGTGAAATGCAATATACATATATATATATATGCACATATATATATAGGTATGTATAGATCTATGTACGCCGTATGATCATGCATGATATATATATATATATATATGGTCATAATCCTGCATCAAAAAGAAAAGCACGATATGATATATCTATGTATGTGCTTGCACATATTAAGTAGAGTATATAAGTATATACATATGCCAGCAGCGATGATCCAAAGTCAGGACTGGAAAGCCCGGCCATCGGCACTTGAAGTGCTGGAGGACGACCGCCGAGCCACGGGTCAAAAAATGAGGGGAACTTTTCCCAATATCAATGATCTTAGTTAATTATTGGGATATCAACACATGGGTGCTACCATTAGTTATCTTTAACTGGGATCATATCTTGATGGGGAAAAGTAACTATCTATAGTAAATTGGTCTATAGTAAATTGATCTATAGTAACTATCAACTATTACCCTCTGGTTATTTAACATAGCCATGGAAAATGGCCCATTTATAGATGATTTTCCCAGGGAACTGAAATTGGTGAATAATGGTTAATAGTGTATTTCATGGTAACTATCTATAGTAACACTATTAACTATTATTAACTCTAGTTACCATATAACATAGTTAACACTATTTCATGGTTTTTTTCGTAAGTATCAACTATATAATGACCATCTATAGTAAGCTATAAAAACTATAGTAACCATCTATAGTAACTATAGTAACCATCTATAGTAACTATGTATAGTAACCATCAACTATCTATAGTAACTAACTAAAATTCATGGGACCCTTTGGGCCAGGACCGATGGTTTACCTCGAAGAACCACCACTCGCTCAGCGAGGAGAACTTGGCCAGGCGGTGGATGTCACCAGCGACAAATGGTGGTTTAAGCCATGAAAAATGGTGGATTTCACCATCATTTAAACCAGCAAGAATGGTGACTTTTAACCGCCAAAGATGGTCATTTGAGCAGCAAACATGAGGATTTAACCATCAAAAAAAGGGATTCGAAACAAAAAGAATGGTGGTTTTTGATGGGGATATAGTGGACATTAGTGGACTCTTTATGGAATATGAATGGTAACCAACTATGAAACATGGGGTTCACCAGGTCTTGAATGGTTTTGTCCCGAAAAAAAGGGAGCACATGTCGGATTCAAGCGTTTGATACAAGTGTTTGAAAGCAGCTTTTCCACTTGCCTAGTCACTTTACAATTTGATTCCTAGTCCTACGAGGTTCGGGACCCCCACCATAGAATTCAGTGAATTGAACCAACTTAGCTGTTAGATAAACCGACTCTGAATCCCAATTTTGGCAAGTTATACCAGATAAAACATGATCAAATAGATAATACCAATAGCCAATGAGTAAACCACCATTTTCATAGTTGAAATGCTGGCCAGACCAGGCTGGAGTTGAAGAAGACCAAGGCCAGACCAAGTGCCAAGAGCAAAATGGTGATTTCATCCAGAACATTATTGGGAGTTAACATGATGAATAGTTAACATGATTGGGAGGATGTATAAATGGTGATTTCATCCCAAATGTCAGACATCATGTTGTACATGAAATTGGGAGTTAACATTATTTGACTATCAAGAATTCTGAGTGAACGATCAAAAATGGGTGATTTCATCAACATGTTTTTTGTAAATTAAATGGTGCCCACATAGCCACCGAAAAGTACTGCTTGAATAGAATATATAATAGGTAAATCATCGAATGGGTGATTTTCACAGCAATGTTGAATTATTGGAGAAAACCTGATACAACATTTTAACAAACATGGTGGCGCAATGGGATATAACAGCCAACAATTTGGTTTCTAGCAAGAGTCCTGTAAGGGCTGATTGATGGGCAATGGTGGCATTGCTTGTTTTTGGTACCCATATCGCAATTAGTTAACTGGTGGTTTAGATTGGTGATTTTGAATCCTAGAGCTACCGCGATGACCAAGATGAGCGATTGGGTGAAGAGGTTAAACAATTGTAATTAGCATACCTACATTTACATATATACCTACCTACCTACCTAACCTACCCTACCCTACCCTACCCTACCCAACCCAAACCCAACCCAACCCAACCCAACCCAACCCATACATACATACATACATACATACATACATACATACACACAGACATACATACATACATACATACACAGACATACATACATACATACATACACAGACATACATACATACACATACATACATATACATACATACACATACATACACATATACACACACATACAGACATACACATACATACACATACATACACATACATACATATACATACACATATACATACACATATACATATACATATACATATACATACATACATACACATACACATACACATACACATACACATAAACATAAACATACATATACATACATAGACATACATACATACCCATACATACACATACATACATATACATACACATATACACACATACATACATACACATACATACACATATACACACATACAGACATACACATACATACACATATACATACATACACATACATACATATACATACATATACATACATATACATACATATACATACATATACATGCATATACATACATATACATACATAT
>CAMXCT020002471.1:85363-98821 GCA_947184155.2 Cladocopium goreaui | reverse complement strand
AGAAAGAAAAATGGCATCCTCAGAGATCAACCGGATCAACTTCATGTTGGCAGACACAAACAGGCAAGACATTGTTTACACAAGTGAGGGGGGTTCCTAAAATAGGGCTATCCCCATTCATCATCCACTTCAATAAGATTTTCCATCATGAACCATCAATTTTGGGACCATTTTAGGAAACCGAAAAAGCAAGGACCACGTTAAAAAAAAATTGAAGACAGTGTCCATTGACGCAGCGAAAAAATGACTCAGCTCGGGGGCGTTTGGAAGGTATGGAAAATATATCCTTGAAATGGCGCCATTACAACCTACCGATGCTGATGCAACGATCCGTATGATCGGTTTTAAGTCAGTATCAAGTTTCAGACAGCTTTGCGTATTGAAATCGTCCTTCCTCCAAGCGATACTTCATGGCTGACCGTTCTCCAAATGGGTTCAGGGATGTTCAGGGTACGGTGAGAGGTGTAAAGTCCTAGGACTTTACTCCAATTGCTCGCAGTTCTGGACGTTTTCGCAGGTGCGTGACTTGCAATGCCGAAGCAGCCGGACATTTTTTTCAAAAGGTGGGAAAAAGGTGGCAAAAGTAGGAGTGACAACCCACAATGGCCTGAAATGGCCTGAAATTAATTCAAGTTGGTTAATTAATATGGGGATGGGTCAAAACCCTATCCCCCTGGTGAACATCAAAATGGCTGGTAAATGGATGTTCATCCCCCTAAAAATGGTATGTATAGGTATTGATCCATAGCCATATATGTATATATATAATATATTATGTCATCAAGATCAATGAGGCGAACCATGGCGAAGCCCTGTCATTTTTGCACTGATAATTCTCAGGGTGCCGTGGTCAAAACTTGGGTAATGTGTGGCCAGATTGGATGCATAGTTTTGATCCTGCCGTCCACGTCTCCCACCATCCGTTTAAGAAATAATTAATTATCCAAAATAAGGTTTTGAATAATATATTTAAAATTATTTAAGTTTGCGTTGATATAGTTATTCTATTTCGTTTTGAGTAAAACTTCAAAAACAAAATTTTGATATGTTAAATTTTAATACAACATTATGCATCCGTCCAAATTCAACTATTTTTTACCATTCAATCTTTTAATTTTTGATTATAAAATAAAACCATAAAGTTTAATTAAATTTTAAATCATACAATTCTAGACCCAAAACTGTGAACATTTAACATATTTGTTAAATAGAAGTTTTCCTCAATATCAAAATAAGTGTTGTTTATTCTCATCATTAAAACAAATGTGTTTTTTTCAGTTTTCAACTGTGTTGCTATTGTAATATAATATGCTAAAGAAAATATGTATTCTCAATATATCATTTCAAAATATTGGCCGTTGAAAAAATATACAGGAACGAAAGCATTCAAATACATGATTGTGAAAAAAAAACATATTGATTACGTCTATCTATTTAGCGTGAATATGAATAATTCCCATCCTGCAATTGTTGCATTGCCCACTTTGTCTCAAATCTATATTGATTTCTCTTTTTTTAGATTTGTAGTTGGGCAATCTCCTTCTCCAAATCTTCCACCTTGTCACATGTCAATGCGGCTCTTAAACTCTGGCAGTCAACATGTCAATGAAACATGTCCCATTCAGAGGTGATGTTCCCATCTGGAAGCTTCCATTGAATTCGGGGGATTTTCATGGATTTTCCAGCTAGCCACGTTTGATTAGCTGAGAGATGCTGCGGGTAAACCCAAACAGACACCCCCAGCAGCCTCCTTTTGCAGCTCGTCTTTTCGAGAGATCTTCTGCTTTTGTTCCTCTGCCGATCTCCAGCTTTGTCGGAGAATATGGTACCCCAGAATACAGGAGCTGATGATCAGTTTCCTAATTAGATAAAGGATAGTATATTGAAAACCATTTTGGGGGTATACCAAAATTTCAGACACATCCAAATGCCCTGGAAAATGTTCTGGGATTAGGAATGTGTCTATTTTGTTCCATGGAAATTTGTGCTTTCCGTGCCTCTGAGAGATCGCTTGCAGCCCGCTCCTGGCAGATTTTTTAGAGAAACAACTTGAAAAGTCGCCTAATATGAACAGAATGATCCACAAACATGATTAGTCGGACAAAAACATAATCATACGCCTTGGAAACTGACATGGCATTTGGTAGCCTTCATGAGCCATGACACCTGTAGCCACAAATCCATGGGTGGACCCCACCTCCAATGCGTCAATCTCAGCAAGCTTCTTACCTGGGACAAGAAAAACAAGTTTTGATAATGTGCTATGTCCATTGTTTGCGCTACCGGCGCTGTTAACGGACCCGCAGTTTTTGTTGTTTTTTTTTGCTACCGCATCCCATGTCAGTTAGAAGTTGCGCGCGTCAGTTAGAAGTTGTGCACGTCAGTTAGAAGTTGTGCGCGTCAGTTAGAAGTTGTGGACGTCAGTCAGAAGATGTGCACGTCAGTTAGAAGTTGCGCTCGTCAGTTAATAGTTAGAAGTTGTGCACGAAGGATAGTCTGACTTTCTTGGGGGACCGGGTGGGGTTGGGGGTGGGAGGTTGGGGGCACAGGAGCTAGAGCTCCGTAACGCCAGATGCTACACTGTAACACGTATCTTGATGCTACGCTGTAAAATGTCTCCTGTCACTTGCCACATGCACATGGGTGCTGTTGATGCTACGCTATACTACCTGTACATGTCTCTTGTCACTTGCCACACGCGTTTGATGCTACGCTGTAACATGTCTCTTCTCACTTGCCACACCCTTCTTCTCCCTGAGTAGCAAAGACAAGGTGACCAAAACGAATCCAAAAATATGTGTGGTCCTTCGCCTATCGTTGGAACCACAAAGCAGACTTGAAAGGAAGTCTAGCCAAACTGGCAGCCAGAGTTGACAAACGCAAACGCTGAGACCTATGAAGAGAGAAAGAAGAGCACAAAACGCTGTGTGAAAACCCGGCTTTCCAAATCCAGGTTTGCAGAATATTTCGACCAATAGAATTCAATGGTCAATGAATAATTTCCTAGCATAACGTGGGACGAAAACAACATTTCTATTATAAGGCTAAACAACAAAATCGTCACGGCGCCACAGTTTTAAGCACATCAATAAAAGATGACGTATATAAAAACCATTAAAAAAACACGGGTCCGCTATCAGCGCCGGAACCTTGTTTGCTTCTTTGCGTTTTGATCACAGCTCCCCCAGAAAAGGTGTGTCACGGTTTATCTGAAAGTGGAATACCCCAAAAGTTCATTTTCTCATCACCCATAGGATCCATGTATGCTATATATGGTAACATGGATCCCATCAATATACCCCCTTTATGTTAGCATATATACCAGCACCATGGATCCTGTGGGTCATCACAATTTTCACCAATTTTCACCATCACATTCCCGACTTTTCACACGAACCTGACAGAACCTGGCCATTTTCAACGCCAAGTCTCGGAGGTTTCTCAGGCGATTCTCCGGTTTGGCCTTGGTGAAAATTCGGAGGTCCATAGTGATACAGTATCACTCAGTGATACTCATATTATTCTATGGTAATTTATGGTTAGTGTAAATTGGAACTCAACTATATCAGAATATATCTAATCCACATATTTAGAATGTATTTATCTGGCACACCAAATTTACCAAATCAACTCGGAGCTTATTGATCCAGGGTGTTCAGAAATTTGAGATGTGCATTTCCTGCCTGAGGCGCCTGAGGTCGCAGCAGGCTCAGCTTTTGCCTCTGCCTTGGGCGCTGCCTTTGCTTTGACCTCCGCCTTGGGCGCCTGCGGTTTCGGCTCCTTCGGCTCCTTCGGCTTTGCCTTGGGCTTGCCAGCCCCCTTTGGGGTCAAATGGTCAAAGTCTGGGAACCTAAATGAACCTAACCTGGCACCATCTCCCATGACTTAAGTACCTCATTGAGTCAGCATGAAAAACACAGAAAACCCATGAGTTGGGTTTACCACACCCTGAGAATACTTGTCTTGAAATAGATCATACTTGGGATTCACAGGGACATTATTGCTGATCTTTACGCCTTCATTCCTCTCATGGTCGCTCTGCGGTATTGTGCTTCTTGCAAACAAGATGCTTTTGGCTTTGCCTTCGGTTCGCTGTCCGGCGCCTTTGTTTTCAAAGGCTGCTCAGCACCCAATCTTCCAGGCTGCAAAAGTCATAAAAGTGGTGGTTCAATGCTGGCCATTGCAAGGTATTGATGGTAAAACCCCCAAAAGACATGATGTTCAGTGAATGCCACTCATGATCCACTTCCCATCTCAGCTCTCAACCATGCCAGGAATGTGACCACTCCTGCATCATTCCATCATTTGATCAAAGCGTAGGGAAAAGTGATAGAACATCAATCGTATTCTTTATACTGAACTATACTATGAGTTTTCCAATGGGTTCTCCATAGGTTTTCCAAGCTTTTCCATAGGTGTTCGATCAATGTAGACCTTTTCCATATATTACTCCCCGGCCTCGCAGATGGGCGTTGTGTCTCTGGGCCAAGTCCAGGAATTCCCCTGCAAGATTGGGACACCACTGTTGCTTTAAGGGAAAATCTTCATCGGAAACCATGGTTTCTACCCCCAAAATGCTTGGGAATTCTTGCAGAATCTCCCTTCGTCCGCTTCTTGGATGTTTGAATCTACTGACTTTGGAACTGTGATGAACCATCACTCTGTCCTCGTCCAAAAACCTATGCTTGCCCCAATCATTTTCAACTTTTTCCTTGAGACTTGGGCATCACCGGATCTGCTGGCTGCTTGTCCCGTCATGTCAGAACTGTCATGAACTGTCCATTGGACCTTGCTTGTGCTCGCTGCTGCACCTCCCATAGAAAAACAAACATGAATCACAAGAGGAAAAAACAGCACATCTCGGTAGCACCACGTCAGCACGATGTTGATAGCCTAAACTCCAGCGATGGAGCAACGCTTCTGCGCCTCAGGACCTTTGTACAAGTTCTCCTCCAAAGGAGTGTAGCCTGCCCGGACTCGCACGGGCTTTCGATAGGTGCCATCCGGCCGCCGGGTTCCAGCGATCACCTCAGGCAATTCTGAGCAAGTAACATGTTAGAATTGTATAGAATCGTTATAAGTATGTATATGTATATATATATATATGTATAGGTATATATATATATTATATTATATATATATACACATCTTTATGAATCTGCTGAACCTGTTCTGAATACTTTATAGCAGATCACAAATATTGATAAACATGAAGTTTTAAGTATGTCGTTCATATTCATATTTCCCAGCCAAAGTTATACATATATTTTGTGAATATAGATTCTGTAGCCTACAGCATTGGACCACAGTTGGAATATGATATAAAATATGATTCCACCATATTAGACAGCCTAAATGATGGCTAAATCATGGTAACATTTCATACAAGTAATTTAAAAAACATACCCATATGCTCCATGTATAGAACATTTACCTAAATTTGGGCCATAAAAATGGGGTAAATGATGGGATTCATATTCCAGCACCATGGAGCATATGGGATACAACAACTGCATCAGTCGATCATCGATGACATCGGCCTGTTCTTATTTTTGTTGACCCCCGCCTTACTGCCATCCTCCTGGATGTGGTAGGTGGTCCCAGTATTGGTCGTTTCCACCTGGGAAACGGTAAAGGGGTTCCGTGGCTTTTCGTTTTGAAACATGGGGGTAGCCCTAAACTCTAAACAATCCATGTCATTTTCGGATGTTCAGAGGATTTTCCATGAAATAAACCATCCAGCTATTGGATGTTCAATGATTTTCATATAAGATTGTCCGTGAAATAAACCCTCCAGCTATTGGGGGAGCCAAATGACGGGACATGACTTAGGTTTCACCCCCATCGAGCCTCTGGCAAACTGCTCAAAAAGACTCACATTGATCTTCCTCGCGTCTGACATCTTCCATCCTCATGCCATCAGTTTGCTGGGTGCCCAACATTGGTGGGTCGCGGGATTTGCCCCGCCATGTTTTACAGAGCTGAGCCGGCAGCAGATCGCTGAAAATGACTAGCCAGGAAGCATGTTTATCATGTTTGACAATAAAGATGCACAATGATTCAAAACAATGCAAAACAATGCAAATGGCATAGGACCTATAGGAAAAAAATGAGCGGCAGCACTCAGCACCCTTGGCGAGATTTCTTCTTTCGGAGAGCAAGTGCTGAATTTCTTTTCAGGGCGAGTCTACAGCTCAAATTGTGACTGTCCTACCTTTTTGGCATTTAAAGCCAGACGATTCCTGGCATAACATGCATAAATTCGGTGACATACGGGATCCTGACATCTTCATAACAACTTCAAGTCGTTAAGCTATCTGCTGATTTGTAGGGTCACCTGGTACACAAGCTACCCTGTGGAAGCTGTCAGGGCTCTATCTACAAGGCATGTTCAGCTCTGTCGTAGCGTTAGATCATCTTCAAACAAGTCATGTCAGAATTTCCAGTCCTATGGCTCAAATCTGCAGGAATCTTTGTCACAGGTTTCCACAGGTTTCATGTGTGAACTTTTTACGCCGGGATTGCAAAAAGCTGTCTTGCTTCAGGTCTATGTGCTGATTCAAAAGGATCCATAATGCCATAATTTTCAAAGCTCACAAGCCATTTTGGACACTCTCGTTGAATCGAAACACAAACATTCATGAGCAAACTTGGAAAATCGATGTCCTGTAGCCCCCAACTTTCGCCTGCAGCAGCCCGCGCAGCAGCCCGCAACTGTCACTCGTCGGAAACACAGCAGCCAGACAAACAGTCAGCATCCGGCCTTCAGCCGGCTTCAGTTGACGGCCGGATCCCTGACAACAGAACAAGCAAAAGTCAAAACGCCAGTTGGATGTATCATGATATATATATATATATATATATACCTCAGTCACTACAGTTGTTGATGGCATATTACATACATATACATATAATAAATATATATATAATATATATATATATAATATATGTGATTATGTGGGTGTGCGTGTGTATTCGCTTTCTTACAAGTCAAGCTGGTCCTACCAAGCACAGTCTGCACTCGTTTCTCGTCGCGGAATTGACTACAGCAGGTGTGCAGCTTTCACTATGGAAAGTTCAAAGAGATTCTGCTTCGACATGTGAAACGGTCAGCTGAAATGGAAGATGTGCCTGGATCACCGAAAAAGATCGAAAAACACGTAGCTTTGACTTAGGACTACTTTGGACCAGTGCATTCCTATCCTGTTGACGGACGAAATACCCACTTTAACTGATTCATGTTATTTATATATATATATATATAATATTTATCATTATCATATGTTATCACATTGTCAATTGTACCATCAAGGGGGCCATATCAAAATACCTCATCTCGCTGGGGTCGTTCGCTGTTTGAGTCATGCTTCCGATGAAGGCACTGCAGCGAGGCTCGTCGAAGCTTGATTGAAATCAGAGGTTGGCGGGCGAAACATGTGGTCGTGCAAACAGAGCAAAACTGTTTGCACAGGAGACATCAGCAGCAAGTAGATCGAGTCGCCGTATGGCTTCGAAGCGAAAGGATTTCCAAAGAGCGCCAGTGCACCCAAAAGGGCACCCAGGATGGTACCGAAAATGGTCGTCACAGCACAGCACGTCTGTTGCTTCTCAGCATCTGTAAAACGCTGGCAAATCAGCAACTTGAACAGCATCTTGGCAGATTTCTGCAGATTTCCGGTGGTCAGTACAGTCATCAAAAAAAGCTTGCTGCCAAGTTCCGAGTTGGGCGAGGGAATAAAGTTCATGGCCCCCATGGAAGCTGCGATGAAGCAAACACTCCACTCATTCCCCTTGGACAAAAGATCTAGAAGTGCACCAGAAAGAGTCAAAACTCCCACTAGCACCGCCCCAACACGGACTGGGCGTCCTTTTAACCAAGCTCCAACACGTACTGGGCCCTTGCATGTGTGGGCCAATGCGCAAAAGCATAGGACACCAGCGAAGTGGCTTATGAGCGTCGCAACGTGAAAAGCAATGGCCTTCAAAAGCTCCGTTTTTGACTCATCTGGCAGGGTGAGTCGATACAAGTCCCTTCCGATCAGAATCATGTTGCCAGTTTGCAAACCTGCGAATTGACTGAAGTGCACCAAGGTCACCAAATCAATGAAGCCTGCTGTGAGGGAGAAACCAAGAACCAGCAAACAAACTCTACGCTGGATCGCCATGGTGGCTGCGAAGCAATGTGTCTGGCCGTTCCCTCTGAAAGTCATAATATCAAAGATATGAGATCAATTTGAGGTAACTTGTTCTAATATTGTCGTCTGAAAGATAAAGTACGTGGAAACAAAGAGATGCACTTTGAACAAGTCATATGGTCGTACATCATTGCGACAAACATCATTAAAAAAAATAAGCTGATGTATGAGGTGTTTCGGCTGCGCACAAGAATGACAAAGTTCCAAACATCAACGCCAGGAACTCTCAAAGCAAGTCTGAGTTCCGTTGCATAGATTGTCACATCTCACATTGTCCCGTCAAAGTGCCTTCTCGGGCATGGCACCAAGATTTCTTGGTCTTCCATCCGTAGCTGCCCGGTTCAGATGTTTTTTGCGCTGTGCCTGCCAAGCACCACATGCTAATGGAGTGCCAAGCACAAATGATTCCGTGCTCTTCTCTCCCTAAGGATGCGACATTTAGTTTGCGCTTCTGTTCGTCCAGCCGTCTGACAAAGTCTCGCTCCTGCAAATCAATCGGCCTTTGAACAGCTCAAATTCAATGATCAGCTCGATTCAAGGGGAAATCAACATTCACCTCAATTTTCAGTATACTTTAAACAGTCGTTTTACATTGGTACCATTGCTTTTACCGCAGATGTTCTTCCAATTCTGGAAATGACACCTGACTGAGAAACCTCTCTGACTCGGTGTCGACCTCAGCTGACTCGGAAGTTCGGCTGACCGCAACGACCAGGCGCCACGTCTCCTGAGGCAGCACTTCGCGACCATCAATCTCCTGTCGGTCGGTCGTCCCAGCGTGGGGTATTCCAAAAATTCCAGCCATGACGGATCCATTCACGGTGCTGCGAAAAAAATGGTGTGCCATGGATCCCATCAAGATTAACCCCAGTCATGTTAGCATTAATCTACCAGCACCAGCCGGATCCGTCATGGGGTATGAAGATATTAGGAAACTCCAATTACTGTTAAGAAATGTGGTGAATATACTGTTAATAATGGCTAATGATGATGGTTATAGATGGTTAATGATGGTTAGTAATAATGACTGGTTGGTGGTTTCAACCTACCCCTCTGAACAATGTGAAAGTCAATGGGAAGGATGACATCCCATATATGAAATGGAACATAAAAAATGTTTGAAACCACCAACCAGTACAGATTTGAATTCGAATTAAATATCATGAAATATCTTCGCTGCACTATGAACTTCGTAGGTGACCGTAGCTGTTTTTTCACATAGCGTACTTTAACCATTCACCCCGGCAGAAACCTTGGAGGATGACCAGAGATTTCCCACACCTTCCGTTCGCCTCTATGGCAGTGCTGCAAAGGACAACAGCGCTACGATAGCGTCGATCATGGAAGGCAAAGGGATTCCTGGCTTCGCTGAAAAACACAGGCCCACAGCTGACAAGCCAGAAATGAGGCATATTATGTTACAGCATCGCAATAGGATATACATTGAGCACTACATATATTATATATTATATATAATTAATTATATACATCATATATTATATTATAAATATATTATAGATCAGAGCACTACAAATATCTATAGACATGTAACTTACCACTATAGGATCATATAGGATCATCATAATTTGACCTTAATAAAAAAAAGCGCATCCGACCCTTGCAGAGTCACGCGGCGCAGGACATCTCCTGGGGAAACGGAAGTTCCCTACGTCATGGCAATCATGGCAGCGTGATCACGCATCATTTGGGATGATCACGTTTCGCATCAACTATAGAAATTCTATGGTGAGGTGAATGTGGGAAATTTGCTAACCATCAACAATAGAATCTATAGCTGACACTATGTGACAATCAACCTGAACGTGGAGATTGAATCGAACGACCCTTACGATCATCACGTGTCGCATCATAAACGCTCTGGAATACTGTCGTCCTGAGATCACTTCTTTGAGCTCACCGACCTGCATATTTCTGTGACAGGAACTGGCAGAAAGTTTGGCCAATGTTGATCAACTTACTGGTGCGTTCTACGCAGGGAATTTTCGGGAATGATCCACTGGCTATCTATCAATAATCATCCCAGCAACCCCCAGCAACCCATCCATTCCCTGCGTTTAGCACCAGACACTCTGGATTTCATCACCGAACGTGAATCGTTTCAATGGTCAGAAAACATCAAATCCCTGTGAAAAAAGAAACGCAATCATCATGACCATCCTAAAAACCGGCTATAACCATATCTTTCTGATGATATTCCCCAATAAATATATAATTCTATATTTTCTATATAGATACTATATATATATACTATACTATACTATATATATATATTGGGATATGGATACTATTATATATTGGGATATTTGGATACTATATAGATTCTATATATATATACTATATAGATACTATTGGGATATCCAAATTCCCAGATATGTCCAGATATGTCCTGACGGAAGCTTTCCCAGACATGGCCTGACGGATCTTGTTCTCAGACAAGTCCAAGGTCGATAGCCGTAGAGGTGTCAGCTCTTGCAGGTCCTGGGACGGAGAACTGAAAAAAGAAAACCGAATAAGAGTTCTGCAGAAATGGAGGATTGATATCATATATATATACATTGAGTACATGTATACATGTATGTATGTATGTTTGTATGTATGTATGCATGTATATATGTATGAATGTCTGTATGTATGTATGTACGTACGTACGTACGTACGCATGCATGCATGCATGCATGTGTGTATGTGTGCATGTATGTATGTGTGCATGTATGTCTGTGTGTGTGTATGTATGTATGTATGCATGCATGCATGCATGCATGCATGTGTGTATGTGTGTATGTATGTATGTATGTCTGTCTGTATGTATGTATGTATGTATGTCTGTATGTCTGTATGTCTGTATGTCTGTATGTCTGTCTGTATGTCTGTGTATGTATGTATGTATGCATGCATGTATGTGTCTGTGGGTGTATGCTTATTCAGAATATAGATATAGTCTTATATAGTATTAAATATACATATACATGCGGAATGAGTGTATATATGTAGGTATATTTAATATGATGGGTAACGGAGAACATCAGAATCAAACCAGGCACTTTTTAAGGTACCCTGTTTTCAGGGAAAAAAAACATCTACAGCAAAATCTGATGGAGGCAAACTGGCAGACCAACCCGAACAGAATACTGAGAAGAAAAGCGGTCCACAACAAGCAGAGTTCTTTGAGGGTTCACACTGGTTATATTAAATATTCAACATCAATTACTGAAAACTATTGCAAACCATTATAAACTATATTATAACCAAATTAAGAGCTATAATGAAGTATGAAATATATAAACATATACAAACAATATCAATACAGTTACAATGGAGGATACACGATACTACGTGACACAATGGCGTCGCCAAGCCCCCGGGGGTGTCCTCAAGACGGTTCCCAGCAGTGTTGAGGACGTTCAACGTTGAAGAAATTGCTGCAATCGATGTCGGACAGAACTGGCAGAACTGCGTTTTTTCGTGGTCCGACAAAGGGATTCCGGGGATGGGGAAATATGCTGGGACTCCCAGGCTGGGAAATATGGGTATGGGTCAATACCTATTAATACCATTTTTAGTGGGGATGAACATCCATTTACCAGCTATTTTGATGTTCACCAGGGGTACAAGGTTTTGACCCACTGCCATATGGAGAAATGAAGAAAAATCTTGGAAAACGATGGGGAACTATGGGGAAATATGTAAACATTTTGGGAAAATTTGTACCAAACAATGCTGTCACATTTCACGCCACAAATATCCCACCTGTAGGGGAGCTTCGACTGGTGGTTGCTGATGCGGCATCATCAGTTCCTCCAAGTTGTGATCATGTTGAAATGCTACCATTGGTCTTTCTGAAGATTGGGGATTTTGATGGATTTTGATATTTTTAATACGCGAAAAATATCGCTTTATATGATTTTCATAGATGAATCCATGATTTTATCCATGACACATCCAACAGCTCCTGGAGCACACTATCGTGTCCGGGTGTCCTCCAGTTGAGTGCAGCTTTCTAAGGAGTCGATCCGCGCCAACCTGAGCATCCCATAGCATCCCCTGATCCTCCCTGATTCCAAATGGATAGTGGAAGTTGGTTCCCTTCCAGGACCCCAGATTCCCCAGATTCCATCAGATTCCCCAGTCCCACTTGATGAGTTACGCGCCATCTTGATCCATCTTGATGATCTTCCAGGTACCCGTTCTGAACAACCATGAACAACCCGTTGTTGCATCGTTAAATATATCGAGTCGTCAGACGTCTGAAATGGATGAATTGATGAAGGAAAACCCATCCCCAGCCATTGACTCAACATTTTGAAACACCATCCCCTCCCAGCAAAATGCTGCCACATGCTGCCTGTTGTGTCCCAGGTGAAGCTTTTGCAGCAAACTGAGGCCCTGATTTCAGCCGTTTGAGATCCGGGAAGGGACCATGTAAAAAATGACGGAAACTCCTTCAGGACTTCTCTTTCTGAAACCTGCTAATCTTATATTGCTTGGACTCATCACTTTAAAAACAGGCAATTCAAGTTTACTACGACTCCCGAAAATTCTTGCGTACACTGTCATCAAGTCGCCAAGAGATCACCCGTGGCTGCCCGAAGCAAACACTTTTTTGCTGTGCAACTGGCGAGGTTCGCCCTGAGAGCTGGACACCGGACAAAAGCTGCTGAATCTGACTGCTGTTTTGACCGTTTTGGACCGCTGTTTCAGCCACAGCAAGAACAAGAAAATACCAACACTTAAATACACTTAAAGACTCCCAGGTCAGTCTTTGAAATTCCGATTGCAATCGGTTCCATCCCAGAGCCCCCCCAAATTATCGATGGGCAGTCCTTCTACTGTCCATCTGGGTGAAACAGCGCGGCATTGCGCTGAGTGCGCTGCGGCTGAGTCCTATCTCTACATCTGCAGTCTGCTGCTGCACTGCAGTGGTCTTCTCCAACGGTAGAAAATAGTTCAAGACCCTATATTTAAACATCTGTCATTTCTATCAGATACTCCATCATAGATCACTGATAGTTCCAAAATGTTCCAAACATATTCGCCTTTCACCATCTTCAACACTATCAACTGGATCATCATTGTCACCGAGTACCAGTCAGACTTCAGGATTTAAGATAATTAAGGAGTTCAGCATACAATCCAAGATGGAGACCTCATAACTCATGCGATTTGGCAGCTTAATTGTACGAGGTGCACCCTCGACAAGCGGTCAGCTCAAGCGTTTCTGCACTCGGACGACAAGCGGTCCTGC
>CAMXCT020002471.1:363-82863 GCA_947184155.2 Cladocopium goreaui | reverse complement strand
TGTATGATGCTGTATGATGCTGTATGATGCTGTATGATGCTGTATGATGCTGGACCTTTGAGAATCAGACAGCGCATTCAAGACGTAGTCAAGATCATCGTCCGAGAACAACTCCTGCCATTCCGACCCGCAACGTGTCTGCAACGTGTCTGCAACGTGTCTGCAACGTGTCTCATCATTCTCATCCCTTTGGTCACAGATGCACAGCAATGCACAGCATATATGGCTGCTGGATGCTGTGCTCCTCCTCATTTGTGAGGTTCTTGAGGAGTGCCTTGCATGCCATCAGTCATAGGAAATCTTGAAAATCATTGAATCTCGTGATGCTTTGACATGTTCGATATGTTCCAGCCCTTGGAAACATTCAATCAACCTTGCAGTTAAAGCCACTTGTACAATTGCAGAACGGTCCGCCAAGCGCAATGTTGGGCAGTCAGGCCTTGAACTGAACTTTGTTTAAGCCTGCCGATGAATCCAAATCAAGCTGCAGTCACACACACACACATCTACATACATTATCGTAACACCATTATGATATAATATATTGTATAACCATTTGTAAACCTCTTGTCAGCCCTTGTCAGCCCACGGTTTCATGATGGTCAACCGGAAACTCAAGCCTCGCTAGAAATCTTGCTTTTGGACAACGTATTAATATGCAACATATATCTGGGTAAATCATAATATTTCACTAATCTGAATTAAGGCCATTTGGGGATGACTTCCCTTATTAACCATGATACCAGGGCTCGGTCGCGACGTGAGGTCGTGATGAAACTTGAGAGGGGGAACACGAAAGGTAGGTGAGCAAGAAAGGAACCGAAGAAAAACGAAGGGGAGAGGGCAAGGGAAAAATATGAAGTGGAGTCTGATAAAAGCGACAGAAAGGCTTCGGCGGTGTGGTTGGGGTTGGTGGTGGTTGTGGTGTTGGTGGTGTTGATGGTGTTGGTGGTGTTGGTGTTGTTGGTGTTGTTGGTGTTGGTGTTGTTGGTGTTGTTGGTGTTGTTGGTGTTGTTGATGTTGTTGGTGCTGTTGTTGTCGTTGTCGTTGTCGTTGGCGTTGTCGTTGTCCTTGTCGTTGTCGTCGTTGTTGTTGTTCTCGTTGTTGTTGTGGTTGTTGGTGTTGGTGTTGGTGTTGTTCTTGTGGTTGTGATTGTGGTTGTAGTTGTGGTTGTTATTGTTGTTGTTGTGGTTGTTGTTGTTGTTGTTCTTGTTCTTGTTGTTGTTGTTGTTGTTGTTCTTGTGATTGTGGTTGTGATTGTGGTTGTGATTGTGGTTGTGATTGTGGTTGTGATTGTGGTTGTGATTGTGGTTGTGATTGTGGTTGTGATTGTGGTTGTGATTGTGGTTTGTGATTGTGGTGATGGGTTTGTTGTTGTGTTGTTGTTGTGTTGTTGTGTGTTGTTGTGTGTTGTTGTGTGTTGTTGTGTGTTGTTGTGTGTTATTGTGTGTTGTTGTGTGTTGTTGTGTGTTGTTGTGTGTTGTTGTGTGTTGTTGTGTGTTGTTGTGTGTTGTTGTGTGTGTCGTGGTGTGTTGTGTGTTGTTGTGTGTTGTTGTGTGTTGTTGTGGTTGTTGTTGTTGTGTGTTGTTGTGTGTTGTTGTGTGTTGTTGTGTGTTGTTGTGTGTTGTTGTGTGTTGTTGTGTGTTGTTGTGTGTTGTTGTGTGGTGTTGTGTTGTTGTGTGTTGTTGTGTGTTGTTGTGTGTTGTTGTGTGTTGTTGTGTGTTGTTGTGTGTTGTTGTGTGTTGTTGTGTGTTGTTGTGTGTTGTTGTGTCTTGTTGTGTGTTGTTGTGTGTTGTTGTGTGTTGTTGTGTGCTGTTGTGTGTTGTTGTGTGTTGTTGTGTGTTGTTGTGTGTTGTTGTGTGTTGTTGTGTGTTGTGGTGTGTTGTGGTGTGTTGTTGTGTGTTGTGGTGTGTTGTTGTGTGTTGTTGTGTGTTGTTGTGTGTGTTGTGGTGTTGTGGTGTGTTGTTGTGTGTTGTTTGTGTTGTTGTGTGTGTTGTTGTGTGTTGTTGTGTGTTGTTGTGTGTTGTTGTGTGTTGTTGTTGTGTTGTTGGGTTGTTGTGTGTTGTGTGTGTTGTTGTGTGTTGTTGTGTGTTGTGGTGTGTTGTTGTGTGTTGTTGTGTGTGTGTGTTGTTGTGTGCTGTTGTGTGTGTGTTGTTGTGTGTTGTTGTGTGTTGTTGTGTGTTGTGTGTTATTGTGTGTTATTGTGTGTTGTTGTGTGTTGTTGTGTGTTGTTGTGTGTTGTTGTTTGTTGTTGTGTGTTGTTGTGTTTTGTTGTGTGTTGTTGTGTGTTGTTGTGTTGTTGTTGTTGTTGTTGTTGTTGTTGTTGTTGTTGTTGTTGTTGTTGTTGTTGTTGTGTGTTGTTGTTGTTGTTGTTGTTGTTGTTGTTGTTGTGTGTTGTTGTTGTTGTTGCTGTTGTTGTGTGTTGTTGTTGTTGTTGTTGTTGTTGTTGTTGTTGTTGTTGTTGTTGTTGTTGTTGTTGTTGTTGTTGTTGTTGTTGTTGTTGTTGTGTTGTTGCGTGTTGTTGTGTGTTGTTGTGTTGTTGTGTTGTTGTTGTGTTGTTGTTGTGTTGTTGTGTGTTGTTGTGTTGTTGTGTTGTTGTTGTGTTGTTGTGTGTTGTTGTGTTGTTGTGTTGTCGTGTTGTTGTGTTGTCGTGTTGTCGTGTTGTCCTGTTGTCCTGTTGTCGTGTGTGGTATGTTGTGTGTTTCGTGTTGTCGTGTTGTCGTGTTGTCGTGTGTGTTGTGTGTTGTGTGTTGTCGTGTTGTCGTGTTGTGGATCGGAAGCCCAAAACATCGGTATTTACGATGTTTTTTGCCTCTGGTAGCAAAAAACACCGTAAATACCAATGTGTTGCATAGATCGGAAGCCCAAAACCACGGTATTTACGATGTTTTTTGCCTCTGGTAGCAAAAAGCACGGTATTTACAGTGGTTTTTGTTCAGCACCTAGCAAAAACACTGGTATTTACGGATGTTTCACCATATAACAAAATGTGGTTTCTTGATCCGAAAAGAACAAAAATACTGTAAATTACAATGTTTTGAGTCTGCTCTTAGGGTGCGTTGGAGGCGTGGAGGGGGGGTGGAGGGGGGGGTACTAAAATGACTAGCAATCTCCTGAATAATCAGGTAACGGGGCTGGCCGCCCTCCCCTTTACTTCGTAAAGTAAAACTCAAGGTAGCCCCTCTGGAGCTACCTTTCGTGATTTACCCAGATATATGGTCCATATTTCTACATCATATTGCAGTGTGTCAAAACCTTGTACCCCTGATGAACATCAAAATAGCTGGTAAATGGATGTTCATTCCCCTAAAAATGGTATCTATAGGTATTGATCCATACCCATTTCTACATCATAAGTAGTCATCACATGTCATCACAACTCACCGCAACCTCTCGCCTGGTTGGGTTGGAGCAATGTAATGATCCAGGCTTCCACCCGTTTCTGACGTCGTCAGTGGCCACAGTGGCCACATGGAACACACATGAAACACGATTTGTTGCTGCTTGGTGGTTTCAAACCCTCTGAAAAAAAATAGATTATTAGTCAGTTGGGATGATTCTTCCCAATAATTATAGATGGAAAAATAACAAATCTTCCAAACCACCAACCAGGTTGAAATTGTTGAAGGGCACAGGATTGTCATTTTCGCATCGCGCTGGTGGATTTTTCCGATGCTCGTTGACACGTTGACTGGTGGTTTTTCAGCTCGGGTAACCAGGCCTTTCTCTCTGAGGAGGATGTTTCTAGCTTTGTCCAGCTGCATGCTGATCAAGTAACCTGGTGATTTCACCAAATTGCCAAAGAAACCTTTCACAGAGATAGAGCGGCAAAACTGGCAAAACCAAACAATGAAAATCAATGAAAGATGAACATCCACTGAATCCACTACCAATATCTGCCAATGAGGTGAAGAAAGAAAGTTTATGAAAGTTTCAAGGTCAACAGCGGTGCCCTTTCAGGCACATCCACCGAGGCCTTTCCACAAAGCAATTGCACCCAACCTTGGAGTTAATAGAATGCGAAAATTGGTCGGAACATCCAGGCGAAACTGCACAAGAAACTGCGGAAGAAAGGCAAACATAGCTAGGTGTTGAACAGCACCAGGTAAAAGGTAAAGAGTCCTAGTTGAAGTTGAAATCATTTGACAACCAAACTCATGACCATGACCTTTCCAGACTTCTTCTTAAATGTCGTGTGATCAGATTTCTTGAGGTCACGGTGTCAGCCTGTGGTTCAGTCCTCCAAAAAACCAGCTGATGTTGGTGTCCCACAACGCAGCAAACACCTCAGAAAAAACATCCACTCGGTTTTTATGGCTTTGCTGAGATGGGAGGCTGAACTGGCAGTGTGTCAAAACCTTGTACCCCTGTAGTTCACATCAAAATAGCTGGGTTAAAATGGATGTTCATTCCCCTAAAAATGGTATTTTCAGAGGTATTGATCCATAGCCAACTGGGATCACTACCATGGTGGCCAAGAAAAGATACCACATACCTGACACGTCCGTATCGCTTCGATTCAGCCAGCCATCCAAGAAGGAACCTAGCCTCGTCCCATGAATCGAGTCCTTGGATGCTTGTGACATCTCCCAGTCTTTAAAAGTCGCATCATATGGAGGGATTATGAAGGGTCAAAACATGTCAAAACCTTGTAATCCGGCTAAATATGTTCCTAAACTACCCACCTGCTCCTTGGAAATCTCTTTGCTATGCAACCTCCTTGAAACCAAATTGTTGCCTTTCATCTCCATTGGCAATTGTTCAACAACTGTCTGAGGCATTGGCATGAAAAGGACAAATTTGTAGCAGTGGTCCCTGGTGCTAACCAAGTTCCTGAGCACAGGTGGGTTCTGGTCAGGAGCATCCAGCTGAGCAGCTGGGCAAATGCGCGCATGCGCTAGCCGCTAGCGCTCGTTGAGGTTGAGGCGGCCAATCCCGTTGGGTGGGATTTGGGATCGGAAAGTCCAGCACCTGGGCAAAACACTCCAGAGTTTCCGCGCGATCGAAGTGAACCATGACAGTCACAGCATTCTCTTGACCATGTGGCAAAGTTCAGGCACTTGGGGTCTCAAAGAATTTGATGAAGACTAATTATTCAACGTTTCCATCTTTGATAGCTGCTGATCAATTTTGACCCCAAGTTGATTTCGAACTGCCACTCCTATCCACTCCTTTTGTCCGCAGGCGACGTCTTGCATCATGCGCCAACCAGCTTGTGACTACCAACGCGATCCCTGGGAATCAGCTTCAAATCAGCGCCGTGCTTCAGGAAAACGGCCCCCGCAGTTTGGTTCGGATTCAAACCAACTCCATCGTTGGTGATGACTGCGCTTGTCGATGGGTTCACCTCAGAGAGTAGCGCTCCACATGTCAGCCAAAAAGCATCCTGATGTATCCAGCATCAGAGTGACACTGCGGAAGAATCTCCGGAGGACAAAACAATAGAATATACATATACATATATCATCCTAAAGTAACATGTATTTATATATATATATTATAATAATCACATATATATAATATAAATTAATATAAAAGATCATTTGACACAACCTCCTGAAATTTCGTCGACGAACCTTGAACTCCTCCGCAGAGAATTTCACCACCGCAAGGAAGGGGGCTTCTTCTGGGACGGTAATCACCTAGATTCCCCCAACGAAAACAAGCAACGGGAGCAACGTGGCTCAACCTGTGGACTGACAAACCCCAGGAGATTGGATAGAACCCAAGTAGAACCCCGAGATTTTCATCAACCGACAGGGGGCTATGAGTGACTCATATGTTACAAGGAGAGGTCTATAACGGGGACAAATTGACTATATTGATCACTGTCATGAATCAAACTGCATCAAGTTGATGACATTCCTGAAAATAATGTTCGTGGAACCGATTCTCCGCCTTATACGGCTGAGTCTTCTCCGATGCCAGAGTGATCTTAAAGCTCACTTTTGGTTTTGCGGCCATGGCGTCGAGGACTCTTATGATCTTGAGCCCAAGATGACATGGCAGATGCATGAGTCAATGAGGGACAGTATACCAACATATAGCAAGATGATTAGGATTGACTAGGTATACCGCAGGCAGTGCAAGCAGTCCACAAAATAAAAAGCGAGAGATTGATGAACACAAGCAATGAAACATCGTTGCAAGCTTGTGCAGAATTTGTCCATGTTGATAGCATCCGTCTGGGCACAGGCACCACCATCAAAACCCCGAAGAGCAAAAGGAACAACGTGGTCATAAACTGAGCCGGAGCCTTGGAATATCTTCGAATATCGGTGACTACTGGAATTCTCAAAGGGCTCCTAAAAAGTGTCAAGTGAACAGCTGTGCTTGGTAAGGGCACTACCCATTGCAAATGAAGAATCCTGCGCCCAAACGGCAAGTTTGAATTAAATCGGCTGAGAGTGGGAAGGCAAGACATTGATGAACATTGGAGTTGCACCACAGTCCAGAACAAGGTGCAGGACACTCCAGTCACCAGGACAATCAGAGATCCTGCATTCGTGTCATGTGGCACAGGCGGTTGACATCTGCTGACCAAGCTGTTCTCAGGCCAGCCTATAAAGAAGAACAGCTTCCATTTCATGGTTTTCTCGATGCCAGCAACTCCCTGCGCGTGTTGCATGGTGTTGCATGGTGTTGCTAGATGTTCCAACTTCTTCTGTCTTCTTTCTCTTGAATCTTCTGCACAAGCCGTTGAGTGTGTCGGCCTGCCCTCCAATGAGGCCCTGCCCATCCATCCTGTAGGGCGCAAGCTTCAATCTGTCAGCAATGCAGCTTGACATTGCGATCAGTGGGATCAGTCCCATATGCTCCATGTATGGTATATTTTCCTACATTTGGGTGATTTCTAGGGCAAATGTTGGTAAATATTCCATACATCATACATGGAGCATATGGGAGTGGTTGCAGCGAAGTTCATTGCAGAAAGACGGGCTTCCGACCCAGCCGCGGCCACACCGCCGCTATTGGTTTCGGTGGTGAACATTGCTCCTCAACACACTGCGATGAAGCATGACATGGTAAAATTCTCTGCCAAACCGAGAGCCGACCGAGAGCACCCCGTCCTTGGAAAGAAGCCTCTGGCCACTCTGGCCCCCTCTATAAGTCTTTGAAGCTAATGGCGATTGGCCGGAGAATGTGCAACAACATTGAATCACCGAAACGTCCTTGAATCACCGAACAAATCCTTATGACCTGTAGAAACAAGAGTGTTTTCGTCCTTTGCCCAGATTTAGTTCAGTGCAATTTTCACTCGAAAAAGTGCCCTTCTGATCCATGTAAAATCCGAACAATTCCAAACATGGCTCCCATGCAACATCCCACACAACCACACGGGTCTCCCATGACCTCTAGCCCTGCCATAGACGTGATTCTGTTGTTCTGCAAGTACAGCTGCTGCAAACGCCTCTTCTCAACTTAGAAAGGTTCAAACGAACATTAAATACCCTCTGGCTATTTAACATAGCTATGGAAAATGGCCCTTTTTTTTCAGATGATTTTCCCAGCTAGAAACCTCCATTTATTTGTGGGATTTTCCATGGCTATGTTAGTCATAACCAGATGGTAATTTCATGTAATTTCAAATATATCCAAATCGGATGTCCGACTATTGGAAGACAGCCGCTTGCCTGTCAAACGCAAGAAACATCAAGAAACCGTCCCTGTTCTCCCTGGGAGAAACTATCGTTGAACATGTCAGAACCGCAGGCAGCAAAAAACAGCCAGGGCCTCAAATTCTGAATGCCAGAAAGGCTGACGATCAGATTGTCATATGCATACCTATGTATTCATAGGGCAAGTCCGAAGTCCTCTGGCCCTCGGAACAAGTGGGACCCCGAAATCCAGGAGTTTCACAACATGTCCCATATGTCCCTATCAAAAGAATCTAAACATTGTTATCTTAAGTGATTTTCAGGTCGTCCAGAACACAGCTGTGTATGCCGTTGTGTGTGCTCTGCTCACAAGATCTCAAAAGATGCGGGAGCACAGGACGTAGACGGCAGGCACCAATCGCAAACCTTCTAGGTCTGGTCCAATTCGCTTGTCTTAGCCAACACGTGGGCAAGAACAATCACACGTACAATGATATACACATGGAACCTGACCACAATATTAATATATATATATACACTTATAATCACTTATATATGGTGTTCGAAGGTGTTCAAAGGTGCTTAACTACCCACTTTTGGGTTTGAACTGTAGTATTACACGGAGGGTTGCAAACTCTTATGTAAATGTTATGGGTTCATCACTGCGCGGAAAATGCTGACCAATGTGCACCTTAGAGCCTTAGATCTGACTCACTTTTTGGAGCAACTGATTCCGATTATCGAAAATCCGTTGACGTTGTCAACTATTAAATTCTATTACAAGTACTAGCACATTGATCAGAAATCAATCGAAACAAATGTATATATATTATATATATATATACATCTCTCTCGCGGTAGTTGAACATGGACACAATCTGTAAATTTTCTGCGGACCGGACTCTGAATCTGCAAATGTGTCAATTTCTGGTTGAAGGCCTCTTGGCTCAGGTTGCCTCGGTTCGCCTGGGCGGGTTTTTAAGGCACTGAATATCCCATAGGATCCA
This sequence comes from Cladocopium goreaui, assembly GCA_947184155.2. NCBI lineage: Eukaryota > Dinophyceae > Suessiales > Symbiodiniaceae > Cladocopium > Cladocopium goreaui. Next base: position 74,258 of record CAMXCT020002471.1, on the reverse strand, counting down.
TGTATGCTATATGTGGTAACATTTACCATCAATATACCCCAAATGTTAGCATATATACCAGCACCATGGATCCTATGGGTATCCATGAACTTGAAAAAACATCAGGAATGCTTCCCGTTTGGAAAAATGAAACACTTCAACCCACTCTGTCTTGGAGCCAAACGTTGGTGGAGAAGGTTATGACCTGCCAGAGAGGGGTCTGACATCAGAGGCGCAGTTACTTCCAGAAAAGTTCCAATGATTCCTGGCCTGGCAGAATAATTTCGTACTTCACCTAACATACATATATTATTATTATATATAAATATGTTATAATGCATATACATTTACATGTGATATATTTATAAGACATACACACATAACATACACACATAATCAATCACATCATGCATAATATGAATGGACATCGCCGTCACTTCAACGCGCCTCTTGGGTCAAAGGCTGTCCCCGGGCCCGAGGAGCTGAAGCAACAGATGGAGTGCAAGTACCTGAGCTGAGAAACCTTGGGGATATCATGGGAACTCTACAGGATATTTGAATAACTATAACCAAGTAATATTTCATAATGCACATGTAAATATATGTATATATATTAATATATTAATATATTAATATAATTTATGTTAGTGGATGTCTGAAAATGAGGTATACATAGGTATACCATGTTATACCCCCATGAAAATTTCAACCACTGGATCCCAGAGATGCTACTGAGCTTCTGACTGCTGACTGGTACCCTGTTGGCCTTGTCGCTTTCCTGCGACAGACAGCGCAAGAGCGATGGCAAAAGGCTGCAGTCATATGCAATATTTGAATATATATATATATATACGTATATACATATACAATGATACATATTATATAATGTTGGCACCTGATTAGTAGCATGGTACTCTATTGTGGCAAACTTTTTCCTCCTTATTCAGTAACCTGCTGTTTGGTGGGGGGGGGCCTCTATTGTGGCAAATGTTTTTCCAGATTTTTTTAAAAAAATTGTTCCTAATTAATTAATTATTTTTTGAAATTATTTTTAAATTGGTTACTTAAAAATGTTTTTCTGTTTTTCATTTTTTTAAATTAAAGCTTTCAAATGCAAGGTTTTCCAAATAATTAGATGCCTTATTAAACCCTTATTAAAAAACAGCATCCAGACAATTTTTCAAGGTGGTACCCCATGAGTGGCTGAGTTACTCAATAATATGAATGTTTGGATGGTACTCTATTGTGCCCAACAACTTTTGGGGTTGAAAAAAAATCAAAAACCCTTTCTCCACCTTTCTTTGAGTAAAGCTGGTCCATTTACTTTAGGAAACCATATTTGTGTCAAAGCTTTAAAATGCAAGGTTTTCCAAATAATTAGATGCCTTATTAAACCCTTATTAAAAAAACAGCATCCAGACAATTTTTCAAGGTGGTACCCCATGAGTGGCTGAGTTACTCAATAATATGAATGTTTGGATGGTACTCTTTTGTGCCCAACCACTTTTGGGGTTGAAAAAAAACAAAAACCCTTTCTCCACCTTTCTTTGAGTAAAGCTGGTCCATTTACTTTAGAAAACCATATTTGTATTAAAGCTTCAAAATTCAAGGTTTTCCAAATAATTAGATGCCTTATTAAACCCTTATTAAAAAAACAGCATCCAGACAATTTTTCAAGGTGGTACCCCATGAGTGGCTGAGTTACTCAATAATATGAATGTTTGGATGGTACTCTATTGTGCCCAGCAACTTTTGGGGTTGAAAAAAAAACAAAAACACTTTCCCCACCTTTCTTTGAGTAAAGCTGGTCCATTTACTTTAGGAAACCATATTTGTGATAAAGCTTTAAAATGCAAGGCTTTCCAAATAATTAGATGCCTTATTAAACCCTTATTAAAAAGCAGCATCCAAACAATTTTTCAAGGGTGTACCTCATGAGTGGCTCAGTTTCTCAATAATATGAATGTTTGGATGGTACTCTTTTGTGCCCAACAACTTTTGGGGTTGAAAAAAATCAAAAACCTTCTCCACCTTTCTTTGAGTAAAGCTGGTCCATTTACTTTAGAAAGCCATATTTTTGTTAAATCTTTAAAATGCAAGGTTTTCCAAATAATTAGATGCCTTATTAAACCCTTATTAAAAAACAGCATCCAAACAATTGTTCAAGGTGGTACCCCATGAGTGGCTCAGTTACTCAATAATATGAATGTTTGGATGGTACTCTATTGTGCCAAGCAACTTTTGGGATTGAAAAAAATCAAAAACCTTCTCCACCTTTCTTTGGGTAAAGCTGGTCCATTTACTTTAGAAAGCCATATTTGTGTTAAATCTTTAAAATGCAAGGTTTTCCAAATAATTAGATGCCTTATTAAACCCTTTTTAAAAAACAGCATCCAAACAATTTTTCAAGGTGGTACCCCATGAGTGGCTCAGTTACTCAATAATATGAATGTTTGGATGGTACTCTATTGTGCCAAGCAACTTTTGGGGTTGAAAAAAAAAACAAAAACCTTCTCCACCTTTCTTTGAGTAAAGCTGGTCCATTTACTTTACAAAGCCATATTTGTGTTAAATCTTTAAAATGCAAGGTTTTCCAAATAATTAGATGCCTTATTAAACCCTTATTAAAAAACAGCATCCAGACAATTTTTCAAGGGGGTACCTCATGAGTGGCTCAGTTACTCAATAATATAATTGTTTGGATGGTACTCTATTGTGAGCACCAACTTTTGGGAGTGAAAAAAAAACAAAAACCCTTTCTCCACCTTTCTTTGGGTAAAGCTGGTAATGACTTTTTACTTTAGAAAGCCATATTTGTGCTAATTAAAAGTTTAAAATGCAAGGTTTTCCAAATAATTAAATGCCTTATTAAACCCTTATTTAAAAACAGCACCCAGACAATTTTTCAAAGGGGTACCTCATGAGTGGCTCAGTTACTCAATAATATAATTGTTTGGATGGTACTCTATTGTGAGCACCAACTTTTGGGAGTGAACAAAAAAAACAAAACCCTTTCTCCACCTTTCTTTGGGTAAAGCTTGTCCTTTCACTTTAGAAAGCCATATTTGTGTTAAAAGTTTAAAATGCAAGGTTTCCCAAATAATTAGATGCCTTATTAAACCCTTATTAAAAAACAGCATCCAAACAATTTTTCAAGGGGGTACCTCATGAGTGGCTCAGTTACTCAATAATATGAATGTTTGGATGGTACTCTATTGTGCCAAGCAACTTTTGGGGTCGAAAAAAAAACAAAACCCTTGAAAGTAAATTGAAATCAATTGAAAGTCAATTGAACGTAAATTGAATTCAATTAAAAGTAAATTGAAAATCAATTGAAAGTAAACTGAAATCAATTGAAAGTAAATTGAAATCAATTAAAAGTAAATTGAAATCAATTGAAAGTAAATTGATTTCAATTAAAAGTAAATTGAAATCAATTCAAAAAATTGTTTAGGGTGGGGGGGCGCAAAGAAATGGTCAGTTATTGAGTAGACTAAAATTGTTTGAGGGGGGGGGGGCCCGCCCACTAATCAGTCGACAACATTATATATATATATATTATATATATATATGATTGAATAATATTGAATAGGTGTGGACACAGTTGAAGGAAAAGCATGAAAAAACAAAAACAACTGAACTAATTGAGAGAACAAATGTCGCGATCATTCTGCGATGGCTCTGCTGTCAAGCCTCTTCTTCCGAGCCAAGCTCCTGCAATCATTCACCAACTCGATGAGTTTTTAATGATGTGTTGCGATCTTTGCACTGCACTGATGCGCCTCCACAAAGTCTGCAAAGTTTGGCATGCCCTGCAGATAGCAAAAGCTCATCCAGGGCGGTGGGATTTGGCATGTCAAAAATCAGAAATGAGGCAGACTTGGCTGGAGTACCCTGCCTCCCTTGTCTCCGAGCTTCAGAGCAATCTTTATCGGAAGAACATCAAGGTTCCATGCCACACATTCGTGTCATGCGGTTGTCACATGTTGTCACTAATCTTTCTGGGAGTGCAATTGTAACATGTTCTTTCGAAGAACGATTGCTTGCTCCTTTGCTCAACCGTATACTGTTTGCTATTCCGACTTGCTCCTTTGAGCATACGTGCCAGCAAGAAAAACAAACATGTTTGTGTGCACTTTCATTGCATGGGGGGACAAAAATGAAGCAGACCAACGCCAATAATAGTGGCTGTGCAAACTTCTCCAATTGACCAAAGCGGCGCCCAAAGTGGCCGTACAAAAGGAATCTGGCGAATGAATTCAACCCGTTGATGCACCACGCGGAAGGCATGCAACTTCTCATTTTTTGATATTTGTTGCATCCAGGAGGCGAGTCTGACTCGGCACAACTCCAGCTAAATCAGCTAAATCAGCCGTTTTCGAAGCCTCCGTGGCTTAGGAAACTCGTGCTCTTGCTTTGTGTCCTCGCGTTCCACCCTCCAATCGCGGCCTCCAAGACCTTGAGGCGGAAGATCCCGAACGAAGGGGGGGGGTTTACTGATGGCTACCATGGTATAACCATGGTATAACCATGGTATAACCATGGTGAAATATTCCGCATCAATTGTGATATATTGGGATCATAGGGAACCATGATATATATATATATATATATTATGAATATGTATGTATATATTATTATTATTATTATTATTTTTATTATTGTTGTTATTATTATTATTGTTATTATTATTATTATTTTTATTATTGTTGTTATTATTATTATCATTATTATTATCATTATATATTTATAACATGATATAACTATAACCCCTACAGCATGTTATGGTCATGAGTCATGATGTTTAGAGCCGGGAGATCAACTCCTGAGGGAGCAAGGAGCAGCACATAGGAAGAAAAAATATGTCAAGAGAAGCTGAAGGGGGAACGTTCAAAATCAATGACAAAGTAGCAACCACAGCATCCGATAAAGTCTGAGCAAACACTCAAGGTTTCCAAATGCTGCTTTACAAAACAGAGCAGTATCAAAAACCTACTGTAACCTACTGGGGATTCCCAGTGTAACCCCCAAAAATCATCAAACGGCACGCTTGAAACTGCTCAATTGACTCAATTGACTTGCTATTCCAGTCTTTGAGGCTTCAGCGCGTGCCATTTGCTAACGTCCTCCGGCTTAAAGAACCAAAAGCTGTAGTCAGTGTCCAGGTAAACCTGAGCCATGCGTGACGAGTATTCAAGGGCTATGCGGCTATTCAAGGGCTTGAAGAATGGGAGGGCACTCGTAACGAGGTAATTATACACCAATGTTCATCCATTCCCAATTTTCGCCTCAGTCCGCCCTGGGAGCAACGAGACAAACTCCAAAACAGCTCCTGGGCCGGGAGTTCTCAAGTCGTCAACATACTTACCCCAGTTGCAAACATCCAGGTAAGCATGAAAAAGTACCATAGACTTAACAGTTGTCTCAGGATGTTGAAGGCTCATTTTTAAGTTGTGTGTTTGTCCTGCTGACCTCAAGACGTCTTGAGTCACAACTGAGGCGCAAACGCATGAGCCCTGGGAACGACATCGAAAAGTCATGTCCTGCACGCGAGGTCGTTCCCAAGATGTTGCGCTCCCTATCCCTGCGGTCCCTGCGATTCCCTGCGGTCCCAAGAATCGCCTGCCATCACCCCACCAGGGCGAAGTTTGGGCCACCATGCCTTGAGATCCTGGGGGGCCATCGTTGTGACCCGGCTATTGATGAAAATTGTGTTTGAAAACAGTGGGAAGCACAACGGGAAACATGATGATAAAACACAAGGTCTTGTGGTGCCCTATGGACAGCGCTAATTGGATAGGCTGTGTAGGCTTTATAGGCTTTATAGGCTGTATCACTTGTATAACCACAAACCTCAAAGCATTCCAGAACTTTGCTTTTAGAGTTTTTTCGTCCACACTAGCTGTACACACTAGCTATGGGTCGACTTATTGCGTACTCCAAAGAGACGTGATGGTAACATGTGAAGGTCACCAATATATCTGTGTTTCCCTGGTCTGAAACTTTAACCCATCATAGTTCAGTTTAGGCATTTATTCACACGAATGCATGTTCGTTGGGGTGGCTTCAGTGTAGCTCCGAAAACATCCTGAAGCTTTGAAAAGGGCCGACCCCACTTTTTCTCAAGGCGACACGTTTGGACATGTTGTGGTCAACTATCACCCGCCCATGATGCTTTCGCAGAATGGACATTCATCTCAGCTGTGCGGTTTTTCGTTGATCCGCAGCTAGGATGAAGGAAGATGCACAAGTGGCACTATTTCTTTGCGACTTGAGCCATGATTAATTTAGATGTATTGAGATCGATTGCAACTATGATCTGATTGGTGGTTTCAATCCATATGCTGGTCAATTGGGATTTCAAAAGGGTTGAATCGGGTTGAACATACAACATCTTATATATAAGTATCATATTCTAATTCTAAACCACCAACCAGTGATTGATTAGTTAAACAATATGAAACAATAACTGGAACATGTTGGAACTCAGACTGCAGTCAGCCAGAGCCACAAGTTGACGAGCAGAAACCTCAACACAGCTGCATCCAGGCGGACACAGGCTATCCCTCATTTTCCCAAATCAAATTGCTAATGGGGGCAGCAAATTTGGGGCTTATCATTGAATCATCATACCCCTGCAAATATATATATATATAATAATAATGATAATAATAAAATAATAATAATAATAATAATATATTATGTAAATATATATATATATATATATACATATACATATATATATATATATATACATATATACATATATATATACATATATATATATACGTATATATATGTATATACATTGTTATTTTGAGGTATCAAACACACCCACATGCCGAAGAGTACATGGTGGCCTGAGTCTGGCACTCCGGTTGTTGTCATTTCATGCTTCACGATTGCTGTTTCGGCAGGATGGCCTCTGTTTATTTAGGATACCAACATCATATCAGCTTCTGCGAATTATCATTTAATTATATATATATAATATAAATTAATATAATATACCTATACTATTACTAAGACTATTATCACTATTCTGCAACAAAGGTGTGTTTGATCCTGTCGATCTTATAAGTTGACGAAACTTGCAGCAAAGAAACAGAACGGCAGTGACTGCCAACCCGACAAGTACCGGTTCTTGGCCTCGCATGGTGATCAGAAATCAATCAACATAGCGATGTTTGGTTTAGGTGGAGAACTCTGCCAAACAGCTGAAACATGGTTAAACATAGCGAAACATGTTTTGCGAAACATTCGGAGCAAAACATGGGGAAATCTACTCTGATTTCCAGCAAAACATCATCCCAACCCCAATACAGTTCCCAACAGATCCCGACCTGGAAGCTTCTTTGATGAGCGTGAAAGAAGCAAGGCTACTGGTGGCAAAACGCCATAGAGCAGCACAGATGGAAACGCACCCGCAAAAGAGAGGAGTGGCAAATAGAGCTGAGGGCCGATACAGGCGGTCAGAGCTGGTAGCATAACTGAGGCTACTTTGGCCCGTTGGTTGTCCTCCAAGGAACAGGAACCCGTGGCTGCGCACAAGGCATCAGCAGCAAATTGGCCCAAAGCCAAGTATGATGCGATGAGGGTGGTGCCGATGGCCCCAGCGGCCAACAGTAACACCGGAAGAGCAATGCTCCAGGGCCCATGCACCAGTTGGAGCACTGGATCTTCCGCTCCATCCAGGTTCAAACGTGAGCCCAGCAATGCAGCAACGCACACCCAAATGATACCAAGGATCAATGGAATCACGGATCCAAGCAAAATGGTGTTGCGGATCTTTGAGGATCTCTGAGCGCCCATTCTTTCAACCACCAGTGGAACTGATTGGCCATAGCAGAGCAAATTGAAGAAGATTGGCAATGCCCAAGTTGTGGTGCCAGCAGCTGGAAGGAGCGGTTTCCAATTTTCCCTGGGTAAGTTGCTGATGAGTTCTGGAAGCTCCGCAAAGCTGATGGTCATGCAGGAATTCACCACTAAGAGAGCAAAACCAATGACCATCAGGGCAGTCAGGATGGTGTTTGTTTGCTCCACCAGTTTCACCGGCATCTCGAACGTAAAGAGGCCCAGAAAGATGCTGGGAAGAATGCAACCTCCAACGTAAGGCAAACCCATCAAAGTCTCCAGCAACTCCCCAGACTTCGCGACTTGAGCAGTGACAACTGCCAGCATCTGAAACAGAAACGCCACGGAGCAAACCACTGCTGCAGAGTCTCCCAATCTGCGTTGGGCCACCGATACGATGGACACCCCTTCTTGCTCCAACATAGGTCGATCTTCACGACTTTGAACTGCCTCAAGAGCCTTGTCTGTTAGGGTCTGAGCTGATACTTCTGCATAGACGGTGCACAATGCTGCAATAAATGCCCAAGCCATTCCCAAGCCAACCAGTGATGGTAGAATCCCCAAGGGCGCCGTCACCAAAGGAAGTGCCAGGAAACCTCCCCCAAGGGCACTACCAGCAATCACCGCCACACCATCTTTCACTCCCATCACTTCCACATCTTCCTGCAGATCTGGGGCATCTCTTGCTGCATTTCTCTGCTTCACTTTCACCGTGAACGGTACGGCCCTGCCGCCTCGACGCGTCCTCGGACGCCGGAAACATCGGCCGAAGACAGAGGGCCTCGGGGCCAATCCCACCGGTCCCACCGCCACCATCGTCTCAAAGGACAATTCTGGTGACAACAGCAACCTGTGAATCAAAATGCTCAAAGTCAACCTGTGAAGCTTCCTCCAGCGCAGCATGGCGGATCCATTTTTTCAGAGGAGACTTAAATATGCTTAAATTATGTCATGATCAACTAGCATCAATTAGCAATGTATGTTTTCAGCCTTTGGAGGCACCAAAAGATGCTACAGGTCTTGAGCTGTTCTTCTCATCTTCGTGTGCGTTGCTGTTGCTATTCAATTTGGACTGGAAGCGCCATGGCTTGAGGCTAGGCAGCAAGTAGTGGCTATAAGCAGCCCCAGGTCATCAGAAATGACACCCAATCACAGCAGAATTTCTCAAAGCAACTGCTGGCATTGAGATAATTGAGATTGCTTTGTCTGAGAAAGAGGCTACAATCATCAACAACCATCATTTTGTATACCCATTTTCAGACACACCCAGATGCAATGTCAATTGGATGTCCTGTGAGACTGACTCATAGTCATGAGCTCCATCGATAAAAACAAGGTCAAGTGATCCACCAAGGATACCTCGGCTGCAAGTGACTTGGGCTGAAACATGGTGATGGACAACTAAGATAACTAAGGTCATGGCGCTTGCTGGCAGCAACAGATCCAGTGGCATGGATGCCTACCTGAATTTCCGCACATATCAACATGGTCAGCGGACAAAAAATCTGAGAAGAATGCAGGCAACTTGCTCGCTGAACTCAGCAATAATGATATTAATTGAATATATATATATATATGTTGAATTATATTGAATTATATTGATATATCAAAATCCCTCACAGTGGAGATGTATGACTGCTACAACCGCACTGTCCAGAAGCACTTCTTTGGCTTGGTGACTCGTGGAGTGCCTGGCTTGTCCTCGCTTTGGCAGTCGACATGTCGTGAGTTGTCCGTGAAAAAAACGCAGGTTCTGTGGGCTCCTCAAGATTTCCACATCGTTCGGCTGGCCATGGGCCCGTGCGGGGTACAGCTCGGCCCTGGTATGGCAATGATTGGCCCTTTGGTCAATCCTACCAATGATGATTGCGAGCAAAGTGTGTAGGAGAAACAGGGAAAAAAAAAACATCCACAGACCGAACTCTTTCGAGCGAATTCAATCGAGTAGTCCAAGTGTTCAGACACTTTCAGATGTTTTTTCAAGGGCACACCGCACACATCATCATGACAAACTCATCGAAGAAAAAGAGAATCACATAAGTAAGTCAGTCCAATCAGTAGTTCTAAACATCTCATCATATCTCATCGTTCCAGCAAAAAACAATGTAATATGTCAGATCAGTTGATGCCTGATAGGAGCGATGAGTAGCGGCACGTCCATCAAAACAGTAGGTCCTCAGGACGAAGAGGCGCGACACGGGACGAGGACCTCGTACCTCCTGAACTATGAGGCAAAGATTAAAAAAAACACCGCCGATTAATGATATCCAATGATCATTAATCATCATTAACATTACTATAGTTGGATAGTTCCAATGATATCAATGATCATGAATAATCATGAAAACACGAGCTATCGCTCGTAGATAACTTCAACAGAAGTCTTGGGCCACTGCGCAGCCAAGGCTGCGAAACGTTGCTCCACACGCTTCCGGGCCTGCCACAAGGTCCGGGTGTGGGTAACAAATTGACCCTGGCGTCCCTTGGCTTTTCACAAGAACATAGCATTAAAAATAAACAAGAATAGCGATTAAATAGCATTCACTCAAATCCACATTAGCATAATGTATTACATTATGATGCTATTTGGGTGGCTTCCCAATATATGGAAAAATAACATTCATGTTCCAAACCACCAACCAGTATAAATTATATTATCTAATATCCATTATTATCCATTATTAACCAGTATTAACAATTATTAACCATTATTAACCATTATTAACCATTATTAACCATTATTAACCATTATTAACCATTATTAACCATTATTAACCATGATACTATATACACTATATCCATATCCATGATATCATATTGTTTAATATACCATGATATTATATGGAACATGATCATCCCACTATTTTTAATATATACCATGTTTATACACTATTATACACTATTAACCACGGTTGGTGGGATGTGATACTTCTCCACGCATGGTCCGTTTCCTCCGCAACTCGTCACGGTCACACGGCACATCACGGCACCTCTGCGCCAGTCACCTCGCCCAAGTGCCGCTTTTCATTCAGACTGGCCTCACGAAAAATTAGGAAGAACAAGAACAATGGTATAGAATAAAAAAATATGTATATATATATATACATATATATATATATGCATATAAACAATTGGTACATGTGATCATATAAATGTATATTCTATATTTAATTCTATTTATATGATATATGAAATAGGATATGAATGAATATAAGAAGAATATATAATACGTATATACGTATGAATGATCATGATCATTGATGATTATTGGGGATTGGTTTTTCCCAAACAATAATGGTTATACATTTTGATAAGCCCTTGGATTCTTGGGTCCAGCATTGGTTGGACCTTTGGCAAGCCCCACAAAGCCCCACTTTTGCTGCACCTGAAAGACGGGGTTGCCATCCCAAGTATCGACTAAGTGTACCTCAGATGCTGCGACCGATGCAGCATGATGCAGCTGCTATCAGCTGAGAGCTGCATGCTGCCCAGTGGCTGCTTCCAGGGGAAGCCGTTTGGTCAGCAGTGCCGCTGATGTATCACCCATGAAAACACCAACCTACCCAGATGGGGCCATCAAAAGTGCAGATCCGAAACTTCCCAGGGCTTTTCATTGATGTTTTTTGTGAGTTGATGACATGTTTTCTTTTCCTGGAATGACAATCTTATGGACACTGGTGTTGCTGACTCCTGAAAGTTGAATTTTGACGTTGACAAAATTCGCCACACGATTTTCAACACTCAAAGTTCCCGAGGAAACACGGACTGCCTCAGCCATGGCAACCTGCTTCCAGTCTGTCCTTGCAAAAGGCGTCTTTTAATCCTCCATGACTCTATGCACTGTACTGCGAGAAAAGTCCCATGACCCAAAACCAAAAGAACTTACAAAAATCATAAATTATTCCCGCCGAAATAAATATCCCCAACTAATATCCCAAGCAACTGCCAGAAGCTCTCAACTCTTAGTGACGGCCTTGAAATGTGGATGTCATGTGTCCTCGCCTGCTCGATAGCATCTCCACTAGGTGCTCCACGACGAGCTTAGCCGTGCAGGAACGGCTAACATCACCCGGAATATCCGGAATCTGCTTGGAAAAATCTGGAACACACACACCCACATTTGTCATCATTTGGAGGTTTCCTGAGTCATGGGTGTACCTCCAGTTCTCCATTTATAGATCATTTTTCCATGAAATCCGCCCGCACCGAAGGTGCTGGGGCGTGATCGTCCGGATGGCACTCGTAAAAGGTTACAGGTTTACCTGGGGGGGGGGGCCCATTATTCGGCCAAAACCTCCTGTTTTTGATAGGTCGTGACGCTCGCCTTCAAAAAACACTGTAAAAAACAGTACGGAAGACACCTGTTCGTGAACGCGCCCGTCCAAAATCGGCAAGCGAAAAGTGAAAAAAAACCTGTGTTTTTCAACTTTTTGACCTCAATTTTTTGGTTTGCAACATCTTTTTTTGCGGTTCCGCAGGTGGCCGGGCCCGGAGGCGGATTTTTGAGTTTTTGGACCCGTTTTCGGACTGATTTTCGTCGTTTTGTGATAGCAGAAACACTGGTTTTTACAGTGTTTTTCTGTCTTCTGCATGCCTGACGGCTAGCTTCAAAACTTCCAAAAACCTCGTAAATTACGCTGTTTTATGTTACGGTGTGAATGAAAACATCGTAAATACCAGTGTTTTTTGACGTTGGTTAAAAAAACACTGTCAATTACAGTGTTTTTGGCCACCTGACCCTCAAAAACCATGGTATTTGCAGTGGTTTCTGCTTCTCACCGCGCAAAAACACTGTAAATAACAGCAATTTCGCCGTTTTTTCATGTTTTTCGCTATTTTTTGAACTGCGTTGGTCCGCTATACATGGCTATCAAATTCTTCGCGTTTTTTTTTTCCGACAATCAGTACTTTCGGATGTTTTTGGTCTCAATGGCCGACATCATTGGCAGTTACGAGCGGTCGCGAAGGTGTGAGAACAACATCGTTCAAACCGTGGCGGCCGCACAGGGGTTCTTGTCGCGGAGCGACGGCAATAGGAGAGAACAATGGCAGTAGAAGAGAACAATGGCTGACATCATTAACAGTGTGGACCGTTCACTCGATATGTACATATATGATCTTTATATATATAGATATATCTCTGCTGTGTGAGCCCAACGATGCGGTGCGGGCGGTTGCCGTCGCGAAGCGACGTGAATAAACCATCAATTTTGGGCAACATGGATGGATCAAATCCATGGAATTTTCCACCAAATTGGAGGATGCTATCCCAACCATCCAGCGATTTGGCCCCGGATGCCCCGGGCACCTGCCGTTGGTCCACGCCACGGGGAACAGCCCACGGTGGCAGCCGGAAGAGTGGCGCGAGCTGCGAACCCCAGGCATGTTCTGCTCCTTGGAGGTCCCTGGAATGGTTAAATTTCATGATTGTTAATGATAATGTTGTAGTTAATAACAGTTAATAACATTGATATTGATGATTGTTGGTTAAGAATGGAAAAAATCCTCTGGTAAACGTTTACATAACTATGGAAAACCACCATTTTTAATGGGTAAATCAACTTTATTTGTGTCTATTTCCCAGAGGGTAGCCTATGTGGCTTAAACTTGGGGTACCCCCCAAATCATCCAAAATCAGTGAATCTAAAAATCAATTCTAGTATTGAAACGCATGGTTTTGGTTATCCAGCATTGGCAGAAATACCCAGTCGCATACGACTGGGTTGTTTGAGACAACTCAGGGAAACTAATCATGATTGCGAAACACATGTTCCATCCTAATTGGTTGGGAGATACGGGACCGTCGAAAGCGTCATCAGCGAAGGTCCCATGATCAGCGGCAAGCTTCGAAACATCGGCAAGAAAATGTTGTCGTAGAAGTACCAAAACCTGAAGCAATTGCAGAAAAAACTGCAATGTTAATCAATATGATGATATATTATTTTAAAAAAAATATTATATGTGAAATGATTATCATGAAATTATTCCATGGACCATATCTGTGAAGACGTTGTTCGCTTGCGAAGCCAAACAACCGGGGTTTACTGGGACAAAAACGGGGAATTTTCCTGGTTTGTTCAGCCAGAAAAATTCCCAGGTCTTCGTCGACACATATGTTTCCTGGTTTTTGGGCGTTTGGGACAACAATGTGGAGTGAGAGAAAGCCTTGATGACATCCAAACATTACTGGTTTTTGTGGTGCAATATGCTCATCTCGAAAAATGATGGACTTCGTCAATGGAAAGGATGACATGCCATATTAGAAATGGAAAATAAAAGCCATGTTTGACACCACCAAGCAGTGATTATTGACCATTATTAACCATTATTAACCATCAGTACCCCATACAAAACTAATGTTTGAAACCAGCAAGCAGATTATCATGCGTGCCATGTTTTTTCAGTGTTTTTTATCCACTATGGATGCGAACATTCATCCGCACAAGCAAGGCTTACCCTCTGGTAAACGTTTACAGAAAACTATGGAAAATCACCATTTTTAATAGGTCGATCCACTGTTTCTATGGCCATTTTCAATAGCAAACTGTTTGTTTACCAGAGGCTTAGTTTTGAAGTGATAAATTCATTTATTATGGCCAGTGCATTAAGACCTCCATGGCCGCGATTTTCGATGGAGAGAAGCCACCAAGTGATATCCCAGCATAGGCGAGAGGGTCTTCCTGGAACCGTCCCTGGGGTTAGCCTAGGCTATACCAGAAATAGTCCAAGAAGAATAGTATATGGTTGTGAGTCAAAACCCTGGCACCCGGATGGTACCTAAAATAGCTGGTTAATGGATGTTGATTCTTCCAAATATGGTAATAATAGGTTTTGACCCATCCCCATATATGTACAATCTTGTACAATCCACCTGGCAAAGATGTAGCAAGTTCATCGTTCTTGATGCATCAGTTCTGATTGCTCTGGTCAGCCAAGCAACTCGAACAACCACGACACCCAAGTTGGAATTGATTGTGCCTCGATTGAAATGTGTCTGAACTCTTGATTGTGTTCATCACATCCAAAAATATGGTGCATTTGGGATCATCATCACAACTAGCCTTGGAACAAGATCCTTGAAACCAGTTTGCAAGTTTTGATCTGAAGCAGAAAAACACTCACTAGTGGCCATCCAAGAGACAAAATCCACAAAGACCGATCTGTCGTAGTAAGGCAAAAAAGGGTGCCTACCAGCAACAACTGGATTCGCCAACCCGAGATCCTATAGTCAAATAGGCTCACCAGAGGTGCAGTAGGTGTGTTAAAGACCTGGTTACAACTTCGGAAAGTAGGGCTTAAGTCCACGCACAATTATTTTGAGGGTATAATTAATCTACTTGCCATGGGGTGACCCACCAAGTATACCATATAGTGATATAGTATACATGTATTATACCCTGTGTTTGGACAGCCCCATTTTCCATATTTCCCCCGTTGTTGATCCCGCGCCTCAAGCTGATCCATGGGAGCTCGGCGAAGTGCCGTGCAAGGTCTGTGTAAAAGCTCGCCTTAAGCCACGAGTCGCCGTCCCCGGGGTCGCGGGGGTCCCGGTCCCGGGGATCTCCGGGAACCAAACATCAACAAAAAGATACAACAAGTAAACAAACAGCAAGCAAATACCCTCTGGTAAACTAACATAACTATGGACAATCACCATTTTTAATGGGAAAACCCACTATTTCTATGGCCATGTTCAATAGCTATGTTAAATTACCAGGGGGTAGTACAACAGTAGCCATCAGCAACATGAAAAAACAATCCTTGCATGGCATTTTTTCCAAGTCGGCCTTGAAGGGGTGCGAGAGGCAGTCTAAAGGCACCTCCATTGGGATGTTATTTTCAGCAGGCCTTGGTGCGGAACTCAGGGTGTCTACCCTGTGGTCCTCCATGAAAAACATCCATAAACATCCATAAACCCATAGGATCCATGTATGGTATATATGCTAACATTGGGGGTATATTGATGGGATCCATGTTACCATATATAGCAGCACCATGGATCCTATGGGAAATGGATGATTGAATTGACGTGAATGAGATATGTAAACCATCGATTTCCATAGGATCGATTCTCACTACCGGGTAACTTGATAGAGAAACAGACCCTAAACCCCCGGGAAATCGCCTGACCAGCGCCGCCACACGGGCACATCGCAAATGGTTAGCCCTCGTTTTTAGTACCTCCCATGCGGCGGACATTTGGCAGCTCTCAGCCGTTGCTGGTTTGGCAACTTGTGAGGTGTCAAAACCGTGTCTCGTGCCCCCCCCTTGCATCAAAACTGTTAAAAGAGATTAAAAGAGGATGTTCTGTTCATCAGATAAATTCGCATTTGGAAATTTGGTAGGTTCCGGCCTACATTCACTTGGGTGATTGGTCCATGACTCAGCTTGTTCTGATATGCGTCAGCCTCTGGGACTGTCCTATTTTCACGAAATTTCCCCATCGTCACTTTTCAGAGTTGGGTCTGTCTGAAAATTGGCTTTGACCGGTTTGACCAAAAATAATACCCTCTGGTTATTTAACATACAGTAGCCATGGAAAATCCCTTCTAATTGGAGGTTTAATGGGAAAACCATCTATAAATGAGCCATTTTCCATGGCTATGTTAAATAACCAGATGGTAATGTTTGTTATTAAATTGGTATCATTAAACTGCCATAAATTCCCTATCATTAAACTATTGATCATCACTTTCCCTATCATTAAACTGCCATAAATTTTGAGGGTGTCAATCCTCCACTTTCAGACTAATCCACCATTAGATCCCCAACCATTTAACTCATCCCGGGATTGTTTTCTTACATCACCATGAATATGTCTCTTATATTCGCAACAAATTGCTTGAACATCCAATATATTATTATATATATTATTGATTATATATCCAATTAAAACCCATTAAAACCTACTAATCCTACTAACCCCCACTAAATAATGTCAAATCCCACATTTTGATTATTCCAATCCCTCAGACTTCAGACCTTGGCGTCAATGCTGCCCGCTTCCGCTCCAGCTGCTGCAAAGACGGTCTGCAGGGCGGCGAAGGCCTCTGGGCCCTGAAGCGGGAGCACATTTTGAAGAAGTAGATATGTAATACAAGCTACATGATATTATGTCAATGTGTATACAAATATGTATACAGATATGTATATATATAATTATATATACATATTTATAATTATATATAATTTAATTTAATTTAATTATATATATAAGATGTATGTATATATATATATATCAGTTAACAATATATTGATATGTTATTATATATAGATTATATATATACACAGTGTATTACAGTATATATACATCGGAAATCAACAACTCGAAAATTGTGCCGCGGGAATTTCGGGGCACACTTTCAGTGGCTTTTTGTTAATGTGTTTGCACATCGTCCTCTTAGACTCTTTGGCCAAGACAGTATCGGGATAGTATTTGTGCATGCATTACATTGCATTACATTGCATTACATTGCATTACATTGCATTACATTGCATTACATTGCATTACATTGCATTACATTGCATTACATTGCATTACATTGCATTACATTGCATTACATTGCATTACATTGCATTACATTGCATTACATTGCATTACATTGCATTACATTGCATTACATTGCATTACATTGCATTACATTGCGTTACATTGCATTACATTGCATTACATTGCATTACAATAGCATTACATTGCATTACATTGCATTACATACATAGCATTACATAGCATTACATAGCATTACATAGCATTACATAGCATTACATAGCATTACATAGCATTACATAGCATTACATAGCATTGCATAGCATTACATAGCATTACATAGCATTACATAGCATTACATAGCATTACATAGCATTACATAGCATTACATAGCATTACATAGCATTACATAGCATTACATAGCATTACATAGCATTACATAGCATTACATAGCATTACATAGCATTACATACATAGCATTACATACATAGCATTACATACATAGCATTACATACATACATACATACATACATACATTACATACATACATACATACATACATTACATACATACATTACATACATACATACATACATTACATACATACATTGCATACATACCATACATACATACATACATACATCCACCCATCCATCCATCCATCCATACATACATTAATTACATACATTAATTACATACATTAATTACATACATTAATTACATACATTAATTACATACATTAATTACATACATTAATTACATACATTAATTACATACATTAATTACATACATACATACATAGATACATACATACATAGATACATACATACATACATACATACATACATACATACATACATACATACATTACATACACTACATACATTACATACACTACATACATTACATACATTACATACGTTACATACATTACATACATTACATACATACATACATACATACATTACATACATTACATACGTTACATACTTTACATACATACATACATACATACATTACATACATACATACATACATTACATACATACATTGCATACATACATCCATCCATCCATCCATCCATCCATCCATCCATACATTAATTACATACATTAATTACATACATTAATTACATACATTAATTACATACATTAATTACATACATTAATTACATACATTAATTACATACATTAATTACATACATTAATTACATACATACATACATACATTAATTACATACATACATACATACATAGATAGATACATACATACATACATAGATACATAGATACATACATACATACATACATACATACATACATACATACATACATACATACATACATTACATACATTACATACATTACATACATTACATACATTACATACATTACATACGTACATACATACATACATACATTACATACATACGTACATACATTACATTACATACATATATATATATATATATGTATATCAATGTATAGTTATATTAAATATGTATAATTAACATATATCATAATTGCGTATATCTAATGACAATGGATCACAATAAATGACAATAATAGATTAACATAGATTATATAACTACGTATATAAATCATATTGGGGGTCAGCTGCTGTTCAAAATCCTCTGTGGTTGCCCCGAAAAGGAGACTTGCACGATGGCCTCTTCCCCCATACAGGCTGAGAGAATCGCTGAGGAGTTTTCCTTCTTGAGACCCGCTGCTTCCTATGGGGCAGGCACCGCACCGGGGTGGATCGGGGTGGTGCTTCCAAGATCTTCCAGGCCGATGCCGCAAAAAAATCAAAAATGCTCCGAAAAACTGGGCCTTTTTCAACAAGGGAATTGATGATGGTCAGTCACAAGTCGACTTAAATCACTGACTTTTACACCCAACTATCCATGGTTGTCCTATTCATTCATCAAGGCCAAGACCACCAACCAGCGATGCGTGCCGGCCGTTCCCTTCCTGACAGCTACTCAGCCGGGCAGTGGAGCTGGAATCTGGCTCGATGGCGGCGCAGGTGTGATAGATCCTTGGCTCTTGGCGTGTCACTGTGTGCCACAGATTTGCCACAGATTTGCCACAGATTTGCCACAGATTTGCTTTTCTGGGGTAGCAACATTTTGACCCATATCTGATCATATCTGGCATCACCTGGCATTGCTTTGGTTCTACCACTTTGGGGTTGGATTCCCTGTGGTATCCCTGTAGTTCAGCCAAGAAACATCATAGCAGCCTCGACTGCCTGCATAGCTTCCAGGTCAATCTGAAATCTGTTTGGTTCGAAATACAGCTTCTCCTTTCTTATTCCTGGATTGATCAAACCAAATCGCCAAGTCGAACCATCAGTTCCAGTGAGGTCGACCAGGCTTCCATCGCTACACATTGGCCAGCAAGACAAGAATTCTTGATCCTCAATCTGGTGGATTAAAACCTTGTAAAGTCTCCTAGATCCTGAAATCACCATAAAATATCATAAATCTCATAAAATCAGATATAGAAATCCTCATAAGATTCCGTACCAGCTAACATGTTGATTTTAGCGCTTCGCTGAATCAGAGGCGCTGATTCTGGCACCTCCATGGCTATGAGGCACCGCCTTCTCACTTCCTGCGCTTATATGGAACTGATTTCGGATTGTTATTGAATGTGCTACATGGATCTAAATCTAAATATGGTTGGTGGTTAATCATGATCAATCCACTGGAGATATATCGACTAATATGGTTCGATGGTCAATATACAATAATGCGGGTGGCACAGAAAAAACCATCTGGTTATCTAACATGGCCTATGAAAAATAGTCATTTGGAATAGGTAAATCAATGTAAAACATGTTTTTCATCATGATTCAATACTTAAATCACCAATGGGCCATGGCATCCATAGCAAACTGTTAAGTTTAACTAGAAGGTACCCTCTGGTTATGACTAACATAGCCATGGTATAGATGGCCCATAGAAATAGATGATGTTCATTGATTTTCCCAGCTAGAAACCTCCATTTATAAGGGATTTTCCATGGCTATGTTAAATAACCAGAAGGTAACCAAGAAAATGAGGCACAACACCAGCAATAATAGCAATATGATTTGAAATTCTACGAGAACATCCGCTTTTCAGCTCCTGCAGCTCTTGGCGAAAGCATGACTCCCCAGTGGCACCCAATTGTGCGGCAAGCTGTTTTGAGAGGCCCTCAAAACTGCCTCAGTCTTAAATGTCGGCAAATGGGCAATTGAAGAGTGACCCTCTGGCTATGGAAAATCACCATGTCGTCTAATATTTAAGAGGTAAATCATCTATAAACGGATCATTTCTAGGAGATCACCTAATGTTGGTTCTTTATTTGGGCCCAAGTGGTGAAATGTTCAAAAAAAGGATTAGAGGCTGACCTCGGCTCTCGGTATCAAGATATGGCTCAAGAATAAGGTACCAATCGACCCACGTTTCTCCCTTACTAAGTTATTGGGGAGTGCATGAATTGAGCCAGAGCCATCTGACAAGTTGAAAATCTCCGACTGCGATCATAGTACACATTCTTTTGAGTCAAACAAACACATCTGAGTGCTTCAGGGCACTCAGGGAGCAAAAGTGAACCTCGGCACCAATGTCTGTCACTGCAACTCACTTTTCAGGCGTGCACATGTTTATATGGATGACATCACCGGAGCAGCATGTCTCTCCAAGCCATCCTTTTTGGGTTTCCTGCTCTTCAGTTACTATCTGTAAGCGGCGGACAGTGGTTAGCACTCCAGCTCCGGCTTCTTCTTCTATGGCCTTCGGTTTTGGCCTCACCCATTGTTTTTCAGACGCCGTGAGTGCGCAACTTCTGTGTATGTCGCAAGAATAAGACCACTTAAAGTACACGGATGTATCTGGGCAACGTATTTTCCAAATTCATCCAAATTCATCGGGGTTCCATTTCATTATGTGAAGCTGTGCAGGAATTTTAGAGCGGTCTAAATGCACAAAAACAATGAAAATTGGTTCTGCAATAAAATGCTTTGCCAGCAAATTCATGCCCGAATTTGCATCCAACTTCATCCAATTTCGAAGACCCTCAGAAACGCCTCTTTAAAAAGGGGTCAGGACATTCTTTCTAGATAGGGGTATTTCAGAGTGAAGGTGCCCAAATATTAAGTGGTTTCCTTTTTTTATAGCATTTCATAGCAACAAAATACGGTGGCATTCTTTCGTGGCAATTCCTTAAAATTCCTTAAAAATCCTTTAAATTCCTCAACATTCCAAAAAACTCCTTAAAATTCCTTAAATATCCTTTAAAATTTAAAAACATTAAAGATCCTTAAAAATCATCCAAATTCCTTCAAATTCCTCTAAGATTCCTTAAAATTCCTTAAAACTCTCTAAATTCCTTAAATTGCCTTATAATTCCTTTAAAATTCCTTAATATTCCTTTTAATTCCTTTAAAATTCCTTAATATTCCTTAAAATTCCTTAGAATTCCTTCAAATTCCTTAAAATTCGCTGATCTAAAATGACATGCCCAATAAAATCAATATAAAAAGATCCTGGAAAAACATTGGTTCCATTCTGCAATAAAATGCTCCTGTTAAACAGACTTTTTTTGGAAATAAAATGTGAATGGAATTTTAACATGTTAAAAATCATCAGGATTTACCTTGCCAATAAAATGCTCAGACCAACCCCCCAACAATAAAATGACTAGCCTAACATCAATTTTAAATTTCCAATACATAAAAAAAATCGATTAAACTATGCACAGGTTCACCAGTTCTAGAGTGGAAATTGCCACGGGGATCCGAATTCCCTTATGGCTAGGTTGTTGTGAGCTCATTAGGTTTTTCCCAAGCATGGAGATCCAGGGTTCCTGCCTTGATTCACAAGGCAAGGCCGATTGAAAGTCGGGCTTGGGTTGCCGGGAGATGTATGCTTCATCAACCTCAGTGGTTACCCATTTTTCACAGGAATTACCTGGAATTAGCCTTTTTTGACTTGCCATTTTAATGGGATTATGATCCATGGATATCCATGGATTGTGAATTATGATCCATTATTAACCATATTTTTAATGAAGTTTCAATAAGGAATTATGATCAACCATTGGATTGTGGACAAATGTGAGCACGTCTGTGGACAGAAAAGTCCAGTCAAGAGCTTGATCAGATCAGCCACTGATCTGGACATCAGCCAGACTAGCTCTTCCGAGCTGGAACGCCCTCATGATCTTCAAAAAAAAACCTGTTCCCACCGGCAGGTGATTTTTTATGGTACCAATTCATGGGACTGAGTTTTCTATGAATAGGTTATCCACCAAAAAGAGTTTTTTTCACTTTGGAAGCAAAAAATGGCAAATAGCTCCTGCCAGCGTCGAGAGACATCATCAGATGTTGCAAAGACTTCCAGGTACATCTGGATCACATGAATGGGCGTAGGACCGACAAATCCCTCGTTGAGGATGGAGAAGGGAAGATCTTCTTCCTGTCAGCCCATCATTGCAACAAACAATTGGCAAACCCGGGGCTCAACATTGATCCATTGATGACCTGACAACTATTGACAACCAAAATAGTGAACTGGGCTAGACGGCTAGACTCGTATTTTCCGACATGCTATGACATACCAACATTATAAACGCGCAACAAACAACGATGGAAAATGATGTTTTCGAGGGCAAAGTGTCCCATTCGAAGCTCATGTCAATGGAGTCCGCCGTTAAGGCATTTCCAACCACTTCCACCGAGCTTTCAACAGTTTCCAAAAACGAGAGCTTTGGAAGCAACAGCAGACGACCTCCCTGCATAGTGCCAATCCATCGGTGGTGGATATGTCCACGATGGGGCCCAAATCCCTCAACTCCTCGCTTGAGTTCCGTAAACTTGGATGGCATAGACACGAAGCCACGTATGGCAATTCGTGGAAGCATCTGCAACAGAATCTCGGGGTTCACCACGTCTTCAATGATATGAGAGGCAACTGCATACTCGAACTTCCCAGCCTTTTCGACATGCTGCAACAAAGGGTCCCATGCTGACTCTTTGTTGACATCGAGTGTAAACCGAAGCAACTTTTGTGGTTCGCCATCCCGGCAACATCTTTTGTATTCGAAAGCAGGTGTGAAACAGCTGACGTTGTGCTGACCCATTTCTTTGGACATCTTTAAAACTGTCGTAGGGCCTGAACGGCAGCAAAATCGCGCCACAGAAGCAGAGATGGCGCCATCGGCAGTTTTAAAGCAGTCCTCCACTGCATCTGGAGTCCTATCTGCCACAGCAGTCATCACATTTAGAGTCCATGGGTTCATAGCAGCACCGACATCGAGAACTCTGAAGCGTGGACATCGACCTTGAGCGTCTGCCAGGCGAGAAATGATAGGATCTCGGGTGCCATCTGAGATATGCAAGGAATGAATTGCTGAATCGGCCAGCCACAGCAACCTTGGCAATCAGGGAAAAACAATGAAAAATGATCCATATCATAACATGTCATAGTCAAGGCGCTTAAAATACCATGGTGTCATCCCAAGTCTAAGATACCAGTACTATCATCAAAAATCATCAAAAATCATATGGGGATGGGTCAAAACCCCGGTACCTAGTGAACACCATAGCTGGGATTTATGGATGTTCATCCCACTAAAAATGGTATCTATAGGTATTGACCCATACCCATCTCCAGCGAGACAATTTTGACATCCTTCAACATCTACAAACTCGTGGGAGAACCAAGCTGCAATGCGCCTGGGATCCATGGGATCCATGGGCGCATCCAGTTCCACCATGGCGCCACGGCGCAACAACGAAACCAGGATGGGCCGACCAAGGCTGAGAAAAAATGACGTGACATACTGAAGGTTATTTATGGCTATTTGGGAAGAGTGAGTTATATGAGTTATGTATATATTTACAAGAAACATATTTAAAAAAAACATAAAAAACGGCTGCACCATGTCACCCAGCAAACACTCTCAGAAGAAGCATCTCTGAACCCATTCTTTGCTTATGTTCGTTCCGAAAATGGTCTAGTGAATTCAGTAATCCAACATAATCCAACCACAATTTTGTGGATAATCCGTGGCTTCATTGCGTCTGAAAAAAAATTGAAATCAAGGGACCGTCCGGGACACCCCTGTGGCAAAAAAACTGTGTTGGTAGATGTACCATCTGGTTATGACTAACAGTTTGCCATGGAAAATCCCAACCATAAATGGAGGTTTAATGGGAAAATCCTCTATAAACGGGCCATTTTCCATGGCTATGTTAAATAACCAGAGGGTAAATGGTTCAAATTTCCGATCCAACTTGGCAAATTGAACATCAAATTCTGCGTCATTCTTTGCGCTGATTCTTGATGTCATTTTTCCAGCAAGTAACTTGAACCGGACTTGCGCGCACGAGTGGCAAAAGATCCCATTCTGCACTGGCCTTGGAAGCGGAATCGAAAGTCACCATATCTGGTGGCTTTTGATCCATGGCTTCTCCGAAAGGTCTGGGGCCCTGGGGTCTGTCTCATTTGACATGTCGGTGAGGAACCCTCAGCAGACTGGGAGGCTTTTGGAAGAGGGAAACGGTTCTGCTATGGAGGATGCAGTGTTCAAAGTGGATGAGGAAACTCTATAGAAGCTACAGCAGCGGTGCATCTTTCATGCTCTTGCATCCAACTTCAATCACGCGCGGACTTCGGTAACGGTTCATGCCACGGCGGTAGCAGTGGCAGTCAAACCAAATCTCTGTTTCCGAAGAAAATGTTCGTGCTAACCAAACGCTGGATGGATTCATAAACCAACTTATACCATCCTAAGTCCTCTTTGTGATACAACGTTGTATTGTTTTTTTGCTGTCGCAGATTTTCACTGGCTCACTCCAGCCTCCGCATGTGGAGGGGCCAAATGAGACACATTCAAAGAGAAGCTTGCACATATGTAGAGTCGTCATAGATATCATTGATATCATAGATGCTGTCAGACATAAAGCAATGGATTCAAGAAGCAACTCAGACACAAAAGAGATGCCTTGCACAATGTATCCTGCTGGAACTAAGAGATGGTGAAGAGACAACAACAAAACAAACAGAAACAAGAAAAGTGCAATGAAACAAAAAACACTGACAAAAACAAACAAACACCAAAAATAAACACAAAAAAAATGCCCCAAAAAAATGAAAAAAACAGGGAACACCAAAAAACAGGAAAACCACAGCAAACAATAGCAACTGCTCGCACATCCTCTGTGGCTCAGAAAATCTCATTATGCAAACTTTGCTCATCTTGACTCGACTACTGCGCTGCTAGCTGCATCAAACCTAGCAGGATCAAGACGTATCTGTGCCTCAGCACAAGTGTCACATGCAGCGGCAAGACGATAGGCAAATGCCCTCAGTTTTCTTCGGTCCTCCCAAAAAACTTACTTTTCTCTTTACAAACCCGGGTTTGACAAACCCTCATCTGAATAAATGAGGAGCACTTCTTACATAGTGTCATAGATTTGGAGAAGAATGCGTCTCTGAAAAACAAGAAAATAGCGTATGAGCCGGGCAGTTCCCTCGGAATGCAATAGAAATGTTGCAGACTCTTGCCACAGCTGCACTGCTTCACACAAATCATACCATATTATACTGGTTGGTGGTTTCAATCCCTCTGAAAAATATGAGTTCGTCAGTTGGGATGATGACATTCCATATTATTCCCACTATATGGAAAGTCCTAAAATTAATGTTCCAAACCACCAACCAGTATATATCAAAAGTATTCAAAAAGTAATCTGTTTGTTGCCCCGTCTTGGGACCCAGCATGACCTGACAGCGCTTTTTCATCGTCGCCGTGCTGGCCATGCTGCCCCTGCGAAACATGTAAATCAGCTTGTAGAAACTTGTAAATTTCAGTAGCGTTCGAGTGTGCTGATGCAAGGCGCTAGATTTTTGAAGAACATGTCGGTTGAAACACATCTGTCAGCGCATGAGCCGAGCACTTCCTTTATCGTCCATGGCACTCACGGCAAAGCAGGTCTGCTTGAAGATCTTTTTAGTTTGCAAAAACGCAGCTGCAACATGCTAAGAAATGCTACTATGTGTATCTATGTGTCATATGTGTCAAAGTGTAACATTTGAAGGCAGAAGCTGCGAAGTCAAGCAAGAGGAGCAAGAGGATTGCATGGATGGGAATGTAAGGACACGGCCTTTCACAATTTGAATTGCAAAACAAGAACCACAACAACACCGCAGCAGCTGTTGGACATTCCCGGTCCAAGTTTAGAGATAGGATCTGTTACTGTTGCCACAAGCAGAACATTAGTGGAACACCAAACCGCCAAATAACCAAGGAAGTGCACACAGTGCAACCAGATTCACCAGCACCAACGTACAGCGTGGCTGCGCAAATGTTGAGCGCCTTTTAGCTGATTTCAATTCTGTCGTGGTATCTACAAAGAATGAAGCCGGCAAAGACCAGTGAGCTGAATGAGACCGCAAATAAACCTGTGCCAATCAATCTCTCAAGCGACTGCAAACATGGGCCAGATTTGAAGACACTCATCACTGTGGACACTAACCAATTCTGCTCAAACAACTCAGCCGCGGATCCCGAAAAAATGCCGCCGAGGAACACCAGAATGCCGCGTGAGCCCAGCCGCACTGTGGAGAGGAGTGCGTTGATAAAATGCCTGCACTGAAAACGCCACATGGCCATACTAACGGCAAACCTCAACCGGGTCTGACAAATTTGAGACCATTTTTTCTCATTTTTTCTCCATATTTTTCCCCAAAAGTTTGGCCAAGATGCCCCAGATCCAAAGTACCACTGTGAGGACAATGAACGATGCAGCAAATATTAGCGCACAAGATTTGGTCATTGCCATCCTGCACCGTGCCGGAACGGACCTACCAAAACCGTGCAACATCGCCTCTGCACATAGCCGATAGTTTCATGATGCAAACAGCCTCACTGAATGGATTAATGATTCATCCTAGAAAAATAAACTTCTTCAACAAAGGTCGCATTCTTGTCCGTTTTTGCCACAACAGAGTGAACAAAGTCAAGCGAGGGATACACAGAAACATTACCCTTGTTCTGTTGTGGATATGATCGAGCACAAACAGGACATTTGACATTTGCAAAATCCATGGTCAGACTGCTTTCCCCGGTGCCGGGTTACTCTGGCTGCCGTGTCCTCTTCAACATATTCGACGCCAGCAGTTCTGCTTCCTTTTCCTCGCGTTCACGTTGCTGCTCCTGATAAGATGCTTGAGGCAGCTGAAAGCATCATTCTGGACGGTGTTCAAGACTTGAGTCATTATTAATTGATATAAAATATATGGCGGTTGATCTAAATTCCTTTTTCTGCAAATGGCCATTCTTCGCGCATAAACAATTTGTTTTCGCGAATCTTTCGCGAACTTCATGTTTATCTTTCGCGGAACCCATGTTCAGCAACAGCTCCTCTTATGAAGATTCATTCATCACCTGCCAAATCACACCAAATTATCACGGATAACTTCTTCATAGCCTTGTAAACATGCATCTAGCAGCAGCATTCAGCAGCTAGCATCACCGAATCTCCCAGGAGAGGTTGTTGCTGATTAGGATTTTTTGCAAGGCTTACTGGGCCACTCCCTTCAAAATGCACTTTGACTTTCGCCCACTCCTTCGCATATCCGCAGACCCTAGCCATCAGCAGGGGGCGCATCAAAGGAAAAGCAAACACCAGGGGGCCTTGGTGTTTGGCTCTCGCAAAGCCTCACTTTTGGAAGCTTGGCTGCTGCATTTGGAGCTTGTTTCTTGAGACTTCAGAAAGCAACGTTAGGCAGTACCAGCGGCAGGTGCAAGGATGTGCTTCAAGACCATGGTATTTGGCTGTGGCGAAGCCTCACCTTCGGTATAATGGGAAAAGTAAACGTGCAGAACCATTCTCCTGCCGGACCCCCGGGTGGCAAAAGCTGGTGGCCCTTAACAAGCTGTCATGTATACAATGATAACGATTCATAATATCCAACTTTCGCGAAAACAAAAATCGCGAACTCGCAAAAAACTTTTGCGAGGGTTCCCGGCATGACATGAACGGTCTTCGCAATTTAAACTCTTTACAAGGACCTTTAGATCGATCACCATATAAATGTACTGTGTATATATATATATACAATTTGATATCACTAGGGTCCGTCCTTGTATTTGTGCGCAGCAAATCTGAAACCAACCAGTTTTCCCACCTGAATTGCAGAGTTGCTCTGGAGACTGGCTGCAAATTGCGCCGGCTTTTATCAACACAAGTTCACGTCCAGAACCGATTACACAAATAGTCTGTGGGGTTTTGCTCGTCTGTTGCTAGTGTTGCCGCCTGACTTGCAAACAGCAAGACGATGGCACAGAACGCACCGCTCATAGTGATATACCTCAAAGGCCACAGCCACTTGGAGGTTTCCTAGAATGGGATCATCCATTTTATAATATAATGTGGGTAAAACAATAATAAACCATCTCCCAAATCACCATAAATAGGTGGTATAAACTATTCCCTAAATGGGTGGTTTATTCTTGTTTTATCCACATTAATAGGATATTCCATGAACTAAACCATCCAGCTATTGGGGATCCCCCATTTCCAGGAAACCCAAACACTTCACCTCTTACTACTGCAACACCGCGAAAGAAAAAACGCATCTCTTTCAGGTAAGGGACTCTATCCCCAGGTCCATCAACGCATGCACGACGGAAAGGTGACACGTCCTCGGATGAAAAATGCTAAAAAGCTCCACGGATGTCAGCATGCGACGACGAACGCACTTTCAGGTGACAGAATGCCCTCATTCACAAAAAGGAAATGTACACATGCTGACCTATATATAGTATCATATAATATATTATAATATATTGTATTAATATAATATAATATTGTATATCAAAATAAATTATAATACATTATAATATAATATTATAATAGTAGTATAATATAATGTCATATATCAAAATATGATATAATGTAATATAATATGTAAAAATAGTAAAGTATAATATATAGTTTAATGTAATATAATATTATAATGTAATATAACAATTAAATGTAATATAATATAATAATGTAATAAAATATATTGTAATATAGTAAAATACAATATAATAGTATAATAAAATATCTACAATAAAAAAATATAAAAATAATATATAATAATAATAATAATAATAATATATATAAACAATTCATATAATAAATAGAATATAATACAAATAGTCAAATATAAAAAAAAAAAATATAGTATATAAAAAATGATATCCCTACAAAAACAAACTATAATAAATACATATATTATAACAATATATATAAATATAATATGATATAATATAGTATAAAATAATATATCATATATTATATATAATATAAAATATATTATATATTATATATTATATATCATATTATATATACAATATATAATATATTATATGATATATTATATGTAATATATAAATAATATAATATATATATATATATAATATATTATTTATATATATAATAAATAATATATATTATAAATATACATATAATATGTAATTGATGATGTGTTTATAATATATATATATATATATCTACATACGTACTTATCTGTAAAAGAAATTCTGTGCATCCATACCGGCTTTGGAACCAGGTTTTGGAAGGATTGTGCTGCGATGTGCCCTGCAACTTTAGTCAAGGGTTCCGTCCACAAACATCACACGCCAAAAACTATACCAAACCAACCTAGCACTTATCCAAACAGCAAGATTCAGGGTTTTTTGGCATTGCGTTCTTCTTGTCTTGCTCGTTTCAGATAGTGGAGTAAAGGCTATGTGGTTGGACCATTGCGGCCATGCCGCAATGGCAAAGACTTTCGCTGAATAACTACCTGTCTGAAAAAATAATACGATGGACGACCCTCTTGGATTATCAGCCTCTAGAAGTTTTACAACCAAGATACTTTGGTGCCAGAAAGCCGCATAGCAAGAGGCAGCCTCCAAATATAAAACCAGGCCAAAGAAAGCACAGACCTCACGGCGCAAATCTTTCGGGAAATTTTCACAGGGTCTGACTGTCTGACAGTCAAATCCAAGCAACGGGACTAAGTTTAAGGTTCTGACCTGCAGCCGAATATTCCTTGCCTGGCGAACCGCAGTTGTCCAAAGACTAATGGGACCAAGAAGCACATCATTGAGGGCCGCACACACTCCCTTGGACATTTCACTTTGCAATGCCTCACAACAGAAACTTCGGTGAACAAAATAGAATAAATAGGGGAGTATGCAAAAATTGCTGAAGTATGCATTCAACATGTATTAAACATATAACACTTATAGTCATAACCTATCACTTTGCGTCAAACTTGCTGACGGCAGTTGGTCCTCAATGTCTACCTCATCGCTGAAGCTGGGGGAGGACTGCACGCTGAGAAACGACTCATTCCTGAGGAATCAAAATAATCAAACGTTCCCAAGATCAAGAAAGGAATGACATGGAATGACACATGAGCAGTTATTGTGTATGTTTGTGGATAATATAATTACCATTGCTACATCTGACATTCATCACTGACTCAGCAGCGAACCCATCAGCGGGTGACATCTCAATTGCTTGGGATTGCGGCATCTCTGGAAGCTGCGGCATCTTTCGAACGAGTGGAGTTCAAGCGTCAATGGCCTTGTTATGCGTTGATATTTGTTGCGGCTGGTACTGCCCTGCTCTGATAATTCTGATACTGACATCATCTGCAAAAAGGATCTGCTTGTATTTGTAACCCTTGTTACTCCATTCTATCTGAAAATTCCAAGGGAAATCGTATGGATATGTTTTATATATATATATATGTTATACATATGCATAGTCGTAGTCCAAACATCTGCAAAGAAGAGAGGCTCGACTTGTCGCATATGCTTACCGTAAGCCATATATGTTTTGGCAGTGCCAGTGCCTGGAGTAAAAAACCTTTGCTTTGTGGATTTTCCATCCAGAGTGTTGGTATTAACAACCAATAGATGGTAATATACTGTTAATGATATTAATGATGAGTGTGAATGTGACTTCCTTTGGAACCTGTTGCAGTGTGAATTTGAGCCACACAACTTTCTCGTGCCATGCGGTGGACCGCTTTCTCAGCTTCAGCCTCTATAGCTTGCAATGCAGTGATCTTGGCTTTTAGTGCTACCCTCTGGTTATGACTAACATAGCCATGGAAAATTGCCCATTTATAGATGGTTTACCTATTAAAAATGGTGATTTTCCATGGCTACGTTAAATAACCAGATGGTATATAGTTTGATTGGTGGATTGTCCCTTTGAACATCTTTTGACTGGGGGCCTAAAATCCTCTGATTGCCGACACCCCAAACTGGATTGTTTCACACTCAGACTTAGAATGCAACACATGACAAGTAAACGTGCACTTGCATGGCTACCTCAGTTTCGTTCCTTTGGGCGCCATACCCATACACTCCCGTCAGCTCCTCAACCCATTTCTAGTTGCCTTTTGAGGGCCTGACCCACATTCTAAATCTGGCCCAAAACATAAAGTTGCTGGTTATTTCTCCCATTCTTGCTGGATATTTAAACCAGGAACCAACCATTCATGTCATATTATAACATATGAAGGTATCCTTGTGGTTCCACATATCATACATTCACGCATATTCAATAATCTCTATGCATATGCATATGCATGTATGTATGTACGTATGTATGTATGTATGTATGCATGTATGTATGTATGTATGCATGTATGTATGCAATGGAATGGAATGGAATGGAATGTTATGTTATGTTATGTGAGGTAATGGTATGTATGTATGTATGTATGTATGTATGCATGTACGTACGTACGTACGTACGTACGTATGTATGTATATACACATGCACATGCATATATACATTACATACATATATGCATATATATATATATGTATATACATACATTACATACATATGTGCATGTATACATATATACATATATATATATATATGTGTATATATATATACATATATTACATACATATATGCATGTATACATATACATAATACTGTGTATATATATATAATAAACTTCAGTCTTAAGCTACAAATATCATAGCTCTAAATTTGTTTCACCATTTTCCTCCAGCACCTGCGCGAAGATCAACGCCAGGCGTTGGCTCAGCTTCTCCAAGCTGTAGGGCTCGGCCAGCTGCAGGGCCTGCTGACGCAACTGGAGACGTAGGGACGAGTTGGTGACCAACTCAGAGAGCCAGTGCAAGGCTTGGTCCATGCCTTGGTGGTAGATGGATGGAGATTTTGGGGAGATGTTTTCCATTGAAGTTTTTCGTCTAAAAAAAAGACTGGAAGATGGTGAGATAGGTTTTTCATGGAAAATGTCTGGTGAATTGATGTGCATATAATTGCATATATATATATATAGTCAGTTATTTACATTATATATATATATATATACATATTCAACAAACTATGGAGTTTACACTTCGGGGTTACTCAATTGGCAAACTGTTGAATCTCCTGAAACGGGCGCTTAAGTGACCCTGTTCCCAAAAGCTCACACCCTGAAAGGCTGACTGGGATATCTGGGATTCTGAGTGGAGCACTTGTGGCAATAGCTGGATAATCTGTTCCAGCGACCAGATCCAAAAATCCTTGCTGGTGCCAGAAAACTGCTGGCAAACCCACTGCAAAAGCGTTCACCTTGGCTGAAGCTTGTTGACACGGATGGAAATTACAAATGTGGAAAGAGCTTCCCAATAAACTGTTCCATGTGTTTTCTTGTGCGATCTGTTACATATGTTGCATCTTTGCCTAAACTGTTTTTCACAAAACAGCAAATTGATGGTACAATTGGTATACATCAATTCAACACATTGATAAACTGATCATTCATATAGTAGATATCAACAAAATCATAGTATATATCAACTGTTTTTTCTTGAAAAATCACCAGCCGCCACCAGCCCAGATAGATATCCAAGGAACCAATCGTTGCCCCGTCTTGTATCGATCGCAAAGCCAGCTTCGAGTTGCACTGCCTGAAAGGCCATAGATCATATTGGCACAGTGGCACTTTGGATATTCGGATCATTCTCATGCCATGTGGTTTCATTATTGTTTAATCGTCCTGAAATGGGGATACATTCATATAATATACATATATACTGGCTGGTGGTTTGAACCTCTCTGAAAAAATAGTAGTCAATTGGGATGATTAGTATTCCTAATATATGGAAAAATAAAAAATGTTCCAAACCACCAACCAGTATAATATGCATTATAATAGTGCCAATATAATAACATTATATAAATACCAAGTAGCTGGGACCCCTATAGATGAATAGATCCAATCCTAAACCAGCTTTCGACAAGGGTGTACTTCAAGGTGTACTACAATTGCAGACTTCGACATCGTCATGTGGACTCCAAACACACCAAAGAAAAAACTGCTACCCTTCGGTAATCAAACATGGCTTAACTCCCCTGTAAATGGAGGTTTTAATAGGGAAATCATCTGTTTTAATAGGGATTTCCCATGTTTTTCCATGATTTTCCATGACCATGTTTGATTACCGCAGGTTTTTTATCGTTTTTTCTTAGGTACAGTTGAGATGATCCATGCAACCAGCATGTCGCATCACTGTGATGTCCATCTCTCCAAATTGTTCGTACAGCTCGAGTGTTTGTTGCGGACTGACGACCAATCCAGCGGTGTTTGCAAAGCGAGCGGTCGGATCGATGTGCAGAAATTCCACTCCCAAGTTGGAGGCTAAAAGCTTCACAGCTGCAAAGAGCTCAGTGTCATTGTGAACAGTATGAGTACCAATGACCTCTATTTTCTCGCGCCAAGGTACCTGGTATCCTTGCTCGTTGGAGTGGTGCAAGGGATGCCAAAAGACCTGCATCCCAGCAGCGAGCACTGATGGGTGCGAACCATAATCTTGGGCACCCAATGATGTCTGAGCCAGGAAGACAGCCATTCCATCAGGGACCAAAGAGAATAAATCCACCTGATCATAGACATGCAAAGGTGTCCAAGTGGAGTCACCCGTGGTGAACATCTCCAAAGCACATTTGCATGGAAACTTGACATGTACAATGATCGCAGGGTTCGACCAATTCTCTCCATAGACTTGTCGGTCACTGCACCAAGTTGTACAATCCTGATTCCAGGCCCTTGCGCGCACTTCTGGGCCCATGGGCAAAAGTCGTCGCAAGCCCCGAGCAACCTGTCTGCCGCGCACGGTGTAGGAGCCCCATTTGTATCCTGAAGACGTGCCGCTCAGAAAAAGAACTTCCATTCCATCGAGTTTGCACAGGCTCAAAGCGACATCGTGGAAAGTTCGTGGCCGGTCCAACTTCTGGCCGTGGGCCTGAAACATACTGATATTTAATGATAGCAGCTAGTAGCAGACAAAGCTTGCTACGTTGAAATCTATAGGGATCTGTGTTTTCATTGAAGTTCCTGCATCTTTGTGCCACTCCCGAAGCTATGTGTGAGACAAAATGAGCTAGTTTGATGACGTTTGATGTGTCTTTGTCGCTATCCTCGCCTGAAAGGGTGAATTTGTCCAATGCCATTCCCAACTTTCTCTGGACGCCATCACACGGTCCTCGCAACTTGGCAAAAGCAGCTCCTCCTGCACTGCGACGTCATCCACCGGCCAATGTCTTGCCAGCCGGGGGCTCCTCCAGCGGTTCACCTGCTCCACTAGCCTGGGACCGGTGGCAAGGTCAATGTCAAGCTGAAATAAACTGAAGTCTTGGCCTCAAAATGGGTATAAGTTATATGGATTTATATGGTATAAGCATGTATAAGCATAGAATGATATAGAATGGCTATCTCGAAATGAAATGAAATGAATCAAAATCATTGAAATTCGCGAATCCCTGGATCATCTGGATCTTAGTTCTCACCTAATGCAGAAGTTCAAGGAGCTGCAGCCACGGCCAGCGCGTGGTTAAAAGATCATAGAAGAAGTGTCTCTTAAGTCCAACGCGCTCGCCATTCATCGCGTCCCAGGTTTTCATGGCATCCATGGCCAGAAAAGAAAAATCGGAATCAGAGATTTGGATGACACTGGACAGTTGTGCCGCTCGCATCAGTGCCAGCACAGCTGTTCCCACGGCAAATGGACAGGTGTTGTAGACATCATTGAGATAGGCACTGGCAGTGTCCGCAATTTGTCGGATCTGGGGCAGTTCCATTTCTTTCGAGTCCAGCAAGAGCTGTACTTGCGAAAACAGCTCGTCAGACCTGGTCTGGAGCACATCTGGAATGCGGCTCCAATAAAGGGCCGTCCTGGTGTAAATCCACCCATTTTACACTCCGCTAAGGATCTCCTTTGGATCGACAGTTCGCCCCTGACATCAACATTTAGCTGCTGCGGATGTTGATCCCAAATGAAAATATTGAGAGAATCATAGGCTTTTTGACCCATCCCAATGATCAAATTCCTATGATTGTTTCTTAAATATATCCCATATGCGAACCATGCTGCTGGAATATGAATCCCAACATTTGCCCCATGTTCATGACCCAGTTTTGTAGGTAAATATACCAGCACCATGGTTCGCATATGGGTATATATATATATATAAGTATCATTCGTTGTATCTGGATGGATACTGGAGCTATGTGGATGGAATGTGGTGGGTCCAAAACCTCTTAACATCTGTTTTATGGGCATGATGCTTTGACCTCGCCCTACCTAATCCCCTCGAAGGGATCACACCACTGGCCAGGTGTGGGGCGGAGACTGCCCTTGGGGCCAACGCACTGTCCTGTAGTAATAAAGCAGGCGGTGCATGAGAGCAGGGCATATGGGCTAAAGCGCCTGCTCTGGGCAAGCCTGGCAATGAAACCTGGAGCATTGCTGCTATGGGTACCCGCGGCAATGCTTCCAGGTTTCTCCCAGGGGCTCCATGTTAGGGAGGCCTAATGAAAGTTCCACCAATGTAGTAGTGTGTTTGGTTGGTGATCATTCTTTAGACATTGGTTCCCGGTGGAATTTACTATGTTACCCATAGAAAAAATTCAGCGTATAAGTGATGGCACAGTACTGTACACACATGACAGGACAAACATCACCTCTCACCACAGATTTTCAAATATTATTAGACACAATGGTTTCAAAGATGCAACAAGTTTGTACATAAAGATTTTCCATGTTTCCATATAATATATTAAATATCTACTAGGCTGAGGATCCCCTTGGTGAAAGTACTGGTTTGCAAATCAAAAAACTTTCTGCTGGGAAGCCCGTTAAACTAGTAACTGGGAACTTGAAGTCACCACCCCGCCATTTGGCCCATCTAAAAAAATAAGCCCCATTCTTCAAAATCAAAGACTTCCCAGCCCAAAGATTGTTGATGGCTTCCCAGCCAAAGTTTAAGGGCTTCCCAGCCAAAATGTTGCCTGATGGCTTCCCAGCCAATAGTGTAAAGGGCTTCCCAGCCCAAATGTTGTTTGATGGCTTCCCAGCCACTAGTGTAAAGGGCTTCCCAGCCCTTGACGGCTTCCCAGCCACTAGTTTAGAGGGCTTCCCAGCCCAAAGGGGTTTCCCACCCCAAACTTTGGTGGTGGCTTTTCAGCCACTAGTTGAAAAAAAGGCGTTCCCGTCCAAAAAGTTGCTGATGGCTTCCCAGCCAAATTGAAAAGGCCTCCCGCCCCAGAAGTTATTGATGGCTTCCCAGCCAATAGTTTCAAGGGCTTCCCAACCCACAGTTGGATGATGGCTTCCCAGCCCACAGATGGCAGGGAGTCAAAGTACCTTGGCTGATCAACAGGTTCGACCAACATAACAAGTTCTAGTGACATTGCCTATTTATATGTTACCTAGTAGGTTTTGGAGACAAGCTGCGGGAAAAACATGTCAAGATCCAGGCGCAGCAGAGCCTGCCCAGCAAATAGCAAACTTGAAAGAATCCTAACTTGATTGGGCGAACCTGAAGACAATCTAGAACATTTTTCCAGCTGTGCAGAATCTGAACACTAGACCAATCTTGACGACAGCTTCCCTGCTACTGATCAGTCTGGGTTCTGAGGAAGGCTTCACAGCCATGTGTTTTAAATTTGGCTTCACAGCCATTGGTTTTGAGCAAGGCTTCACAGCCATTGGTTTTGATTAGGCTTCACAGCCATTTTTTAACACGGCTTCCCAGCCATGGGTTTTGAGGAAGGCTTCACAGCCATCATTTTGGTGTTAATTGAAACTTCCCAGCCCGGGCTTTCAAGGCTTCC
This sequence comes from Cladocopium goreaui, assembly GCA_947184155.2. NCBI lineage: Eukaryota > Dinophyceae > Suessiales > Symbiodiniaceae > Cladocopium > Cladocopium goreaui. The sequence continues at coordinate 36,729 of CAMXCT020002471.1, read as the reverse complement.
CAGCCTATTTTCCTGACCTGAGGCAACACCAGCGCAATGTGAAGTTCTTCGAACGGCACGCCTGGCAAGTTGGTGGCTGCAGGGTCATGCAGAAGTCAATGTTCAAAGAAACCATTTGACATGTTGCAAAGAATGTTGAATAAACTGACTGAAATTGAACGCAATGAATTTGGAGCATTTTTTTGATAGCCGCAGCTTCGCCAAAAGAGTTCTACAATGATGTTGAACGCCACATCCAACCAACGCTAGTCAGTTGGCATCACACCCCAAAATTTCAAAGGGTCAATTTAAAAATTGGCCTCTCAGTAGACTACCCTGTGTGGCAAAAAAATCAGTTGATGAAAACTTACAAATTTCATATCTGTCATCAATCGATTCTGGGCCCCAGACTCCATTGAAACACCATGGTTTGAACATGTAAAGTTGATTTAAAGATTGGGTTTGAACATGTTCATCAATGTTGCAGTCGAAGTGCATGCTGGTTCAATGCACCCTGGGCCCCACGTTGCATTGATGAAAATTTGACAGGCGCATGTTTCATCAATGCACTTTTTGTCCCACATGTGTCTCACACATGCACTCCAGAGCCTCCTGGTATGATGATAGGAGCAGCCGCGGCTGGCCTGCCAAAGGTGGTTAAAGCAAATTCAGAGCCTCTATTCATCAATGGACGCGGAGCCCGGGAGTCCATCGATGACTGCCAACCCGAGCCTCCAAACAGGCCTGGTCATCGATGGTCGCTGTTTCAGGCCTCTTCAAGGTGCATTGATGAACCCGGTGTGACGACCAGAAGTGCATCGATGAATGGGGTTTGAAACCCCAAAGTACATCGATGAATGAGGTATGAAACCCAAAAGTGCATCGATGAATGGGGTATGAAACCCAAAAGTGCATCGATGAATGGGGTATGAAACCCAAAAGTGCATAGATGAATAGGGTATGAAACCTAAGAGTGCATCGATGAATGTGGTTTGAAACCCAAAAGTGCATCGATGAATGTGGTTTGAAACCCAAAAGTGCATCGATGAATGAGTTTTGAAACCCCAAAGTGCATCGATTAATGAGGTATGAAACCTAAAAGTGCATCGATGAATGAGCTTTGAAAACCAAAAGTGCATCGATGAATGAGGTTTGAAAACCAAAAGAGCATTCGATGAATCAGGTGTGAGGCCTGAAAAGTCCAAATGTTGTTTGATGGCTTCCCAGCCAAAGTTTAAAGGACTTCCCAGCCCAAATGTTGCTTGATGGCTTCCCAGCCAAAAAGCTTAAAGGACTTCCCAGCCCAAATGTTGCTTGATGGCTTCCCAGCCAAAGTTTAAAGGACTTCCCAGCCCAAATGTTGTTTGATGGCTTCCCAGCCAAAGTTTAAAGGACTTCCCAGCCCAAATGTTGTTTGATGGCTTCCCAACCAAAGTTTAAAGGAGTTCCCAGCCCAATTGTTGTTTGATGCCTTCCCGGCCAAAGTTTAAAGGACTTGCCAGCCCAAATGTTGTTTGATGGCTTCCCAGCCAAAGTTTAAAGGACTTCCCAGCCCAAATGTTGTTTGATGGCTTCGCAGCCAAAGTTTTTTAATACCTTCCCAGTTTCAATACTTTTAAAAAACTTTCCAGCCCAAAGTGTTTAAGCAGCTTCCTGGCTAATAGTTTAAAGCAAGAGGGTTTCCCAGCCTAATCAATTTTTTGCAAAGTTTTCCAGCGAGTATTTTCACCCAGGGGGCCCTAGCCTGAATATATGGAAGCAATTTTTACAAGGTGTCCTATGTACAAAGTTTGCTTGACCTTTGAAATTTGCAAGTTTACCTTTAATATTTTTTCACCAAGCAAAAAAAGGTGATGTTTGTACTGTCATGTGTGTACAGTACTGTGCCATCACTTATACGCTAGTAAGTTCCACCGGGAACCCATGTCTAAAGAATGATCACCAACCAAACACACTACTACATTGGTGGAACTTTCATTAGGCCTCCCTAACATGGAGCCCCTGGGAGAAACCTGGAAGCATTGCCGCGGGTACCCATAGCAGCAATGCTCCAGGTTTCATTGCCAGGCTTGCCCAGAGCAGGCGCTTTAGCCCATATGCCCTGCTCTCATGCACCGCCTGCTTTATTACTACAGGACAGTGCGTTGGCCCCAAGGGCAGTCTCCGCCCCACACCTGGCCAGTGGTGTGATCCCTTCGAGGGGATTAGGTAGGGCGAGGTCAAAGCATCATGCCCATAAAACAGATGTTAAGAGGTTTTGGACCCACCACATTCCATCCACATAGCTCCAATATCCATCCAGATACAACGAATGATACTTATATATATATATATAGTATTATATAATCCTATAAAATCGTGATAAAGCCATCCTAGAAAACCCCACATTTCTTGATGGTTTCATCGCGCCTCTTCCCGTCAAGAAGGTCGCAATCGTTGGGTATCACATTACCAAAGTTTTGCCGAAATGCTCTGCCCAAACGATGCAGTAAGGGCAGCACAGGCCAGCCCGAAGATGCCAGGAGAGCCAATGGGAAGTCAAAAAAGAAGAAGAGACCTTCCAATTCCAACTGCACCTGGGTAGTGACATCCACAGGTGAAGCAAAAACAAAGCGGTGACAGTCATGGCGTCATGGATCTTCCAAGTCGATTCTCAGTAGATGCAACAAAATGATACACGACTTACTGGTGCTTAGCAGGGAATGGATGGCAATGGGGGTTGCTGGGATGATTATTACTAGTGATGAAACGGATCATTCCATCATTCCCTGCGTAAAACGCACCAGTAAGATTATCCAACTTCAGCATGCTCACCTTCTTCCAAAGCATGGTGTGAATGTCCCAATCAGGAACTTCAGAGTCGTCCGAGTCAGCGAATGCCGCGCAGGAATGGACACAGAAAAGCTCAGTCAATGTGAGGGTCAAAACTCCAAGGAAGCAATCAGCCTGTAAGCAGCTGATCTCCATGAACCAACTAAAGCACATCAAACCCCATGGCCCAAGCAAAAGCAAAGAAACAGCATACGGGTTAGTCCGAAAAAAGGAACCCCAAAATCCACTGCTTAATCATCAATTTACCCATCAAAATTGCCATTCCCCGTTTTCAGACAAACCAATACTGCTTCAAAAAGTTACTGTTGATGTTGTTAAGTGTTGATATCTCAATAAATATCAGCTCTGGCCTATCTACCTTTATGATCTTTGCAAGAAAACCAACAGGATATGTGTATAGATGATCACATAATATCGCATACATGTACCTGAAAACCTCAAAAACTACGAAGAAAACTTTGGGTTGACGAAACAAAATTGTTTGGGAATAAGTGCAATGTGTTTGAAATTTGCTTGAACCCAAGCAAAAAGTTGGTGCAATGCACAGGTTAAACCACGGGCAAAGCAACTATACTGGTTTTGCCGGGTGGCACTGGAAAAAAACGCAATGTTCTTAATTAAAATTCGAATCGTGTTCAATAAAATTCCACAAAGTTTTGATTTAGCTAACCCCAACACAAAAAATACCAGTACAGGATGCACCAGATATGTGTACCCTAAGAATCCGAAGCCGAAGAATTTGTCCGCAATCCTCCATTGCCCCATTTGTCCATCTTCGCCCATGCCGCAGATGGGTAAATCACAGGGTGATCACGGTTGAAACCGGGTGGTTGTTTGAGAAACCCGGGGTTTTCTCAGGTTTTCTCCAAGAATCACGGGTTAACATGGATATATCGTGGGTTGATCATGGGTAAATGAAATCAACGACCCAAACTTTTCCATGTTGAGAGTTGAGATTGAAAAATACATAAAGACATGATTTTAAACCGCGATTATAGATCTTCGAACCTCACAAAATATGAATGTGGGAGAACATCTTCATTTTTAGGGCCCTCAAACTTTCAGACTTGCTCATGGTTCCATGAGAGGGTCGGAATTGTGCCCTGTAAAATCTGTAAATGGGAATACATCTCCCTCATGAATGATACATGCTTCCGCCTTTGCTGCACTGAAGGGGAACTCAGCGAAGTCCAAGTCATTTCCCGCACGCATCCACATATCCTGGGCCGATTTAGGAGGCTTTTCTTATGTTTTCTCCTCCAAACTCACGGCTTGACTGGACATTTTTTATTGCAAAATGGGAGAGACATGGAGAGACCTTGAAGGATCTTGAATGGCCCAGACTTCATTGGATGTTTCTGCTCGCTTAGTTAATGGTTAGTGGGCTTGGATCTGGTGTTTTTGGATGGGATGGATGGGGCGGTTTTTGGACGACACCGCAATCATTCGGTACCGCAAATTGGGATGATTTACTTGAAATGATCAGAAAATCTGCGGATTCCTCTAACCATCTCTAACCCATACCATACCCTCTGGTAAACTAACAGTTTGCTATTGAAAATTGCCATTTATAGTGGATTTACCCATTAAAAATTGTGATTTTCCATAGCTATGTTAAATTACCAGAGGGTACCTCATATCTATATTGAACATGATTCACAATAATCATTCTCTACAGGCTCCTGGATTGGCTGAGTTTCTTTCAGCTGTTCTGTGCAGGACCCACAGAAGTGGCTGTCGTTGGTGGCGGCAATCAGATTCGCCTTTTCCTTCACCGGTCTCCACAAGCTGTTGCACACGGGCCTGCTGAGATCAATGTCTGAGAATTGAGTCATTTCCTGCAGACGGGCCCAACATTTCCTGTGTTTCCTGATGTGTTTGCCCCTGAGTCTAGTTGAGGTTTCATTCAGGAACCAGCAAAGCGGTTTTGCAAAAAAAAAAGCGACCTGGTAATCAATCAAAAAAAAGACTGACCTTTTTTGCATATAAAAAAAACAGTAATTAAAAAACAGTCCTTGTTTGCCCACCAAAAAGAGACCTGGTAATCAAAGAAGGCCCGCATCGATCTATCCTCCTCGAGCTGCTGCAGCAATCCTTGGGTAGCCATTGATGGATAGGAACCTCGGTTCACCATCGCGAGTCGAACGGCCATGACTGAAAATAAGGCACCAACGGATCCACAGGAGTTGTCATTTTGAGATATGTACGGGTAGCAGCTAAACTATCCCATATGCTCCATGTATGGTGTATTTACCTACAAAACTGGGTCATAAAAATGGGGCAAATGTTGGGATTCATATTCCAGCACCATGGTTCGCATATGGGTATCATGACGTTTCATACTTTCGAGTTCTTAAAGAATTTCACTTGAGCCATTTCCAGATTCAATTCATCTCGTCTCTGAGGAAAGTGCCTGTGTATGCCAGCGAGCGGAAGTCTGGAATTGCTGCATCACCAGCTTGCTTCCTGGGCCGTGAACACAGCATGGGATGATGAATAATTCTGCACATTTAGTTGATATCAAATGATACATTAATGGGGCTGCTGAAACTCTTCTCAAACAAGCATATCTCCGGCCCCTTCCAACCCCACACATTGCTAGGGCTTTTTCTAGGCTCACATTGGGAGCCAATGCAAAGTCCACGGCTTCCAGCCCGGCATTTCTGCAGTTGATCCAGGCTTCCCGCGCTTCCTCCCAGCATCGATCCGCAGCCGGTTGACCCAGCAGGACCCGCGGTGTTCCCGCCAGCCACTCTGGATCCGAACGACACCGCTGCACTGGGAACAGCCAACAATGCAGATCCGCAAACTCCGAATGAGAAACCGAGGGAGACAAGGTGGGAATCAGCCATAGGACATGGCAAAGGCCACGCATTCAACGCAAGGCAGGGGTGCTCTCAACTTGCTCTTATCTTTTATGATCTAGATATCTTATATATGACTTATACGACTATATCTGTTTTGCTGAGGGAAGGAGAAGTTCCAGCCAACATCAGCCAACATGAGCCAACAGCATGGGTGACTCTCTAAATGCAGATTTCCTACACAGGCATCAACGCCACTCGCTGATTTGCTTCTCTGCTTGCGCCCTCCGAAACTGGTCTGGCCAAAAGGTCAAGGCAAGTGCCCAACGAAGTCGCAGCCAGATTGCATGGAACACATTGGAAGATTCAAACATCAAGTTTCCGTCCAATTTCCCACCATTTTTCCCCACGCAACTTGCGTGCGAGACCTACAACCTACAACATCTACAACTCCTTCAGTCCGCAGCATCGCGGTCCTCCTGATCCTCCTGGTCATCCCATGGCCCCATGGCCCCATGGCCCCATGGCCAGTGCTGGTCCGCCGGATCGACGTAGTCGTTCCGTGGCTCGATGGGCGGTCGATCTTATCGCCATCCAGGCCATCCACTCCTGGAGCTGGTGCTCCTCCTGCCATGTCTGCCATGTCTGCCATGTCTCATGGCTCCCAAGTACCACCAAACTTGGAGAAAACATGAGAAAACCTAATGAGAACATCATATGTTTTTTTGTCTTGTGGCAATTCCATGAAAATATCTGGTGGATTCTGGTGGCCCATCCATGAAGAACACCATCCTTTCAACGAAACGACCTGACGAGCCTGGGTCTACTGGAGCTGCGCTCTTCACCTTGGAATATGGGGACACTGTGCAATACCCATAGGATCCATGTATGGTATATATGCTAACATTGGGGGTATATTGATGGGATCCATGTTACCATATATTCCATACATGGAGCATATGGGATATGCTGCCAGCCGATGTCGATTGTCGAAGCATGATTCGTGGCGATTTTCCGCTCAGACACGAAATCCTTTGATTTCGAGGTCACAGAGGTCACACCAAACTCCTTTCAGAGCTGGCATCTTGACATTTCCATACATTTCCTATCTAAAAATGTGCAAAAGCACGACGTGCACTCCGTAGATCCAGGTGCATCACGAGCATATGCCAGCATCGCAGCCGACCTACCGATGGAAAATGTGTGCATACATCTTTCCGTCTTCGCGGATGTCTTGTGGTCGTCCAAATGGAAATTTATTCATCAAGGTGCAAAAATCTGCCAGAAGAGTCAGCGCAGCGGTGAGTTCCAAGGTCGCATGGACAATTTGACTCACAGAGGCTGCGCAATAGGCATCAAGATTCAAGTTGCCCACACTCTCCTGAAGAAAATCACGGGCCGCTTGCACTGGTCCAAGATTCCAAATACTCCAAAAGCTGAAAGCAAAATCACAGCATTTTTGGCAAACATTGACAATATTTACTGTACCACAAAGTGGGGCCCCCTAGATAGCTAAGTTGGTTTATAACTCCAATAACTATGGTTTATGATACTTATAGAACTATAGTTACTGGGGTTTATAAACCAATTTATAACTGGGGGGCCCCACATTGCATGAATGAATCATTGATTAGATTTGCATCTCGAATTTCCCAGGAAATGTTACCATTCCCAGGCAGAATGATTTGCAACTGACCAACCCCTTGTCCTCGCATTGAGCAACGGCTTCAGCAAACACATGGCCTCATGTAGGCTGCTAAAGCATCAAAACAATAGGTTAAACCAATAAAGAAATTTCCTCTGGTAATGCGGTTGAAACAGTATAGTAAACTATCCCCAAAATCAACAGAAATGGCTATAAACCATCAATCCATATGGGTGGTTTATTATTGCTTTATTAACATTACTAACATTACACCAGTTTATAGCAAGAACCTAAGATGATACATGAGGGTGAAACATGGGCATGTAGCTATGCTTGTAACATGTCCAAGCCGTTGGGGGTTGCATATCTAAGATCAAATTTAAGTCATTCCAGTAGGTGATAGCCAGGGGAGTGTATGCCAATCTTCCCATTCGCAATTGCATCGTTATGTCATGTTATATCCAATTCTACCCATCATGGACAATATGATAGACATAGATGTTTTTTAAGTGTTTTGATATACAGGAAACCTTTGTTTTCGCCAAACATATGTGGGTTTCCTGTAAATGTGATGTATGGCATGGTATGGCTCACCCCCTTGTGAACATGACACTAGCTTCTGTAAACGTGATGTTCATCCACCAAACACAGGCTGTAACGATGAGTTATTGACTCTACATTTCACATACCCACAATGTAAACGCATAATGCCCATAGCCCTTCATTATAGCTATTCATGATTCTTCATGAGAATATTTCAGCATGTCTTAACACATTTCTTTCAATTTCAATCCACTCTACAGTGCCAATGGTCCAACATGAAAAAATGCTGTTCATCTTACTGTTGCTTAGCAGGGAATGAGGGAATGATCCATTTCATCACTAGGAAGAATCATCCCAGCAACCCCCAGCAACCCATCCATTCCCTACGTTTAGCACCAGTAAGTCATGGTCCCTTGGTCACCCCATCATCCCTAGCAGCGATGCCCAGCCACTGGCCACTGCAAAGGCGGCCAGGCTTCCTTGGGCTGAGGCCGCACACCTGGCCATGGCCGCGATGGCGGCGGAAAACCAATAGGAAAAACATATTAATTAGGGAAAACCCTGAAATATGATTCATATTGGACATGCTTTAGCACCATATATATTTACATAAACATAATATACATATACATATACATATACATAGGCATATACATATACATATACATATACATCTATAATATATATATATATATAATTCATAATATATATATATATATACATATACATGTATAATATATATATATTATATATATATACATCTAAAAAATATATATATATATATATATTAACGAAAATGCAACTCTTCGATCGTTTTGGGGTGGTCTCATATGGCTCAAACATGCTCATCGTTTACCACTTAGATGTCCATTTCAACAGGCTGGTTGACCCAGCTGTGAGAGCCACTGGCAGCCATGTTTTGATGCGTTCCCCTGAATCTCTCTGTGGAAACCATTGTGAACATGCCTGGTTTGAATTTAATCACATCCACGGGAAACTGTTGTTTTCCTCGGGTGCTCCGTCTGAAATTGACCAGCTGTCAGAGCTTCCTACGCCCGTCTGCAGGCGTCACACTCTCAAAATTGCTGTTGTTCCGACTGTCGTTCAGTGTGGTGGGTGCTGTTCTTCAATTTTGGTACCGTTTTATGCACCAATTTTACTCGTCAATTCGTCCTTAATTCTGTATAATTCTGTGCTTCATTGCGGGGCCTAATCCGAATATCCAAATAATATCGAATCATATCATCATGAAAAAGGCGTCCGATCTGGTACAGCGGGTTTAGCCGTTTCAAGGTATCAAAACTGACAAGAAATGAATGGGTTCAAAATCGTCTGCTCCAAATCTGACTGCAAACAGGCAACAAATGGAGCGAATTCGGGTGGCGTCAAAGCGGAAAACTGGAGGCAAAAGGGCCCCAATGAACAGAATGATCTGAGGCGGCCCCACCTTTATTACCAAAAAACACATGGGGGAGACAAGGAACATGCCAGATCATGCCAAATGGCACCTGAGTGTCTCATAGAAATCCCAGTGTTCTTCAATTCCACAGTGGTGGCTGACGCCAGTCAGCTCCAAAGCAGCGCGGCCGATGAACAGAGCGCCCTGGGGCAGAAGAGCTGAGCTGCACGAAACACCAGGTAACCCGACCCCATGGTGAGCCCACCTGTGCAGCGTTGGTACCACACTCGGCTTGCAGCAAATTCTTCTTCACAGTGCTTATCTTCTCCTCGCCTTCCTCTGACCTTGGATGGGAAAAACAAAGAACTGCACAGCCTGGAACCTTGTATGAATGGAATCATTCAATGGTCTACAGATCACGTACATGTATATGTATATATATATATATGTATGTAATATATATATATATATTTATTTATTTAATATTGTAATTTGTAATTACGTATATATATATATATATATATATATATGTATAATACAATGGTTTATAAATATATATATGATTATATGTGTGTGTGTGTTTTATTTTAATCTCACACCAAATGTGCACCATACATTGCAATTTATTGCGTCTGGTACGAAAACGTGTGGTTTCAGCGCTCACTGCAAGATAAAATGGCGGGCAGCGAGCGCAAACTTTTTCACACAGGGCACTTGAGCCAATAGTCCGGATCATGGGAAAGTGATCCTCTGACCCACTGGACGGCTCAACGACATGTCTCAGTGCATGTACAAACTGTAGATTCCTTGAATTACATCTTTGATGTAAAACTGTACCAGTAGTTACTTATATGCAACACACATACGAGGAAGGAGCCTAAAGGCTTCACAACCAAGGCATTTGGTGGTGTTTCTACATGTCTGAAGTTGGTGACACTAACCCTTCATTTGGTGATACATCTACTTGGCACAATTGGTACATTTGCTTGAATTTATTCTTCTCCCCCTTCTCGCAATTATCCGACTCGATTGGTTGATTCGAGCTTTCCTGGAGAAACTCAAGGCGGTTTGATTGACATCAACTCGAGAGCATTGGGCCACTTGCACGGCTCCAAGGCTTTTGTGAACGGATCTGCACGCTGTACGGCTGTCTTAACACACTGCAGTTTCACGTTTGGGTCTTCGAATGCTTCGTATATACAGAGAAGACAGATTCAACTTGTGAACTTTCTTCATGCGTCGAAGTTTCGGACTATAACCTCCATGCACGATTTGGATAGCTGATGCATTGTTTTGTTGACAGACCAAATCAATCGGTCTATTTAAGATAGTCTCGCACAGCTCTTGCATGGGCAGTCCTTCACCGAAAACCCCAGAATCCAAACTCCAAACTAATCATCTCAGCCTCGCATGTGCTACGCGCAATCGCTTTGCATCCTTGTGTGCCCCTTCAAGCAACCGTACGCCAAGTTTGCATTGATTCCAGCCAAGCCGGATGGATTGACTTTTGCTTCCTGCAGCACTGCTAGTTTATTGTTTTCATCACGGATATCATCTCCCTTGGAATACTATTCGAGCTTTTAGTCTACGAAGTCCATTATTCTCCCAATGTTCTGTTCAACTGACAAATTTGTCGTCAATCTATACCCACATGTGTTGGCTCTTTTCGGCTTAGAAGTTCATCCCTTTCCTTGTTGATGGCTTCCTTCCAACCTGGGTGGTTGTGCGAATCTTTCCTGCCAAAGAGAAGGTGGATTCCAGTATAAACTGAACTTTTATCTTGAAGGTTTGGTTCATGGGATGATTTCTTCAAAAATTTTGCGGCCATACCCCAAACTTTTGAATGAGATTTCTTATTTTTTTTGACTCATCTGTAGCAATCACTGGCATTGAGAAAACGTGCTCGGGGTAAAGACATTTCGCTGATGGTCCTAGCCATTGCTTCTGGGTAGTAGGCTGTTTTTGGTGTTTCACTTCCTTTTGCATGGTCGTGATGAAATCCTGGTAAATGTTGGCATCTGCATTGGTTAAGGTTTGGTGCTAAGCAATAGTTTGAGGTTGCAATGTGCGATTCTACATGGGGTTTCCTTTGGAACTTTGCAGTCCGAACTAGCAACCGTGGCATTCGCCTATGTACAAACCGTGCTTCTTCACCTGAATACATAGAAATTTTCCCCGACATTTCCATTCGCTGACCCTTTTTGACGAAATTTCTTCTGCGCCCAAAAGGACTATCATTTCCCACATGGGCAAACAATTGCTTTCTGGGTTTGAGATGGATTTTACAACAGGCCCCTTTCCCTTTATCAAACTTCTGAACCTTTTATGGCACGCTTCGGAGTGTCTGACCCCTACGGTCTTACCGAATCGGGTGGCTCTATCCAAAGTGACGTAGGTCTTTCTGGTCCTGCTTGGTGTTGTTGGAGCTCCCTGTTCGAATGGCATTGAAATCTTTGGCAACACACCTGAACCCCCTTCAACTTTGGCTTGCTCAGCTTGGAACAAAGGAAAAATGTGTTTTCTGGAACGACTAACTCATCAGTGTGCACTTGGATGGGCTTCCCATAACCTTTTGCATTGGTCCTCACACTTTCGTAATCAAGCGCTAAATTGGCTTTACATTGTCTGAACCCCGAGTCAATCCTCCATCCCACAAATATCCCTGGTAATGTTCTTGGTTCAAAAGCTGGCTTGTTGGTATGATGGGGTGGCTTATAGCACACCAAGGCTCCCAAAGGCACTCGGTGGCCCTCAAAAGGTTCTCCTCCATTCGCAGCTTCATAACATGTCAAACCTTGCTTTGCCCTCTTGACTTCATCTGAATTATTCGGATGGATGGGAGCTAAGGTTGTAAAACTCTTGGCAGCACAGAAATATTCTATGCTTCCAAAGTTCATGTGGAAATCCTGCAGCTAAGTGGATTGCTCTAGTCCCCTCCTTTATCCTACGAATGTTGGATTCGAGCATGACATTATGAAAAGGATGATTTGGCAATCCTGGCTCCGGTACCCATCCTAACTGCTTCACGGCTTCGGTACGGAATCGGATTTCACTGAACATAGGGCCCGACCATGAGCTCTGATAGCTCTGGTTCCTCCGAACTTTCTCAAACATGCTACGTTGTTTGGGGTGCTCCTGGATGACTGGGCAAAAGCTTGATAATGACCACTGTATTCATCGAAGCATATCAGGCAAGCTTGTTCACCTTCAGAACCCTTTGACACATCACTCCCAATGATTACAGGGTCAACTCATGGTCAACTCTCATTTGATGAGCAAAATGCAATGGAGGTGTTTCATCATCATCTGGGTCACCTCTACGACGAGGATAGCGTGATGTACTTTTTCCTCTTTGACAGATTTCACAATGCCTACTTTTGGGGTAATGGGTCAACGAGTGATTTAACGACTTAGCCGCCTCCTCACCATCATCTTCAGAAGAATGAACATCGACTAATGACCCCCCGTCTTCAGATACTTCCACAATTGATCCTATGGGACTTTCAGGGACTGCACCTGCTTCACCTTCAAGTACCTTTACCATTGGCTCATGCTCAACTAGGGACCTATCACCAAGAGGAGCCGCTGAAGGCTTCACCCCAGACGAACTATAGGCGGAGGAGCCGATGAAGGCTTCACTCCCAAGGAACTCGATCCACCTGGCTCTGGCAAATTGGAGGGCTGTGCACTCACATGGTCACCCAACTTGTTGAAATCTGCGCGGCGGGCATTGCGATACACTCGGTTGAATCATTAAAATTGGGACATTTTCGACAACACGATCTGCATAGATCTTGGCACTTTCAGAACAATGATGGACGACATCTCCCAACCGATCTGACTTGATGAAGTACGGAAGTTGGTTCGGAAACCATACCCATGCTCCCCCCATGATCGTTGACTTGTTGACCTAATGAAATTGCAGGTGGGCAATCCTTCAATGCGTAAAACACTCCATCTCCGAACAATTCCCCTTGCAAATTGACAGCTTGGGTACTATTTCGAACCCCACCCCCAGTAGAAAACTTCAGCTTTTCCGGGGCTTCTCCATGGTGAGGAATCCACTGTTCTGGAATGTCTTTTTGCGAAATCAAGGTCCCACCTGCCACAGAGCCAATCAAGAAATCTTGAGTCACATTCATGGGGCAGCAAACTGATGCCATTGCTGCAAAACACTGGAATGCACGTTCAAAGGCATAGTAATGGTGATTATTTCCTGGTTTCTTCACTACAGTCTCTGATGTACCTTTTAAATGCTTCTTACATGACTTGCTCCCTCTCAACACGCTGGAAACATTCTCCCAAACCTTCCTGCGCACGGCCTCAACGGATATCCTGCTATTGCTGGCACTGGCCGCATGAGACGGAGCCGAAAGGCCACTCGCCCTTGCGACTTGACCCCTGAAACCAGACTTGCAGCGACAGTACCTGACAGGATTGTAGCAGCACCTGCATGAACAGTGGCTGAACCAGCTGGGGTGCTCTTTGCGAGTGCTTTAGGCTTAGCTCCTTTATACAGGTTATTTTTGCCATGGAGGTAGGGCACTTATCCCCTTGGTGCACCAAAAGCAAAGTACATACACGGTTGTTTTGCTTTGTCATCTTTTGACACAGGCTTTGAAGGATCCGATTTTGTACCTGTCTGCGAACCTTTCCTTCCTTTACCATTCCCCTTTGAGGTTCCTGGCGCCGCATTCACTGCTGCAGAGGTTTCGGATGCCTTCTTATCCTTGTCTTTGTCCTTTGGTACCTTTTCAGCTTTCTTATCTTTCTCTTTTTGAGATTTGTCCTTTTTGTCTTTTTCTTTCTGAGGCTTACCATCCTTTTTGTCAGGATTGGCAGGGTTTGCATTTACCTTTCCGCCTGTTGTTTGCAAAGCGATAAATGACGTGTTCTCGTCTTGCTGATGCAATGCAATGGCTTCCTCCATGCGATCGACCAACCATTGTGACGTCCTTTTGTTGGATGTTCCCTTGGATGCCCGGTACTTATCAATTGCTAGGGCTAGCAAAGGATGATGCTAGGGCTAGTAAAGCATCGACCGGAGGGCGGACTCTTGAGAATTTTCTGACTGTTCCAATGATCCCATGCTGTAATACAACTTCTGTCTGAACTCTTCCAATGACTTAACATCTTTCCCCTGGAGCTTCAGGCTTAGGAGATGGTGTTGGCTGAGGCTGGCACCATGATCCTTGTCGAGGCTGTACTTGTTCAGGATGAACCATAGCAAAGGCGACCCGAAGGATGTTTGCCCTCTTTCTGGCACTTCTCTTGCGATGCTTGAAAATCCAAACTGAACCTGGTACCTCTAGCATTGTCCAACAACTTGTGACCCAAAGTTCGATCGAGCACTGGATAGTTTCCGACACTTGCAAACTCGGTTGGATCTTTGACGTAACTGCATCTTTGCATCCATGCAACCAAAGGTGTTTCATCCCCTTTGCATGTCTTGCAAATGGCCGACACAACTTGATTTTTGAATAGTCTCATGCGGTTGTGTTGACTTTGAACCCTTTTCCCCTTTACTCCTTTTGGGAACTTGCTCACCGGAGTTATGACCCTCTAGAAACTTTCCCAACAACTGGATGGAGCCGGAAGGCTTCGCACCGGCACTGGCATTCGCAGTACGTGGTGAAGCTAAAAAGCTTCGCACCGAGCATTGATTCCTGGGCTTGGGACGGATCCGCAATCAACATGAAACCGGTGATCCTGGACCTGGCTGGCTTCCACGACCTACTGGAGTACTGAAATCAATCAAATAACACCGCGCCATTGTCGGCTTCTTTGGACTGTGATCCCATAGCTTGTGTTTTAGATCTTTCAACCTCTTGATTCTGGATTTGGTGCAACAGCGATTCATAAGCCCCTGCTTATTCTTGGAGTTGTTTCATCAACATCTCACTTTCACTTATTTGCTTGGTTTGTTCAATCAACCTTTCTTGGGGTTGCGCATTGATGTGGAATAATTCACCCAACTTTTCTTCCATCGACGACTCGACGACATGAACTCGGTAGCTGCATGTGGTCTGAGGGATTCCATTTCAATCCGGCATTGTGCCTTTACGGCATCAAGTTCTTGGGATGCTCTGTTCAACGCTTCGGTAGCTTCAACCCTAGTGGCATTCAACTCGCTTTGAGATTGTGCAACTTGGATCTGAGACTCCCCAATCACCCTATTGGCTTCTGACTGAACTTGACCCACAACATGAAAGGTTTCTGCCCTAGCCTCTTCTTGGGCCCGACTTGCAAAACTAATTGCCTCATTGCAAGTCTCAATTCCTGACGAGACTGTTCCAAAGCACTGTCGGCATTACCAATGGCCTGATTTGCTTGAGCGATGATGAAGGGATTCATGGAAACATGCAACTCGTTCCGAACATTCGTTTGTGTAAATGAGGGACCCGATGACCTTCTGGACCCATCCCTTGCCCCAGTGGCGTTTGAAATGGATTCCTTGGCACATTTGGTGAATGTTCGGCTGATTGCAAAAACTGCGAAAGTGTTCCATCAGGACTTTGATGCGGATTTGGCACATTTTGCAACTGATTTGGATTTCTATCATCTGGGGTGGACATTGATTCGGAACTGATAGGGCCGGATGGTGTCCCAACTCTCACCGCTGGTATGAACAACTCTATCTGACCTAGAAGATCTATCTTCACTTTCCGAACTGTCCCTGCCGATCCTGGAATCGAATTCGGACATTTTCCTTCAGCGCCGGGATCTTTGCCGCGACTTCACTAACGACGTCCCCTTCACAATCTTCAAGATACTGCTGAACTTTGCCCGGTGCAGTCGCAGATGGTTTCCGACGAAGCTTGATGTGAATGGTATGAAGAAAGCGACAATTCTCGTCAGTTACCTCACAATTGTCGTCAATGATGATGGCACGGCACTTCCTCTGGGTCACCGCCCAAATCGCCTGCAGCTTTCCGAAGGTTCCGATCCTCTGGCGTGTGATCACCATGATTTGACTCAAACCTGGAGTGCTATTGCAGCAGTCAGTCAAGCTATCTTCGTTCTTACTCGAGCTTTCGATGTGGCTCACCACTGAGATCACGAGATGATTGCCAAATTGATCCTTTACAACCTCTTCAGCAACTCGAGATTCTCCCTCGGAACAACTTTGGTTGCCCAAGCCGATTGAGTCCGAGACCTGCCGATTACCTGATGCCGATCAAGACACAAGCAATACTTTCTGTTGGCCGATAATTCTGAGTATACTCCCACTGCGCTCACAAAACTACGGGTCGAGAAGTCCCTCAAGATTCCCCTATTGTCCCAGGTCAAGTATCGAGCGTTTTCCGGAAGATTGTACTGAGGAATCAACGCCTGCTCAACAGTCTTTGGTTTCGCTTTCACGTGCCGGTGATTGAGATACTGCTGAACCTTTTGGCCTTTGCTCCAACACTGCCAAGCGCCTGGCCACTGATCCTTTTGGAGGTGGTGGCAACGGAGGCTGGGCAACCAAGACAATCCTTGATGGCCCCGAGCTGGATGCTGCTTCAATCACTTGTTTAGGCACCGGCGGTGGATCCTTTCGAGCTGCTGTGATCCCCACCCGCTGCTCAGTTTCTATACAACCTGTCGAGATGCGCTTACAAATGTTGGCACTGAACCGCTTGGAGTCTTCGCCTTTGCAATCACGTCCCTTGCAGACGATGCTGAAGCATGCTGAAGCAACGACCAGGTGGTGGACCCGCAGGACTGGGTGGATGAGCTGGCTCCCGCGGTCGAGAAACCTCTTCGGTCAAAAATGTACGGGTACTCGTTGGAGAACGCACCAGAACTGCTACCTTCTGAGATTGTCCCCTACGACCCGACCGATGCCAGTCGACTGCTCGCCAGAGAACGTCCCCGATAGAAGTGATCTTTGCTTACGCCAAGAGGCCGATTTAACGGCAGCTAATGGTTCGAAAACAAGATACGCAGAATCTGATGAGAATGTAGATTGAAGCCCTACGGCTGATAACCACGAAAACGTGTGGTTTCAGCGCTCACCTCAAGATAAAATGGCGGGCAGCGAGCGCAAACTTTTTCACACAGGGCACTTGAGCCAAAAGTCCGGATCATGGAAAGGTGATCCCCTGATCCACAGGACGGCTTGTCTCTGCCAAGCTGGTGAGAGAAACCCTATTCTCAAAAAGTGAATCATCTGGGATATCCACGGGCAGAGCTCAAATTCCCACCAAAAAGCCTGAATATCGAGACATCACACTTGCATTCAGTAGTGCAGGTTGAATCTTTTATGTATCAGTGCATGTACAAACTGTAGATTCCTTGAGTTACACCTTTGATGTAAAACTGTACCAGTAGTTAGTTGTATATGCAACACACATACGAGGAAGGAGCCTAAAGGCTTCACAACCAAGGCATTTGGTGGTGTTTCTACATGTCTGAAGTTGGTGACACTAACCCTTCATTTGGTGATACATCTACTTGGCACAATTGGTACATTTGCTTGAGTTTATTCTTCTGTGGTTCAACATATTGGTGGCTGTGTATATGTATATATATAATATCAATATTATATAGTAATTATTGTCAATTATTGTATGACCTATTAATATATTTCTAAATACTCATAGGTCTCGTCTCGTCCCTATTCATTATCCAGATCTGTCTGAAATTTCAGGGGAAAACCCCGAAATCCAAAAGTCCTCCATTTTCAGACAAACCCGAATCATACTGTGAATTGTATATCGCATTATATTATATATATATCTCTCTCTCTCTCTCTCCCATTACAGTACCCATCTAATGGCCATTTAAAGGGAACAATAATGATAAAGCATCAATTTTTGGGGTACCCTATTTTCAGATATACCCTCTGGTAATTTAGCATAGCTATTCAAAATGAGCATAGAAATAGTTAATTTACCCATTACTGTAGAAATTGTGATTTTCCATAGCTATGTTAGTTTACCAGAGTCTACCCATTTTGGGACATTGCCTGAAGTTTAAGCCATAAGCGCTCCTCTGTGTCCGATGCCATTCTCACATCACGTGGATCTGCAGGGAGCTTGGCGAGTCTGCGCTTGCTCTTCCGGAAGACACGATCCTGGGACTCAGATACGTTAACGGAACCTACCCTCTGGTCATGACTTACAGTTTGCTATTGAAAATGGCACATAGAAATAGTTGATTTACCGAATTTAAAGATTGCGATTTTCCATAGCGAACTGTTAGAAGTGTTTACCAGAGGGTAATGGGAAGCTGTATGTTTTTCCTTCAAGTATGGGGGTTTGATGCAACTTTAAACGAAGCTAATAGGAAAGATTAGGCAATGAATGAGTATGGATCAACAATGGGTACCAGAATGTAGCAAACCAACCCACAAATTGGCCATATTTCTAAGATCTACAAGATTCTACAAGTATACATTGGATCCACATGTTTCTTCATTGCTGAGGACGCTCATTTTGAGCCCTTCCCAGCCCTTCCCGGCTTAAGAGCTGCGAAAACCTGACCGAGAGGCCGATGTGCAGGCCGTGTACATACCATTGGAAGCTTGCGCAATATCGGCAGTTGCTGCTACTACCCTGTCCAGTGAATCAACGGCAAACGTGATGAGTCAACTTAATGTCAACCAAAATGATACTGTAGAATCTGTAGAAAAGATATGAAAAGATCGAACAATTGAGAAATCGGTGTTAGAACATGGTAGAATCAGGATCCTTTTTTTTTAATGCAAACAGGACAGTGTCGAAACTGACATGGCTAGAGACCAAGACTTGAAAATGCGGGCGAACATGCCCCTTTTTCCCTAGAAATCATGCAAAAGATCCAGAGAATTCCCCAGCTCTGTTTGTGGAACATCACAACCGCCTCGAAATGTCTGAGGCGCAGTAGCGGTCCAGATACCTGGCTGAAAATGATGAAATCCGTGCCGGCCCATGGTTTTGTGAATCTGCAGAATTTGCAATCCCTAGGAGCTATGTTCATCAGCCACTCCAAGTTCGAATTTTAGCCAATAAATTCGCCAAGCTTGAACATGGCACAAAAAACGGGGTCTAAAAAACATCCCAAGCCCCGACATCCTCTTCAGAACCTCATTCCCCATTCATTTTCCCATTCCTTTTTCCATCGATTTTCCCCCAAGATCCATCGGTTTTCCCCCAAGATCCATCGATTTTTGGCCCAAGATCAATCAATTTTTCCCAAAATCCATAGATTTTCCCCCAAATCCATGGCATTTCACATCCAGATCTTGCCCAGATACAAGGTGTTGGTGCACTCGGTGGCTGCAGCCGCCAGATATGCCGACACCCAGGCGAAGGAGGCGATCAAGCCAGCCACCTCCACGCCACCTAGGCGGCCATTACATTACAAGGGGATGATAAATGTTGATAAATGTTGATAAATCATTACATGCAGTTACACAGTTACATATATATATATAAATAAATGACAAGGGGAGTTGATGAATGTTGATGACCATTGACGTCCTATCATCAAATGATGTATATATATATATATATTATAAACTACAGATGTATACAATCCCTTATCATCAACCATCAGGACACCCCTTCCCAAAGTGACAAAGGGAGTCCCCCACATCGTTATACATTTCCAACGTGCCACATCTATATATATATATATATACACATATGTAAAATATCATGTAAATGTATATATACATTGGTTCATATATATATATATGCATATTGTATTTAACATGATATTCCATATCATGTTCCATAAAATACTGCTTTATCTAGATATGACAAACAATTAAGATAAACTACTGGGCTTTGGGGGTAGCAGCATTAGCCGGGTGCTAGCGATTTTCGCAACGGTCACCACTGGATTCCTTGTCGCTTCGCTCATGAAACATACCACTTTCACAGTCCTGAAATGTGGATATCCCAATGGCATCCCAGACCAGCGCAGCTTTTGGACTGCCACAGCAGCACGTTTGCCACAGGCCAGCAGCACGTACCTGCTCCATCACCGGGGTTTTGGCCAGCATTCGCTGGTTCACAATTGGTGTGCTGGTTCGTGATGACCATTGGGTATCAAATTTTGCTACATATCACTAGCATATCTTGTGTCTTGCCCATGGCCTGTAACAGTAGCACCATTTAGGGCACGATTTGGCGCACGAAGAACTGCAGAAAAAAACACGATATGGCGCACGAAGAAACGCAAAAAAAAAAACGATTTGGTGCAGGAAGAATCGCAGAAAAAAAACACGATACGGCAAACGAAGAAACACAGAAAAAAGCACGATATGGCGCACAAAGAAAGAAAAAAAAGAGCACGCATTGCGCACGAAGAAATCAACAAAACACGTGATGGGCGCTGCATGAGGAAATTCCAAAAATCAGGTTTTTCCGGCGCCAAAAATGATGGTATAAATTGTGCTTTTTCCTTATGAAATAGCAAAAAAAAGACACGATTTAGCAAAAGAACGCGAATTGAAGCACCATTTGGAGCACGATGAATTTGGATCTTTTTTCTATGCCAATACAGAGGCTGGCGCAAGCAAGCAAAAAAAGCGCGGCGTTTAGACAAGAAAAGCGCGCATCTTGAAATTGTGGTGCGTGATGTGGCCCCACCTGGTCTGCTTCGGACTTTCAGCTCGAGCCTTGGGTGCCAAAAAAGCTGAGACTGGGCGGCTGGGCTGTGCCAAAACTCATGAGCCAAACACCAGTCTGAGACTCACAACTCATGACTTTGACAAGTGCATGTTTGAATCTGTATACATGAAAGTATATGAATGTGTTCTTAACGTCCTTTCTCGCTCAGCTTCATACAGGTTTTGCCGCTACCGTCGAAACACCCATGGCCTCAATCACAGCCGGGTCAAGATCACATGAGTGTTTGTGAAGCCACAGTTTTCCAATCAGTTTTCCCTGTTGAAATCATGCCTGAAATTTGCAGTACCATAAAAGGGAACTGACTCGGAGCAGTTCCAGAAATCTTCCCAAAAAAGCCCGTACGGGGAAAAAATCATGCTGGGAATCCAGGCGTCGGCTGTAAACATGGCTGCTGCAAAGGTTGCCAAGCCATGAGTGGAGACCTGCCCAGGATTCGCAGGGGGCTCGGATGTGGAATGTTTCAGGGACATGAGTTTTTCATGGATAAATTGAGCACGAAAGGATGTTGCAGGATGAAATGATATGGATGTCTTCCTGTAGGAAACAGGATGCAGTGCATTAATCGCAGGCAGAAAGACTTTAAAAGTGAGTGGATATTCAAAACACATATCTCAAAGCCATCTATGTATAGATCAAAATGATCAGCCCCGAAGATTGATGATTCAGCTTTGAACAAATTTAAGAAAACTACAGGCCCAAATTATACACAAGTTAAACACAATTTCTCAAGGCTTGTTTCTTGTTTCTAAACATCAGCCAACAACGGTCACTATGCTAGGGCTGTAAACCAAGACATTTCTGCCCTGGAAAATGAGCGGGAAAATCCAGCTATTCACACTGCGTCAAACGGTTTTTTTCTAGGCAACTGGCAACAGCGCAGGTGCGTTCTGGTCAGCGTCCCCAAGAAATCGTAGAAAGGTTCTGGCCCCTTCTACACTTTTAGCAGTACTTGCGGTACAAGCCAGTCCTGCAGCCAAACCCTAGCATGGGGCAGAAATGTCTCATGCTTGTCAGCTGCTTCTGGAGATATGGAATTATTGACCAGCATTGAAACAACCCTCAGTGGCGGTTCGGACATCAAGAGTGGTGTGGGTGGCCCTGCTGCTGGTGGCAGTTGACGGCGGCGCTGGTAGGGTTTGCAATGTTTTTGATTATGCTTTTGGGAATTAGCGATGACAACCAATATGGAACAGTTTGCAATGGAATTACAATGGTAATTAGTAATACTGATTAGTTCACCAGGTTTAGATAATCATCATCAGCCATGAATAAAAGTGTGATAAATATTTATTCAGAAAGATTCCTGTAGTAATGAATGATTGTTGGAAGTCATGTTTTACTTCATGTTTTATAATTTGCTTTTTAGTGATGGTTAACGAATGTGGTGGAATCCCTACCACAAGGGAGCGCCACCTATGTTGCAGAAAACAATTCCTGGAAACTAATAGTTTGGCCCAATCCTGGCAGGGGATGGTTCAGATCAGTTTCCGGTCCACTGCTGCCGGCGCTGCTCGCTGCCAGTGCAACAGGTGGGAGCATCAGCCTGGAAGTCAGCCTGGATACAAACAAGCTGTGGAAACGTTCATTTGGAGACACGCTGGGGCTTGCTCTATCCTCTTGCAAGCCAACAAAGGGAGAAATTCAACACTCCACACACCAAGATTGCTTCAGAGTCGGTGCAATGTGAAATATCATGTCAGATTCTCTCACAAGATAGAAAAGCTCAATTTCTTTACCTGTGTGCCAGGTTCAGCGTTTATGATCCTTTTCATTGGCTGCTGAGTCGTTTGATCCGACGCCAACTGCCCCAGGTGTGCAATTGGTCCAACATCATCATCTCGAAACTCCGCGAAGATTTCGGAGGACTCGTCCACTGAACTGACACGAGCACCATACCGAAACTGCGCGGGCGGACTTTGGGCCTTTCCAGAATCTTTATGGTTTAACCAAAGTAATCTTTCAACACGACAATATTTTATGACATCACTTCTCGACGTCTCAACGACCATCAGTTTATCGATCCTTCACCTGGGAGGTTTGATGTCGAACATGGTCACGGAAGAGTTTTCCGATGCTCCTCGACAGACATTGGGTGGTGATTTCCACTTCTTGAAAGCAGGTGCCGTAGCATGATGTTATATCATATATCTATAATTAGTCAATGTTTATGGATGTTAATGATAGTCAATGGATGTGAATGGATGATATATACAATGTAATCTAACAAGTATCAGGACGATATGCTTGGAGATTCAAACTTCAATAAAATAAGGATCACCATAATGGCTGTTTTATCTAAATGTCCTTCCTTGCAGCACGCATCCAGAGATCTAAGCTGAGGTGCCCCAAAACCTGCTACAACATTTCAGCATCGACCGTCAGATTCATTCAAAGAAACGACTATGGGTTTTGCATCGTTTGGCGAGCTGCTATATGAATAGGTATATGAAGAGGTATATCAGAAAATAGATCCATAAAGGATCGCATTTCCATAGCTGTGTAAGATGTCAGAAATGAATCCCCAGATGATGTAAGAAAGGACTCCCCGTGAAGATTCCTTTCTTTTTTGATGTTTTTTCCCGGCATCCTTGGGGGGCACTGCTTGGGGAAGCCTGGCCAGCTGGAGGCCATACCTAGCGGAGGTGTCCATGACTCCAAACAGCTTCAGTCGTCTGTGGCTTGGCGAAGATCTTCCTGCGGCAGGGCCATGGATTCCATGGGGATTCCTGGGAGCTTATGGTGGTTCAGTGGGATGTGAATGGAAATTTCATGCTGGTGATTGACATTTGACTGGGATTGAATGGGAATGAATTGTTGGTTATATATCCCATGTATAACCCGATGATGTACATGATAATCCCATGTAGTCATATCACTCGATATCCGTATTCAAACCCCAATGAAATTCCCATTACTGCAGAATCCCACACAGTCATCGGACAAAAATACCTTAGCAAATAAAATCGAATAACATCTCTGATTTGAACATAAATTGTCATGCCCTTATCGCAATCAGCCACCATAAATCACTAGCGTATCTCTGCAGGTTGGAAGCCTGCTTTTTATAGGGATGACTCATGGATATCAATCTTGATCTAACACCTTGGCAATCAGAATTCAGCAATGCTATAAAACCTCAATTAAAACCTTGGCGCGTAGAAATTCGGCAATGGTAAAAAACTTCGGTGCGTAGAAATTCACGAAAGCTAGCGTCAGCTAGCTGGAGTCTTCGCTTTAGCAAGTATTCCGGGGGCTGCTCAAGGACATCACATGATTTTTCACGCGAAAGGGCCCCCCCCCCTCCCCCACCCCCGAACCCCAACACCATCACCATCATCAGCATCATCGTCATCATCGTCATCGTCATCAGTTTTGTCATCGTCATTGGCATCGTTCTCGTCATCGTGATCATCATCATCATCGCCACCAGCATCATCATCATCATCATCATCATCATCATCACCACCATCATCATCATCATCACCAGGACATGGAAAGCCTTGTCTTGGAAATAGTCTGCTATCGGTATGCTGTGTCTCCAGTTCCGTGCAGGCACTTCTCCCAAAACATGACCTTGGAAACTGTGTATATATACTTGCCTTCTTATCCCTGCCCGATGCGTCTACCTTCTTCTTTTCTGTTGCAGCGTGGCAAGAGCTTCCAGGCAAACCTCAGCTACTGCCTGGAAACTATTTCTGGCTGCTTTCCCGCTGAGCGCAGCATCTGACTTGACTTCTTCGTCCTGTTCTGGCCAACAGCTGATACCTAGACATGGAACGCCTTGTCTTGGAGATATGCTTATACTTAAGGGTTTGAAGCGGAAACGCCAACGACGTTTCCCTGCTGACACTGAAGATACGTCTTCCCTTCCTTCTTTCTCCTACCCCGCTAGTTTTCGTCATCCACCCCCGGCCTCAAGTTTGCATGCTAACAAATTCCAAAGGGCAGAAATTCGGCATGCTATAAACCCTCGGCGAATGTACCGTTCAGGTCCGCTTTTCCTAAGGACCTATTTTTTTAAAGGTCTTAAGTCTTAAGACTTCAATACTTTTAGGGGGTTGAAAAGAGAAATAAACAGAGGTCGACGGGCCCAGGGCGGAGTTGAAACAGGCCGAACATGGCAGGGAGGTTTGGAGCGCTTAAGTCCCAGGGACTTAAGCACGCCGAACGGGCCGGAGGCACGTATGGAACGGTTTCTGAGGGGTAGAAGCGCCCCAGTAAAGCCAGGAGCGCCCGCGGAGAGGTTTGGAGCGCTTAAATCCTTGGGACTTAAGCACGCCGAACGGTAGGTATCCAGCCCATCCGGATTCCCGGTCTGGCTACCGTTCGGCGTGCTTAAGTCCCAGGGATTTAAGCGCTCCAAACCACTCCGCGGGCGCTCCTGGCTTTACCGGGGCGCTTCTACCCCTCAGAAACCGTTCCATACGTGCCTCCGGCCCGTTCGGCGTGCTTAAGTCCCTGGGACTTAAGCGCTCCAAACCTCCCCGCCATTTTCGGCCTGTTTCAACTCCGCCCTGGGTCCTTCTCTACTTCCTTCTCTTTCCTAATCTCTTTCCTGAGGATCAATTGCGCTGCGGCCTGTTTTGTTCTTCTTGTGCACCTCTGCCTCTCCCTCTCTCTCTTTTTCTCTTTCACCTAGAGTCACTCTTGTGAGCCCTTCTGTCTTTCTACAGAGCATGCTAGTTTAGGGTGGGTCAAACAATACGGACCGTGAAGTTACCATGAAGCCATAGAATTCTTAAATTAGGTTGCGAAAGTCAATTTGAAGTTTTGGTAATTGACTTAAAACTATTCTATTACTTGAGTGATAGCTCTAATTATCCATTCTACGTACATTTAGCTCAATCGCTTGACTATCTCCAGACTTTTTGTCCCCAATGCCGCGCTGCGATGCATGCCATACAGCAGCAGTTGGAAAATATGGCACATTGATTTGAAAGTCATGTTCTGGTTACAAATTGTGCACGCCAGTCTGGGGGTGGAGCTGAATGGATTGGACAGTTTGGATGGTCTTCTTTTTACAATGCGGCCGGCATGAGCCAGGGATTTTCGAATGGAAGCACTTTTGGCAGCTTTCAAAGGTCTTCAGCATGCATGCTGAAATGATGCAGTGTTTTCGTTTGCGACGTTTGGCGTATTGCATATGCTTATATGTTTTTGTTATAGATATTCCCTTTAGTTCCGTTTCTCGGAGGTTTTCCCATTCGGGGATCTAAACTTAACTTGGTTGGAGAGTTTATTAGGGGGAGAAATGCCCAACTTACAAAGCTTCATTTGACACGTGACCTTCACTGCACACCAGGCGTTCGGCGGTGTGCATGCCTTCTTTGCTGCTCTCCGCTTTCCTGGGAGGATCTTCAAAGGCGACCCGTGTCGCCTGAAAAATTCAGCTTTAAATTCGTTTGCAGCATGAAGCAGAAGTGTCCCAGAGCGCACTCTATTTTGTAGGTCAGGTCTTGGTGAATCGCAACGCGGGCTCACGAATACTCGCTAAGATAAATGCTAAGATATCTGCCGGTTGCATCGTAAAACTGCATCTTTGTCTTTCTTTCTCCCTCCATCGCAAAACTGCTCTTGCCTTTCATCCATCGCCCTGATATGCTTTAAGTGTTTTCGACCGCATTTTGAGCTGGCTCAGAAACACATTCAGAAACACTCCAGAAACATGACTCAGGGCGGCGTGCATCCTGATGCGTTTGCAGGGTGGCTCCATGGCGGCGGCATGTCAAGTGGCGTGCTTTCTGACAAGAAGTACCGCGCTTGGCTCAAAAGCTTTGAATGCAAATCACGTGGGGAGAGTGGCGATGGTGCTGCCACTGGTCTGAGCGATGTGCTTCCAGACATGTCATGCTCCGCAGGCTGGCGAGTTGCGGCGCAATCAATTTTGAAGAAAGCAACACTCGTGCTGCAGGCAGGGCCTCTCCACAGTTCACAGAGGAAGGAGAGGAAGGAAGCAGGACGCCAGAAGGAGCACCACCAAGGCCCCGCATTACAAATCTCAAAAAACGCTATTATTAAACCAAGAATCAATGAAAGTGTGGATTTCCATAGTCATGGGGGGCTCAGCGGTAGGAGTGTTGTCGCACTAGTATATAGTATATTTTTTTAAGAACCAATATTATAAAAGTTGGGGTAACATGTTTGCTTTGCTTTTCTTGGCTGTTACTTCCATGACATATAGCACTTTTTTTGGCGTGGCGTACCGAATCATTTTGGCATACCGAATCAAAGGTAAAATCATTATGTTAATTTGTTGCAACGATTGAGCATCACGTTTAATAAGGATGTAGCCAGGGTCGTTTGAGCGTCGTTTGAGCGTCGTTTGAGCGTCGTTTGAGCGTCGTTTGAGCGTCGTTTGAGCCCATTTACCAGGTAAAAACATACATATGGCATATGTTTCTTTCAGCACGCGATCTTGCTTCGATATTGTTTGATTGATGCGCCTTTTCAATCCCTCTGCAGCCCACCCTGCGCCTGGCACTGAAATAGAGACCGGGAACGAGCTGAACTGCCTCAGCAGGGAAAAGAAATGGCAGTAGAAATGGCACGAACCCTGGACCGGTTGAAACATTTCTGCCCCAACGCGTCCCCAACACTTGCCGTAGTTGAATTTTCCCAGTAGTAGAATCAAGAATCACTCAGCAAATCCTAGATGAACTTAGACATCCACTCAGTTTACGCAGACTTCTGCAGCACCCCCAATGATTCTTACTCCGCTGCTGCCCTTTCTTTTTTCCCCGCAACAGGCTCCCCAGTGTACCGTTTCGCACGCACTCATGGCAGCACTGTAAATAATAACACCCGGGACTAAATGTCAGTTGGTAAACCCACTGTAAGGTGGTGGCAACACCAATGAAAAGGTATAGCGCACGGACGTCCAGCAACGCTAGCTAAAAAAGATAGTGTGCACTCGCAAGGGACCAAATCGACTGTCACTCCAAGACAGAAAAATCGAAATTTGGCAGAGGCAATTGCGTCCGCCTTGGCTTCACCAAGTGACCGGTGTACAAACTCTTGCAGACTTGCGCAAGCTTGCACAAATTCAACTGGACCCTCCGCGGGGCGCAAAACTTGTGCGACGGCAAGGCCACGGGATGCCACCTCGATTCACCTCTCTTCCGCACAACAAACTCTTTGGGCATCAACTTCATGCATAGCTCGCTCACGGCCTCGATGCTATGATGTTGGAGGATTTGATTCGTGTTGGCGCTGCAGAGAATTTGGCCCTGTAGCTGATCAAAGTCCCCGATGTCTGCGCCAGGGCGCGTTTCCAGAAATTATAGCTACAAAATCACCGACCTCCGGGATTTTCATCGCGAATATTTGAAATCGAGAGCTTTTGAGGTCGCCGGCAACAGCCCGCTTAAGCTCTTCAGCCCATTGCCTGAAGGCGAGGGAATCCATAGCTGCAAGCAATAACCTGTTGCGATAGCAAAAATCTTCACGCTCAGCCCTCAGCCCCAGAAAGTTCCGTGGTCGTCACGCTATTCCGACCAAAGCACACATAATATGTTCTCACAAAAGCATCCTCAAAGGCGAGCTTTGTGTCTAGAAGAACCGCATTGCTTCGCGCGCTTCTCCAAGTGTCCCATTGCTGCAGCCAATTCACAAAGTCACTGCTCCGCAAACGACCGAAGAGAAAATACCTGGGCCAAGATCCGCTCACAGACAGATCATGGATGGATCATGGCTGAACAAGACAAATCACTCCTGAACAGAACAAATCATTCTTGAACACGTCTGGAACCTGGCAACACATGAGGTCAACTTTATTCTTGACAATCTTCTGGACATATTTCCTTCTAACGCAACTACTTGGTCATCCAAAATTTCATTAAGGTCCCCAGAAGTTTCCCCTGGATTGTGTATAAACCCAGCAGTAGACCCAGCGCGCCCTCAGGCGAGACATCTCTGCCCCCATGGCCGCATAAACCCGTAATTTCTGTAAAGCTGAGCTTCAAATAAAAAAATGAGCTACACACTGCTTCAATGCAAAGTCAGTTGCGAAGTCGTTTTTGGGTTTACGGTGAGTAAATAGAGCCCCAGACTCCTTGCGTATTCCGGGCCACGGAAAAAATCTCACATATGAAATACATATGAACAGTCAGAGAACCTTTGCGAGCACAGGTGTCTTTAAAATGTCTGTGTGTATGAGTCTGTGTATGTTGGTTTTGATGTCTCTGCTAGTGTCTAAAAAAAAGATGCGCGGAAATTGCGCGGAAGTAGGGACAGAGTCGTAACACACCCCACCCTGCATATGATCATTCAAGCCAAGAAGCGCAACTGCAAACCAAGGACGACTTGAGAAGGACCACAACAACGGCTCTTGAGATGGAACTGGAAGATGGAGCTGAAGCAACTGCACGACTTCCAAGAAGGTAGCAGTGGTGCCATGCCGTGCGGCTACCCAAGGTTTCGCGCGCCAATCCGCACTTCGAGTAATAGACAGCTTTGGCGACTCTTGTGCCCAACATGAGGCCGCTGGCTCATCAATCCCTTGACTGCTTCCACGCTGGGAAAGGCAGGAAAGAACAGCAATGATGTAGCTCACATAGGTCTCAGCCAAAGTTTGGACAGTAGCACCAGGTAGCCAATCGGACAACGCACCGGAATTCTGATTTGAACTTGAAGATCCACTTGTTTGGTCTAGTGACCTCTTGCAGCTCCTCTTGCCTGGTCCCTGGCGTATAGACTCCCCATCTGAAGCTCTCTGCGACATGGCAACGTGAGTGGCAATGTGGTGACAGCGCGTCTGACTGCAAGCTCAAACACAAGTTGCTGTAAATCAACTTATTTTTGGAAACATGACTTGGGGGCTTATAAATCCCTAGCTAAGTCCCTTGCTAAAAGATAATGTTTTGGTGTGTGTGTGTGTAAAGAATACGTCACACCTAGTTTCGTGTCTCTAGTCTCGTCTCCCCCTGGACTTGGAGCCCTTGCAGCGGATTCATCCATTTGAAGATCTGTCAGTGTGGGTGCTCGTGAATGGACTAGTGATGACACTGTCTCCGCATGTCTCCGCAAGACATCTCTGCCCTGCATCAAGCGCTAAATTCAAAGAATGAAGTTGAACATGACATGTGCCTTTTTTGCAACCGTGACGTGAATGCCTTGAACTGGGTTCCCAGAAATTGGTTACAGAACTTATCTGACATGCCTTGGATTCTGCCTTGGTTACAGAACTCATTATCAACGCAATTCCACCAGCACCTGCTAGATCACTGCAGCTGGGTTCCCAGGCCGTTTTCAGGCCGCCGGGATGCTGTCTTGAAGCATACGCTGCATGTTGGGCGGGCGGAGTTCTGTGATGTATAATATATATATATATTATATTATATACATTTATACTATATATATATATATATTATAAAATAAAATATCTAATATATCCTATATGTTATATGATATGTATCAAAATCATGCAACACCTCCGGCCCACTAGATTATACATTTTTAGGGCTGGGGTCTACCATCAGGATGAACTGGGAACTCACCTGCCAAGAAACACATTCTTCGAGTCACTTGTCGCTTCTTTGTGAGGTGCCAGATCTCGAGCGGCAACCCAGTCAACCCGATCAACCCGAAACAAACTCAGAGAATCTGTTCCTGACACCACCATCTCAAATAATCTCAGATCATCTCAGATATTTACATGACATCACGACTTATCAAGGAAACCCGACACCACCTGTTCATTGACATACATCGAAAAACAGTACAGGTGGCCATCTTCTGCAAAGTTGGGTTGCACAATCACCATTGGATACCATTGGTAGGCCCAACAATTTAACCTCAGCCATTGGGCATCAGTTATATACACCTGGAGAACTTCAACCTGGCAGTCAACCGATCGTCAAAACTGACACCCTTTTTGTGGTGACAACCCAGGTTGTTGAAAAATTCTTCAGGCAAACTCTGAAGAGGCAAATTCCGAAATCGACTTAAGAGGGTGTCTCAAAATGGGGATGTTGCCCCCAAAGAGCAAGTTAATTTATGTCACTCTAATCGGAAATTCTGATCATAGACCATCGGATTTCGGAATACATAGGGACACAGTAACCGACCCAAGAAAAAACTCGCCATGATCAAAAATTATCACTATAATGTTCCTGTGAGTCTACTTTTCAGAAATTATTTTCTATCTTTCTGGGGGTTGCTGTTGCATGCGGTTGGAATTTATTTTCACAAGGTGGTGCCCCCTAGATAGCTAAGTTGGTTTATAACTCCAATAACTATGGTTTATAGGTGATATATCTATAGTTAATGGGATTATAAACCAACTTATAACTGGGGGGCACCACCTTGCAGACACCATTTTCTGCGCCTCTCGCAGTTCTTCTTCCTTTTCCTCCTCTTCAGAGAGCCGCCGCAGTCGACTGGAGTTCATGGACTCAGTGCCCGGAAGTCAGGTGGAATCTGGATGTGAGATGCAGCGAGGAGGGGCCAACATATGTTTGAAATCTATTTATGAGATATCATGAAACAACATTAAACAAATTGACAGATTGATAGCCACACTACTACCGAAACCGGGGGCCAGCGTTTTGCGAGCTTGACATTGTAGTGCACTACAAGTTCTGTCTGCTTCTTGCAAACGAGCAACACGGATAGTAAGTCCTCCGGAAGAACTGTTTGTAATGTGCTTCCTTGGTGACGTTCTCAACACAATGCTTGCAATGTGTGTAGTTCTCTGCCTTATGTATGTGTTCCAAACAATAATGTCCTTCTTATTTTAGAGGTCAAAGTTGTCTTGAGCATGTTGGTATGCACAAACATGGTGAAAACAATATGTCAATATGGGCTTCCCTTCCTCAGTGTTAAAATGCCCATCACAAGTTTCAAGAAACATATTTCAAGAATTTCGAGAGTCCAGTTTTTTTGTTCAGACATCCTTATAATCCTTATACAGTAACTACCGTATTTCTGCGGCAAGAAATTTCGTGCGAGGTTCAAATGCAGGCTGCTCAGCACATCTTTGGCTCTGGCTACAGCGCGGTCCACCTGGAATGACATCCTTCTTGGTGACAAACGCGAAGCTGTGAAAAATCCATCGAACGCTATTAGCTGCTAAAGAATGTCAAGCAACGATATAGACATGAAAATATTTAATTATATAACAAATTAATTACATAAATATATATATATAAGATCCATATATAAGATCCATATATATTATAAGATCCTATCGTTGGATTCACTTGAGATCATCCTATCGTCTTTCACAATGTCGTTGAGATCACAATGACCTCAGCGGAGGCGTTCTGCGGATCGTGCTCGTTAGGCAAGTCCTGCAGAACAGCAACGTCCGGTGCTGGTTGATGGTTGACCTACCCCTCTGAAAAAGATGAAAGTCAGTTTGGATGATTATTCCCAACTGAATGGAAAAATAAAAAATGTTCCAAACCACCAACCAGGGTGTGTCCGGTGTGTCCAATACGAAATGCCACAAAATGCGACGAAGATGAGGGACCATGGTCACTTGTGACCCTATCATCCGGTCACTTTTGACCCTATTATCCCCGGTCACTTGCGACCCTACTATCCGGTCACCTGCGACCCTATCCCTTTAATAACTCTCATCCCCCCCTGCGTTCCACCATACAATTGTCTCCATTCTACTTCTTTATTTAAACTTCCTCCCCCCTGCGTTCCACTATACCATTGTCTCCATTCTACTTCTTTATTTAAACTTCCCCCCCCTGCGTTCCACTAAACCATTGTCTCCTTTCTACTTTTGTTTTTAAACTTCCTTCCCCCTGCCTTCCACTAAACCATTGTCTCCATTTTACTTCTTTATTTAAACTTTCTTTATTTAAACTTCCATTCTACTTCTTTATTTAAACTTCCCTCCCCCGCGTTCCACTATACCATTGTCTCCATTATACTTCTTTATTTAAACTTCCCCCCCCTGTCTCCATTCTATACCATTGTCTCCATTATACTTCTTTATTTAAACTTCCCCCCACTGTCTCCATTTCACGGAGGGATGGAAAAAGAAAAAAACGGAGGTCCACTAAACCATTGTCTCCATTACTTACTTCTTTATTTAAACATTCCCCCCCCCCTGCCTTACACTTAAACCATTGTCACCATTATACTTCCTTTATTTAAAAACTTCCTCTCCCCCTGCGTGCCACTAACCATGTCTCCATTTACTTCTTGATTTTTTAAACTCCCCCCCCCTGCCTTCCACTAAACCATTGTCTCCATTTCTACTTCTTTATTTAAATTTCCCTCCCCCCCCCCCCGCGTTCCACAACCATTGTTCTCCATATACTTCTTAATTTAACTTCCACCACCTCCTCCACGAAACCATGTCTCCCCCCGGTTCCACTATGCCATTGTCTCCATTATACTGCTTTATTTATACTTTCCATTTCAACTTCTTTATTAAAGCTGCCCCCCTGCGTTCCAATATACCATTGTCTCCATTATACTCTTTATTTAAAACTCCCCCCCCTGCTTCCACTAAACCATTGTCTCCATTTCTACTTCTTTATTTAAAACTTCCACCCCCCTGCCTTCATAAACCATTGTCTCCATTCTACTTCTTTATTTTAAATTTACCCCCCCCCTTGGTTCCACTAAACCATTGTCTAATATACTTCTTAATTAAACTTCCCGCCCCTTGCGTTCCACGATACATTGTCTCATTCTATTTCTTTATTTAAACTCCCCCCCCCCTGCGTTCCACTAAACCATTGTCTCCTTTCTACTTCTTTATTTAAACTTCCCCCCCCTGCGTTCCACTAAACCATTGTCTCCAGAGAGATAGATAGAGAGAGAGAGATAGATAAGAAAGATAGATAGATAGATAGATAGATACATAGATAGATAGATAGATAGATAGATAAATAGATAGATAGATAGATAGAACAAGTAAGCTCGCTACAGCGGCGGGCGCGGAGCTAGCTAGCTGCTCTTAGCTGCCCAGATGAGATAGAGAGATAGAGAGATAACGAGATAGAAAGAGAGAGAGAGAGATATAGATAGAGAGAGAGAGAGAAAAAAATAGATAAGAAAGAAAGATAGATAGATAGATAAGATAAGATAAGATAAGATAAGATAAGATAAGATAAGTTAAGATAAGATAGATAGATCGGTAGGTAGATAGATAGATAAATAGATAGATAGATAGATAGATAAATAAAAAACATGTAGCTTCGAAGCCCTTAAACGAAGCTTTTCTGCGAGACTTCCTTCAAACATGAAGCTTCGAAACTCAAAAACCAAACTTTTCTGCGAGACTTCCTTCAAAAATGAAGCTTCGAAGCTCTAAAACGAAGCTTTTCTACGAGACTTCATTCAAAACTGAAGCTTCCAAACTCAAAAACCAAGCTTTTCCGCGAAACTTCCTTCAAAAATGAAGCTTCGAAGCTCTAAAACGAAGCTTTTCTGCGAGACTTCCTTCAAAAATGAAGCTGCGAAACTCAAAAACGAAGCTTTTCTGCGAGACTTCCTTCAAAAATGATACTTCGGGCACGAATAGGGTCACAGGCGACCACAAAGGGGACGCACCATTTTTGTGTGACAGGTGTGGGACTCCAAGCACACTTGGTCACTTGTGACCCTATCTTTTTTACTTCAAAACGTAGAAACAGTGAATAGGGTCACAAGCGACCAATGTCCCGAAGATGAAACACCGGTCTGTTCGGAGAAACCATTCATAATCATTCATATAACCATGTATGAAGTGGATCATTTACATCCATTTACCCTGAAGTCTTGGACACACAATCCCAAACTAACAGGTGATCCATGGTGATCAGGCATTGCAGAACCAGTGCCATACACATATTACATCATGTTACACGGCCTTTCCATTAAGATTGGTAAACTTATAAGAGAAACTATCGACCATGATCGGCCTATCGGAACTTCTCTGGCTACCATGGTGTGATTCTTCGGATTTCTGCGGTCCTCGGGAAATGGAAGGTTCAATTTCCGCTCGTCTGAATGAATTTTTCGCAGCTCTTCGATCAGCTCCCGAGAGAGTTTCTTGATCTCGCTGCACTCTTGGGTTGCCAAACCTGTTTCCTGACAGGCTACGAAAAAGGCCGCCATCGCACGGTGTTTGAAAACAAAACAAAGAAAAAAATGCCATCAAAGGATCTTATGCTTCCAAAAAGGGAAACAAGCAGCGATTGAATTCGACTTTGACCCTGTTTCTTCACTTAAGCTGTTTTTGTTGCAGCATTTCCGCAAAAAAAAACAGGCAGTCAGGATCACTGCGTGAGAGACACTAAGCTGCCGCGGGCAAGATAGGCAGCACCAATGAGGCTGTCGAATGCACATTCCGTCTGCTTTTCCTCGTCTTCACCCTTATGGATGTGACCTAAAGAGACGGGCCGTCGCCCCGAAGGCGCAAGCAAATACAGAGAATCATGTTCAATAATAGGAATATGCAATAAATGTATGTGTTTGATTCTATATTTCTATGTGCATATGTAATAATGAATGTCTATATATATATATATATATGTACATACATACATATGGCCAAACGGTGGAAACACACCATTTATGAGCCGACCACACATGATATAAGTATACTTTGAGCCAAGTCCTTGAGCCAAGTCCGGCCATGGGATCCAAGATGATCCAAGTTACGAAGGGACCACAAAGACAGAAGATGTAGGACTTGCCCAAAAGTCCTTGGAGTCTGCTCAAAAGACAGATCAAACTGAGATTTACTGAGGCAAGACATTTTCTGTACCAGCCAAGCCACCTTGACGAATGGTCGTCAACTAACAAAAACAGCAGGGCTATGCTCGCAACAACCTCAAGTAGATGTGGCGAATAGGGATCTTCGCGATGGGATTGTGATGATCCCCCAAATGCCATGATAAAAGCATATAAGACAAGATACCCTGTGTATGCATACATATATATATATACTTGAGAGGGGGAACACGAAAGGTAGGTAAGCAAGAAAGGAACCGAAGAAAAAATGAAGGGGAAAGGGCAGGGAAAAAAACATAAAGTGGATTCTGGTAAAAGCGACGCGGCCATTTTCTTTCCAAAAATATGAAGGGGAGTCTGGTAAAAGCCACTGAAAGGCTTCGGCGATGTGGTTAGGGTTGGTGGTGGTTGTGGTGTTGGTGGTGTTGGTGCTGCTGATGGTGTTGGTGTTGTTGGTGGTGTTGGTATTGGTGTTGTTGGTGTTGTTGGTGGTGGTAGTGTTTCTGGTGTTGTTAGTGTTGTTGGTGTGGTTGGGTTTGTTGGTGGTGTTAGTGTTGTTGGTCGTGTTGTTGGTGTTGGTATTGTTTGTGTTCCTTCTGTTGTCGTTGTTGTTGTTGATGCTGTTGTTGTTGCTGCTGCTGATGTTGTTGTTGTTGTTGTTGGTTGTTGTTGTTGTTGTTGGTTGTTGTTGTTGTTGTTGTTGTTCCCTCGGACCCTTTGTTACCGCGCACCGTATTATATTTTTCCTACTTTTTCCTCTGTGTTTTGCTGTTTTTTCCCTTTTTCGTTGCGCAGAAAATGCAAGTTTTTTTGCGCTGCTCTTCTGGGTGGGGGTTTGGGGGTTTGGGGTTTTGGGGGGTGGGGTTTTGGGGGGGG
>CAMXCT020002470.1:67500-99078 GCA_947184155.2 Cladocopium goreaui | reverse complement strand
TAGAATAGAGTAGAATAGAATAGAACAGAATAGAGTAGAATAGAATAGAATAGATAGATAGATGAATAGATAGAGCGATACAGAGATAGAGCGATAGAGAGATAGAAAGATAGAGAGAGGAGATAGAGAGAGAGAGAGATAGAGGAAGATATTAGAGATCGATAGATAAATAGATAGAGAGATAGAGCGATAGAGAGATAGAGAGAGAGAGAGATAGAGAGAGATAGAGAGAGATAGAGACAGATTAGAGATCTTACATGCTAGATATTCGATAGTAGATAATAGATATTCGATATTGGATGTTGGGTATGAGGTATTATGCATGAGATATTAGATAGTGCATATTATATATAAAACATGTTATGTTATATTATATGTTATATATTTTTTGTGTGTATATATATGTATTATCATATATATATATATATTCTCATTAATGAATATTACTATGTTATACATATATACATTATAATTATAATTTATATATTGTATATTATATACTACATATCATATATTATATATATTTAATATCATATAGTATTTATTGTAGATTTATCCCTTATATATTATACATAATATATTATACATTATATAGATTGTATACTATATATTGTATACTATATATTGTATATTACATATTATCTATTATTTATTATCTATTATCTATTGTTATTTTTTCGATTCTATATATATATATATTTACATCTTATTATATGTATCATAGGATATATATATATATCATATTATATATATCATATTATATATATATATCATATTATATATATATATATCATATTATATATATATATATCATATTATATATATATATATCATATTATATATATATCATATTATATATATATCATATTATATATATATCATATTATATATATATATATCATATTATATATATATCATATTATATATATATATCATATTATATATATCATATTATATATATCATATTATATATATCATATTATATATATATATATCATATTAGATATATATATATATCATATTAGATATATATATATATATATATATATCATATTATGTATCATATTATATATAATTATATCATATCATATATACAACATATTATGTATATATATATCATATTCTATATCATATATTGTACATAGATGATTTCATCATGACGTTTCCTGACCAGAGGGTAAATAGGGAAAATCTCCTGTCATGACCAGTGGCTTTTCATTGCGATGTCTCTTCTGTGCTCCGTAGCTGGTGATGGCGGTGATGCTATGGTAGTATCACAGATATCTTGGTATGTCTCCGGCTCAGTTGCTCGGCAAAAATCAACAGACCACTCCTGCACAACAGGCTCTCCATCGGCCAGAAAATTGACCTGACAAAGCGCCAATAGCCAGGGAATGGGGGTCACGACCATCCCTTCGGACCATGACATGGGTATGGGGGAGTGGGGGTCTGCATCTGCTGCGACCCTCAAGTTGCCCCATCTGCCCTTAACTACTATATAATTATATAAGTGATTCAACTGCACCTCCAGTGGTCAGTGATTTGCAGATGATAGACCTGAAGGTTGGAGTTGGTCCTGTCCTTGGTCGTGCCACCTATGATATTCCATTACGGGGAATGACCCTCCATGGGCATCAACTATTTTGGTGCTCACACCACGAAAAAACAGTGATAACAGTGGTAGTTTGGGTCATTTGGGGTGGCCTTCTGCTTGTCAGATTGCGGAATCCCAGTCCTGGCACACTTGGCTTGGCGAAGATGCCAGGCAAAAAAACAAAAAACATTATGCTTTACCACCTGGGATACCCTTCATCTTTATCCTCCCATTTGGCCACAATGGTGGTGAAATCACATCAAATCCGTGCTCGATATGAACAATCCCAACGTTTCTCCAGAGTTTGTTGTTTTATACTTTTAAATCATCAGATCCGCACTTCAGAGTGATTCTCAAGGATTGGTTTTTCAGAAATTCTCAGAGATTCAGCTGAAAACCATGGGATTACCGGGAAATCGTTGGAATTCCATGGAATTCTCCGGTTGATCTCTCGGTTTTGATCTCCCGTTGACCGTTGACCAACGTTGATCGAAACCTCAAGGCGCCCTTGCACGGCGTGCTTGGCGTCGGCGAGCCGCTGACCTGACATCGTCGCTCGCCCGCTGTAAATGCTGGCTGAAACGGGATAACTAAATTGCGCATCTATATGACATGAATATGAAGCATATTATGGCTCTTTTTATGGCATAGGATCTATAGACTATAGACATATATATATATATATCATAATTTATATCATACTAAAATATGTGTGGACCATGTTGGATCTATATGGTGTTGCGTTCGGCCGGTGATCCAGACGTATAGATCGGTCTCTGGATCACCTGCGTTTTGGTATGGATTGGGGGTGTGGATCGGCCTGTGGGTTCAGGGTATGGATCGGGGCTTTACATTTTGACTCGTAGCCATATGGGTATCATCTAATTACATGGAGAAAAACACAAAACATTAGCATCAATATATGTATTACCCAGAATCAAACTATATAATTAGTATCCATCATTCACAGAAAAACTTCTAAATCATGGAAACTTCGGCATGGAAAAAACTTTGCATATAACATCATATAACTCATATAACCATTTTCTGATGGATGCCCTGCCAATCAAAGTTGTACCTGGATGCCCTGCCCGAGTGATCCAGCCCCAGAAAATTCCGCTGACACGTTGGCAAATCATGGTGGATCCCGTGGATGGCGACACATACCCGCCTCTGCCGTCCTCAGTTGTCGTCTGAGCTGGACAACCTCCTGAGGGGAAAGGGGCCCAAATGAGCCGGGGGAGTTGGTACTCTTTGGCTCAACTCAATCTAGTTACGTAGTGCTTGTCTTTATTGCTTCAAATGGTCTGAAATGTTTTAGACTTTTCTAGACTGTCTCAGATTATTTGCGACTTTTGCGCTATGTCAAGCCAAGATCGGCATCCCTGTTGAATTCACCCTATCCTCAAGGTCCAATGACGAATTGCTCCAACAACCTTCATGTGTCCATCATCTTCCGTCCGGCCTGGCGAAGCGCCTGCACTTGACTTCGGGGAACCGTCTTGGCCTCGCGGTGAAATCAAAGACAACATGGGGACATATGCATTATATATATATATACACATAAAATATCATCTGTATACCTATAACATAATATCAAACATATACATATATATATATGAATATATATATATATATGTATCATGATATAATCTACAGTCTATCCTTTTGGGGGGATGATATGAAGGTCAAACCTAGATCAAGAACAAGAATGGGAGTAGTCATACCCACCCCACAAGTGGAGGCACTTAAAAGGGGAATATATGAAAAATAACCAGAAAAGGGCATTGGGTTCAACCCAACTCCTCGGGATTTGGAAGGCAGCGGTCCATTTTCTTTGATTTCCCATCTTTTGCGGTGAAGCAGCATTTGAAATGGTGGCAAAATGATTGTCAACCTCAAAGGGGGCCAGCGTTACAGCGTTCAGAAAACATATTTGAGGCTGAATATCAACAGGTGCTCCTTTCGATTTTCCAAATTCAGAAACTCACTTGTAAGTGGCGCTCTAAGTGTCCCCTTAAAGAAACCGTTGGAAACAGCCAGCTGCAGGTTGGGAGGCAACAGGATCTCCCAAGTCGGTGAAAGGGAATCCCCGAATCCCCCACGTCTTGGCGGAAAATACGGGAGAAACAAAAAGGGTATGGCCCCGGGTACGGGTCAAAAACCTGTACCCTGGTGAGCACAAAAATAGCGTGCAAACTAAACCCAAATTTTGGATCGTTGAAGCGTTAAACCATGTTAAACCCGTTTGGTTGGGACTGTTAAACCATCTCGTTTTTAGGCTTACCAATGGTATCATAGTTTCTGATCCATCACCACGAAGGGCAGCCCATCTTGGGGCCTTGTCCAAGTGCTGTTGTAAGGAACCATCCTGCAGCGCCCTCATCAGCGCAACGGCCAGCTTGGTTCGCAGACCATCGTCCTGGCGATGCCAAGTTACATGGCTTACTTTGGGCCTCTTGGTCATCCCAGCATGAAATTGAGAATGCTTGTTGATTGATTGATATACGTATGTGTATATACATATATATATATAATTTTATATATATATATTGATATCTCGGATATCGGTCACTATCAACATCCCTACTAATGGATTGATTTCCATCTACCCAATATGGGCAGTTTACCCAAGTTTTCGCCATGGCACACATAGTAAGGATGCGTGAAAAAAAACTTGAAACCGTTGGAGGCAAAGTTTATCTGCAACATCTTGCCCTGCATGGTGTGCTAATCACTCCAGATCAATTTTCCGAAGCGTCGCAGCATCGACACCCCAACCCGGGGTCAACAAGCCGGTGATACCGTCAAACCTCAGTTCGGTTTCGAGCCCAACGGGATGTCTGATATGAGGACATATTACAAGAAGGAGATAAGTGAGTTGGTTTATAACAAGACCAACGATTGAATTTATGGATATTTATGGTGGGTATCATCTACGACACTTGTGCTATGCCCCGAAGTCTTTTGGGATGATTGTCGAAACCATCATTTTTGGTGACACTGACAGTACTTTGTGGCTTTCTAGTATTTGGCGATCTAATATATAACTAAATGGCTCTGGTTTTGCGACCCCCCAGAGACGTTGTTGATGACCCTCTGCGGTGAATCTGCTGTACCCAAAACTGTGTTTGGTCCCTTTTTACATAAACCATTAAAAAAACCTAGAAAATAACCATATTAACCCTAAAGAAACAATGAACCCCCAAGAAACCCTAAATGAAGCCTGAAAAAAAACCCTGTGAAAATATATCGAGTGGAATACATATGGGGCGTAGCGCACTGCGGGATTCTCTACAGGTGGATAAGGTTTTACCTCTGCCCATCCGCCATTGGCGGAGTTTCGCTCTTTTGGGCCTCGGCTGGCTCGCCCACGAAGAGAAGCTCGACTCAAAAGGGATCGACTGGAGGCTACCTGGGGTGATCTTTGACAAAGCTGCAGGTTTTCGGCCGTTACCACCACTCTCATGGCAGCTAAAGTAGTAAAGTTACCGAGTAGAACCTGTGGCAGTCCCCAAATAGAGCATGAAGACGGGACTTGACTATCTGCACTCCCTGTAGATCACAAAGATTCAAAGATTCAATCTTCAAGGATGAGTTTCAGGATGACCGTAGAATCAGCAAAAAATGAGCACTCAGTGTATCATAGTGTATCTATATATATATATATAAGTGTTCGAGTTCTCTTTCTCGCATGCTGTACTTTGCAATGGTAAACACTCTGCCCTTTTTCATGGAGATTTGTTTTCTGTAGGTAGTGTTGCAGGTTTTCATAACATGGAATGTGATGAATGTGGCAACTGTAACAATGAATCCCCGATTTCCAGTTGATTATGGTTTATAGTGGTATGTAGTATAACCCAACGGTTGATTATGGCTTATAACCACTACAATGATGGTATATAACCACCATAACCCTTAAGACCATCCCCAGGAGCCAATTGTCGGAAGCCTCTCTGCTCAACACCTTGACAACCGGAACCGATGTTCGGCCTCATGGCGCCAACCGAGACTCAAAGGGAATCGGATTCCTGTTTCAGCATGGAAACTACTGTAATTATGGTAGTTGAACAATCAAGGACTGCGATTTTTGTTGTTCGCCAGAAAATGGCCATTTTTCGGACGGGAAAAGGACAATAAACCGATAAAGCCTGAAATTCGGAGGGTATTTTTTCTCCTGTGGCTCCACCAAAACTCGGCGCCAGGCTCTCTACTGCGCCCGCCTGGCAATCCATTCTCCAACTGGATTGGTTGGGTTTTCCCAGTCTGTATATCTTCCTTGTTCCCAAAAGGAATGAAAGACTACATGCTGATTGATTGATGGAGTTCATCATTCTTTGGGGGGTAGAAAGCAACAGAAAATGAAACTACCGCCACATTTGAGGGGACATGAGCCAATATAATATCAATCGATAGAACTATGTCGCAACTTTTACAGTCCTTGGGGACCCAAAGAATCCACCAGTTGATGCAACTAAAGTTGTATGCCAGATTATTTGGTCATTGCATGTGAAATTAGGCATATGTTTTGATAATATACATACATACATAACATAACATAAGACAACATAACATTACATTACATTGCATTACATTACATTACATCACAATACATTACATTACATTACATACATACATGTATGTATATATACAAATATACGTATATATATACAAATACAAATAGATATACATATACATATACATATACATATACATTTACATATACAAATACATATTTACATATATAGGTATACATAAAATATATATATATATATTGAATGTGTATATATATATATGTATATATATATATGTATATATATGTATATATATATATATGCAAACATACGGTGGACGGAAGAAATCCTGCACCACCTTGGATGGTTGAAACCTAGAAATAATGGGATTAACCACCTACGAACTGGTGTAGGATTTCTTCCATCCACAGTATGTATATATATATATATATTGTGAATCGCTCCACACTGGTAGAAAATCCCCTTCACCAGCTCCAGCGCACTCGCAAACGTTTTCACAAGCAGCCAAGATGGTAAATGTTGTCAGGCTTCCAAGCAGAAAGACCAAAGGCACTGATGCCACCGATAAATGCTGTCCTCAGCAAACCAGAAAGGATTGGCCTCAATCCTATGGCTTCAAGCGCTTCCTCAGCCCTCCCACCACGAGCTGCCAGTCAGCCAAAGCGGCTGAGGATTTCCACGTCTGGAGTTGGACCCTCATGGAACATGTATGAAAGGCTGTGCACATGTGACAAGAAAGCAAGAACATGACTGGGATCATTTGTTCATTCACACTCGTAAAAACAAGAATTTTCTACTTTTCTTGTTGATCTTTGCTTTCTCCACTTGTGGTAGCTTGGAGCCACTTCACCCTGGTTCTGTTAC
Source organism: Cladocopium goreaui (assembly GCA_947184155.2). Taxonomy (NCBI): domain Eukaryota; class Dinophyceae; order Suessiales; family Symbiodiniaceae; genus Cladocopium; species Cladocopium goreaui. Next base: position 92,085 of record CAMXCT020002470.1, on the reverse strand, counting down.
ATGCCCTTTCTTTGAGGATCTCAGTCTCGTCATGTAAGGAGTATTTGCCACATTGGAGGGTCTGACGGAGAAAATGACATTGCATAATTTTGGTTAATGCATCTGCCAGCTGTGCTCCCGTGTGAACCCATCTAAGCCTTACCCCTTCAGCCAGCAAGTCTTTAATGGCTCTTGCCTGTAGTTGTGTACGAAATTCCTGGCAACTGGGTGGAGCAGTCCGAGTGACCAAATCAAACAATGATTTACAATCGGTGACTGCTATTGAGGGGTCTTCTTTGAACGTGGCTGTCGCAAAAGTTTCTGGAAGTTTATTGAGTGTGGTGGTTGTATTCTTCCAATCTGTCTTGGGGTTCCGTATCCAGCTCCAAAAAAGTCTCAACCATGACAGCTGGTCCAAAGTTGTGCTCAAGGACGTGGTCTCTGCTGACAGCGTGCTGGTGACAACTCTTTGAATTTTCTTACAGCCCCAACTGATTGGATTTACTGGACATACATGGTTCTTTTCTATGTCCGCATGAGTGGTCATGATGATTGTTCCTGTGTGTGACTCTGGTTGTTTCTTGGAAGCGAATGATGCGTCAGAGAAAGCAAGGAACCGTATCTGGTCCATGGGAATCGGTTGAATTCTGACATGCGTATCCTTGTATTTCTTGGCTTCATGAAGAATTCTGTTTCCCTGGATGAGAGTCTCCACGGTCGCTTTGTTCACTTCGCTCTGCAGAAAACTTAAGCGGCTTGACAGGTCTGGTCTCGTGTTCACGGATGCATACTGGAGTGATCCTATCAGTGCTCTTAAGTCCTGTCTCTCTCTCTCTCTCTCTGTGACTGGAAGGTTTTCTTGTATTTTTCGTTGTGGTTGGATGTGAATTGGATTGATTTTGGAAACGTACTTTTCTTGTGACATGACAATTGAGTAGTCGTTTTGTTGGTGCATTTCTATTCCCGTAAAGACAAATGACTGCGTTTTACGCGACCCAAATGGGAATTTGGCCTCAAGCCTTTTGATCATTTCGTGAAAGTATTGGTTTCCTCCGCAAAGGCCGTCATCCACGTGTACCCCCAAGATACCCGCTGGCTCATCTTTTCCTTCTTCATATAGTAGGTATAAGCAAGGATCAAATGGAGATGGTATGAAATTCAGGGATCTCAATTGCTGGTCCAGTTCTGTATACCATAAGAAAGGAGCATCAATTAAACCATACGCTGATTTCACTAGTCTACAAACTTCACTTGGTTTGAGGTTCATCGCTTTCACCATTTCAGGGACGGGTTCCACAGCTATCAGTCTGTCTTCCTGTGTTTTGCCTTGTAGAAACGCTGCCTTAATGTCGAATGACATGAGTGTCCATCGCATGGATGCAATGACCTGTGCAATCAACATCTTTGAGGTTCGTCCTAGTGTCGGGCTATCTCTGGGGATAGTTTCTAGTTGTGGGTCCATGTAGCCCAAAACTACTAACCTCGCTTTTGCCTTTCTTGACTTTCCATTATTTTCTTTGATTTCCTTGGGGTCTTCTAGAGGTTTCCAAACATACAACCATCGACACCTGAGGATCTGTTTTGGAGAAATCTGATGACGAAAAATTTTTGCTACTGTTCCTGTCTGTAGCCAGTTGTTCACTTCCTTATTTTTCGCATTTTCAAACTCCTGTCGTTCCGCAGGATCTAGAGTGCTAAGTTTGACTTCTGTTCTCTGTCTTTTTGCAGTGGTCGCAAGGAAAAGGAAAGCTTCTTCGCGATTTTGATTTTGGCTTTGCATGGCATTTGTCAGCTGTTCGGGACTGATTTCCAGTTCTGTTCGCCAGAAAAGGTCTTGTCCATCTGGTCCAATTTCTGTTTCCACATCATGGCACGTTAGGAGGTCACAGACTAGCTCATCGGCAGTATCATCAGGGATTGGAATTTCATGAGGTTGTCTAGTGTCTAGTTCTGGGATGGTGGTGTCGTTTTCAGTCTCTCTTGGTGTTTCGGCATTTTCAGGCTCTTGGTCAGGTTGATCTGCTGAGCTCTGACTTGGGGTTCTTTGAGGTGGACTATTGGTATCGTTAGGGATTATTCCACTGGGATTAGTGGGTACTGGGTTATTGTTTGTGATGGGATTATTATTGGGGTTGCTGCTTTCTGGGATGATTGGTTCAGTGGCATTTCTGTCCATGGTTGGGATATCACGGTGTTCACTTCTCGGCCCGTTGTCACCGGCAATTTGATCCAGGGGGATCAGGCGAGCTTCTACGGCGCTGACAGGTCTGACATGCTCGGGTGCTGCTTTGAGGATGGATCCCATATTGTTGCAAAACACTGCGTTGGAACCATCCTGTTGGATGACTTTTGCGGGGCCATACCAGGATCCTTGGTTGGAAACCACTTTCCACACCATGACCCACTCTCCAGCTTCATACGAACCCCTGTGTGGTCTCTCACGACGTAAGGCGGCCCTGCGAAGAGACATGTCATTATCAGCTGAGTGAAAAGCTCGGCGAGCTGTTTCTCGGCGAGCTAACATCTCCCGGAAACGTAAGCCCTCGGACGTCTCCTCACATGCTTTGGCATGTGTGGGTAGTTCATCATCGCCAGTTAGTGAGCCTGGAATTCTGGCGCTTTTTCCAAACACTAGCATTTCTGGGGAATACCCCTGTCGGATTCCGCATGTGTTTTTTGCTGTGGTGCACTGTGCTAATGCTTGCTGCAACTGTGAGTAGTTGGTGATTTCGTGTTCTAGTTCATACTTACTCAACATGTTTTGGAGCACTCCTCCATGTCTCTCTATGCGCCCCATCTGCCAGTGCGCATTTGGAGGGACAACCGTGACTTTGATCCCCAGGCCTTGCAGAAAGCTTTCAAACGATTTGGAGTGAAGCGGTCCTGAATCTCTGCACGATTCGGAGCGACAACAGCAGAATGATAGTTGGTGCCATGGTCTATGAAGTGGTAAAAATGGTATTCTCGACCATCTTTGTTGGTCCACTTCACTCCATCTAAAGATATCTTGTCTCCAAATTCTAAGGCTTCCTTCAGGGTTGCCGGTCGCTGCAGTTTGGGCTTTTGTGTCATCTGACACACGGAACACTTCAGATCCAGAACTCCCTGAGACAGTTCAGTGCTGTAACCCCTCTGTTTAAGTACCTGACTTAATTTTTGGGGGTCTGGATGGCCTAGGTTCTTATGTAGCCTTAATGCTATCTTCTTATTTTCGGGTGACATGGTTAAGAACCGGGGACCATGGTTGGAACTGTTCAGATCGACTTGGCTTGGCTCGCAACTCTCGGATGCTGTTTCTTGGGATTCTAATCTGGCTGGACTTGGCATCGGATGCATTGGTTCAGGCATTGCAACATCTACGGATGACCCATCCAAGGTCGCAGATTGGCTCGGTCCAGCTGGTTCCACTTCCTGAATTACTGGCTTGGCAGAGCTTGCTACTTCAGCATTGGGATTGCAGGCAAAGACTGTTATATTTAGGTAGCTTGGATGCGATCTCCTCCACTGCTGCCTAAATGACAAATCTTCCCATTCCTCCCATTGATCTTCAACCAGTACATTTCGGGTGTTTCTCTGCATGATTACCGCACGGCGGTACGGGGCTTCTCCTCGCATGAGATCTTTTGGTGGTACTAACGTTCTTTCAGTCCCCTTACATGCAATTATTCTTTGTACTTGTTTATCCCCAAACATTTCTTGCAACATGGATTTTACTTGAGGGTCATTGATCTCTTTGCGTCCAACCTTCGGCATGATCTCAAGTACCCTGTTGCAAACTTGTTCACACAACACTTTTGGGGTATCATCACTTTGGGTCTTTCCAGAAAGTCTCCTACGTTTGGACGGCAACATTTCTGGGTTGATCAAGACACTTTTTATGCTACCCTCTTTCAGTTTTGCTCGTTTGGCACTTTGGACACCGGCAGAAACGGATCTTCTCTTGGCTCCTGAGCCTGCAAACGAAGGTTCATGCTCGGCAACATGCAGTGGTGCTTCCTTAATCATCTTGACTTTGGTAAGCACTTGGGCCAACGTTCGGGCAAACTTTCGGGTGTAATTCTCAGAAAATTCAGTTCTTCTCATGCGGTGACCTTTGAACATTGTTTCTCCCTCAAGTGTTTGGTGTTGATGAAGGTGGTTACACTTACGACCGTGAAGTTGGCTGTATAATTGATAGGACGTGGTAAGGATTTCCATTCCCTTCTTGTACAAAAGTTGGTTGACAGGGTCACGCATGCCTCCTACTCTGCACATGTCGAATTGGGCAAGGTATGTGTTTTCCATTACTTCACGCAACATCGGAGACCTGGTCATGAGATCGAGCAGGTTGCTCCCAGTGCATGTGTCTGCCATTCTGTCTCTGGAAACGGAAAAGCACAATGCCCAATGCCAGTTGGTACATATGTTGCTCTCGGAGAGCTTGGATTGTCTTGAACCCTGCCTCAGTCTGCGCGGCATTCATTGCGCTCCAGGCACACCAAGGACTACATGTAGGGCTATACCAGAGACTTCGAGGTTGCCCCTCAATTAACTTGGTAAAAAGAACGGCTCGGCCGGATTCAGTTGCAAGGTTACCCTCTTGAAAACCATGCCTAACCCCTTTATACCCCAAGTTATTGACTTGCTTGGTGAGCTCACTCTGAGGTCCACAAAAGACTTCCAAGACTTGAATTGGTGTGCCTTTCTGGGAACATGATTGTGAAATTGACTTCAATTCGCTGGTAAACTGTTGAACAAGTTTATGGAATTTGTAGTGTAAGTGATTTGGTGTGTTTGTACTGAAATGGGCTTCTGCAGTTGGGTTATTTTCAAACTCGGCATCAATGTCACCAGCCTGGCACAACATCCGAAGAGCATGATTCACTTCCCCTGACGGAGATGTCCTAGGATCTCGCTGATGGCACCTTCCATGTTCAGTACTCGAGCTTGGAGTGCCTCGATCATCTCGTTGGTCTGGTCCTGTTGCAGTGCTGTGTAGTCCATGACATCCCACGGGTCGCTGGGATCCACAATCTCCTCGATCACCTCTACAGGCACTTGATGTGCCGGCATGGCCTTGCTCTTGGGCATGCATTTGGATCGAGGCAACATCACCCCTTGCAGATCTTCGGGATTCCTCAGAGGCACCATGCCATGGCTCTCCTCGTACTGATCCAACACCTTTTCCTGATAAGCCAGTACTGTCAGGTGCTCGGGCTTGGTGCTGCTGGCGTGAGTCTTGGCGAACCATTTCATCCATGACTTCTCCTGATCCCACATCTCTGCAAATGTTTTCCCGACGTGAGGGCGACCAAAGGTGATACGATGTTGGCTCATGGTTATCACAGTTATTTACCTTTGCAACAAGGTGGAGAAACTCGGTTGATGGTGGCTTGGGCTGGGAGATCTCTGTACATTCGAAACTACACTCACTGCCCTGGCTTCGGCTGGTCATGTGAACATGTCCCTGTGTACCTGGGCCTGTTGGTGTTGAAAGTGACTTCAAACTGTTACCTTGACTTTCACTGAGGCTTGGCTGACACGTTTCAGCTTGCTGGTTTTCGCTGGAAAAATCACTGCTCATGAAAGTTTCGGCCATTATTGCATCACGAGGTCCTTGCAAATCCTTCTGGGCACGAAGCAAATCTATCAGATCAAGCATGTAGTCCTCTGGGACTCAGCTTAAGTTTGACAACCTGGTTCAACAAAGGACTGGACAACGTGTGATGCTCGCTGTTCAAACTGGCTTTGAGAGTCCTCAGGAGTATGTTGGACAGCAGCAGCGGTGTTTCGCCAGGCACGATTGCAATCTTGAGACCCAGACCTACAGATTTTAGGGGGATAACTAAGGCATGTTGGCTATCCAAGGTACCTTGATTTCCGAATCTGAAGGTGATGTCACATGATGTCCTGAACACCTGCTGTCTCATCTCAACTGGAAGGCCCTCAAGTAAGGCAGGTAGCAATTTGCTACCCATCACTGACTTCGACGCACCTGTGTCAAGTATGCCACAAGTGCCATACGTGGAAAAATATGCTACTGCTGGCTGCTCTCTCACGGATGCCACAAAACGGCTCTCAGGTTGCTCTGTGATTCGTTCATTCCTGGGCAGGCTTTCATTCGGGTTTTGATTATCTTCCCCTTTACCCCGTTTACCCAACTTACGGAGTCTATCCCGAATTTCCTCCATGGATGAAACAACAACATGAATTTCTTGCCAACTGGGAACATCTAGGGTTTCCTCATGCACCATCGGAAGCTGCATGAACTCCATTGGAAGCGCATCGGACTCTTCCATGGACTGGGACACTGCTGAAACGGTCATGGCTGCTGATGTATTCGTGGAACCAGTTGATGCATTCGAACGTGTCCGGTCGGGACACTCCGCACGCCAATGACCCTTCCTACCACACAATCGACAATGGCTTTCAAGGATCCTCTGTTGAAGACTTTTCTTGGAACCCTTGTTGAGATACTTCCCTTTGCCCTTTGGTGCGGACGGTTTGCCTGAACCTTTGCCTTGACCTACTGGCCAAAATCCTCTATGCTTGAAACGGTCGGAGAGTCTTCTCCTGGCATCTGCGTATGCGTTGTATGTGGCAGCAAGGTCACTGTCTCCTTGCGGCACATCTGCGGCCATCGATTCATAGTCGGCAATCAAGGCTGCATCTTCATCATCATCTTGCAGTAACTGACTTACAAACTCATCCTCGGTATATTCATCAGCTGCGTATGCAGACCCATCATGTTGAAAGTCATCTTGATCTTCAGCTAGCATCACTTGGGATTCATAAATCTCGCCCTTGGAGGCCTTTTGACCAATCATCTCATTGAAAAATGAAGTACCCAGCATGCGAACAGATTGTGTGACCTTCTCCATGTTCAAAGCTCCACTTGACGATGATTCACTCTCGACAATGACACGTTTCTTATCCTCTGTGCTCAAACGAGACCCTCTGAGGACTATGTACGATTGAATTTCTTCCAACTGCACCTTCTTGGCTAGAAGTTCAGACCAAACAACGTCACAACGGGCTAGGAAAGAATCGTTGGATTCATCTTGTTTCTGAAGGCAACGGAAAAGTGCTCTCTCCACAATGTCGTACTTTTTCTCCAAATTGACTTTTCCCCACTGGCCGCCAAGGAGCTGGACCATTAGTTGCACTCCTTTCTTGTCATTTGTCATCAACTGAGATTTGTTCAGTTGAAGTTTCTGAAAAGCAGTTCCACTTGTGTTCAAGATGAGGCGAGTGATCAACTCATTGATCTTTGCTGCAGGCCAAATCTCACTAAGCAGTTCTACCTTTTGCGTATACTGTTCTAAGTCATCCTTTGACGGATCGAATGTTGGCACCAGTGTGGCCATGTGATTCGATGAAGCAGTGTTCCCATCGGTCGAAGCTGCTGTTGCAGTTTCCTCAGACATTCAGAAAAACCACCAGATGTTATCAAAGGTCCCCTGGAGCTTTATTGGGTAGCTCCGCTACCAGTGTGAATCGCTCCACACTGGTAGAAAATCCCCTTCACCAGCTCCAGCGCACTCGCAAACGTTTTCACAAGCAGCCAAGATGGTAAATGTTGTCAGGCTTCCAAGCAGAAAGACCAAAGGCACTGATGCCACCGATAAATGCTGTCCTCAGCAAACCAGAAAGGATTGGCCTCAATCCTATGGCTTCGAGCGCTTCCTCAGCCCTCCCACCACGAGCTGCCAGTCAGCCAAAGCGGCTGAGGATTTCCACGTCTGGAGTTGGACCCTCATGGAACATGTATGAAAGGCTGTGCACATGTGACAAGAAAGCAAGAACATGACTGGGATCATTTGTTCATTCACAATATATATGTACACATATTTGTGTGTGTGTGTGTGTTTGTGTGTTTGTTTGTGTGTTTGTTTGTGTGTTTGTTTGTTTGTTTGTTTGTTCGTTGGTTCGTTCGTTCGTTTGTTCGTTTGTTCGTTCGTTGGTTTGTTTGTTTGTTGGTTTGTTTGATTGTTTGTTTGTGTGTTTGTGTGTTTGTGTGTTTGTGTGTGTTTGTTTGTTTGTTTGTTTGTTTGTTTGTTTGCTTGTTTGCTTGTTTGCTTGTTTGCTTGTTTGATTGATTGATTGATTGTTTGTTTGTGTGTGCGTGTGTTTGTGTTTGTTTGTTTGTTTGTTTGTTTGTTTGTTTGTTTGTTTGTTTGTTTGTTTGTTTGTGTGTTTGTTTGTTTGTTTGTTTGTTTGTTTGTTTGCTTGCTTGCTTGCTTGATTGATTGATTGATTGATTGTTTGTTTGTGTGTGCGTGTGTTTGTTTGTTTGGTTGGTTCGTTGTTTGGTTGTTTGGTTGTTTGGTTGTTTGTTTGTTTGTTTGCTTGTTTGTTTGTTTACATATTTTTTGTTTGTACACACACTGTATATACATGTACACACATACACATATACACATACACAAATATACATACATACATATTTACATATATGCATATATACATGTATATATATATGTATACATATATGCATATATACATGTAAACATATATACATGTATACATAGATACATACATACATACATACATACATACATACATACATACATACATACATACATATATATATACATATACATATACGTACATATATTATGTGTTATATTATGTGGGAAGGTGTGTTTCTTATTTGTGAAGCCCCTAGTTCGGGCAGACTTTTGGGGTGTGGGCACCAAAACCCTTCGGCCTTTCGCCTGGTTTCCGCTGTGCGCGACGGACCTGCATGACTTTGATGCGAGACCTCTGGTGAAACCTTGGAAACCCCAGGTGTCCCTTGAGAAAATCCGGGTATTGTTACGGATAACCCTGAGAATCTTCATGGTGAAAGCATAGAAATGAAGATGTTCCATTCCGTTGATAGACCACTGGTGATCCGTGGTCTGATGGAGAAATTTGCGAGTGAAAACCAGGAGATCGCGCACCAGTCTCTCTCTTCCCATTAAATTGTTGATCTCTTGGGAATTTCCTTGCCCAGGATCTACTTTTATGTGTGTGCGTCCGAGTGTACATCCTACATATGTATTTATTAGTCTATTGATTCGTTTGTTTGGTTTTTCATGTTTATATATGTTGTTTACATATATTTTTAAACAAATATATGAAGTTGATCTAGAGATCCTTGTAAGGATTGTTCATCAAAGTGTTATTTAGGAAACTTAGTTCAAGCATAAATCCCAGACCTAAGCCTAGCGCATGAAAGTCTTTTCTCCCATCGTCCGTGAGGCCGCGCCAAAGTTTTTTTTGATGAGGTGGTTTATCATATTGTTTACCTAGGTGAGAACCTTCCGAATTGAATTGTGAATGGCAGGAATAGAATAGACCCTGTTACTTTTTTACAATCAAGTGGGGCTGCACCCGCAACTACGATTCAGGGTGTGGATTTTGTTGGTTGATTTGCAAAGGAATGTTTGCGAAAGGTCCGCAAAAAAGGTGGTGAAAGAGAAGGTGTCCATGGAAGCCTATAGCCCACACAGCACCTTTGCAGCGTCAAGGGAACCTGGAAACACTGACACTCTTTTGTTTCCTGGTGCGATTATCCCGACATGGCCCTGCATCTACCCGTAGCTGTCTCCCAAATCACTCACACAGTTGCTGCTTACATGCAGCTTGAGCGCGTCTCGGCAGCACAAAAGCGGAGAAACTCGCGAAAGAAAAAGTGGGTGTCGCCAAAGTTTCGCGATAGTATTTTTGCTTATGCGTGAAGAATTGCCATGTGAAAGTGAAAGAATTTAGATCAACCGCAGATGTTTGCATATCTAAATATACATTTACATGTGTATATGTATATATATATATATGTGAATTATTAAAAAAATATGAATATATATATATATAAATATATACAACATAATTTATTATTTAAAAGCATATAATATATATAGTATTAAATAATATATATATATAATATTAAATAATATATATAATATTAAATAATATATATAATATTAAATAATATATATATAATATTAAATAATATATATTATATATATATTATTAAATAGTATATATATATATTAAATATATTAAATAATATATATATATATATTATCTTTAATATATATATATATTATTAAAGAACTATATATCTATAGATATACTATATGTATATACATAAAAACCATATTATATATACTATTTTTTAAAGGCTATATTATGTATACTGTATACTATATTGTGTATATATATATATACACAGCATGTAAGTCAATGGCTCAGAAAAAACATCCATCTTTCACGACCGGCCACCGAAGCACCTTGGACTTTGGTTTCCTGCAGCTCGCCTTTCAGCTCCTGCAGCCTAGGAAGTCTAGGAAGTGCATCTCGTGGATCTGATTTCCGGCCCAGAAAAGTTTCAGAAAATGGAGAGTTCAAGAAAAAGTGGGACTTAGTGGGATGTGATGGGATTTAGTGAAATTCGATGGTAATTTTTAGTTTGAAATATCGCGATATAATGCGATTTAATGTCCCACCTGCCCCACAGCAAGTGCCAGCTCAAGTGGAGCAATCTCGCTCCAGAACCCTATCGCGATCTCCGGCTCAGTCTGGGCACGCACAAACCCGAATCCCATAGCGAGCTCCAGTTCAGGCTGGGCATGCACTGACCCGAACATATGCCAGATAGAATGTCAGAGTCGACGCCAGAGAGAATGCCAGAATAGATGCCAGAATAGATGCCAAAAAAAGTCCGAGTTAATGCCCGATCGAATGTCAGGACATGTGCAAAACAACCTGTCAAATAGAATGTTGGATAGAATCAGAATGCCAAAATGTATGTCAGACAGAATGCCAGAAAAAATGCCGGATAAAATGTCAGAATATGTCAAATAAAATGTGATAAAATGCCAGCTAGAATGTCAGAATATTTGCAAAATAGAATTTCCGATAGAATGCCGTATAGCATGCTAGATAGACTTTCAGAAAATATGTTCGATAAAATGTCAGATAGAATGTCCGTGGGTGGGGGTCCACTCGAAAAAGTAATGAGATGTTTAGCTACAAATATTCGGATGTAATGGGATTAAGTGGGATTCCAATGAGATTAATGAAACTCCTCCATAAACAAGGTCAAGACGTTGATAATGACCCTGACGGTTTGCTCATTGGTCAACTGAGCATTTGATCTGCATTTCGGCGCCACTTTTGTCCCTGACGTGCCAGCTGCCCCGTAGCCTTCCAGAGACAACCTTTATTGCTCTTTCTCCATTGAAAGGCATACACATAGTCCCGGAGTCTATGGTTCAAACATGGTTACGGCGCCTGTAGAAGTGTGGCGCTTTCAGCGTTTCTGAAAGTGGACAATCGTCACTCTTTTTTCATCTTCATGCGAGACGCCATAGTCCAACTCTGTTGTTGTGCTTTTTAAAAAGCTTTCCTAACTGATCCCATAGGCAGTAGCCAGGAGCTAAACACTTCGTGCAACCATTGCCATAGTAGGCAGCGTTTCATCAAGGCAGCTGTTGTCCCATGTGCATTTAATTTCCTTGAACAGAGAGTACGTGGGATGCATGATTTCATATGATCCCATGTTAGGTCCAACGTATCAGGAACGTCTTGCAAGCTACTTGACGAAGATGTTACAACGTATCAGGAACGTCCTGCAAGTTACTTGAAGAAGATGTTACAACGTATCAGGAACGTCTTGCAAGTTACTTGACGAAAATGTTACAACGTATCAGGAACGTCTTGCAAGTTACTTACAGAAGATGCTGCTACGTATCAGGAACGTCTTGCAAGTTAGCTGAAGAAGATGTTGCAACGTAGCAGGAAATCGTTACTGACAACGCAGACCACAGGACGCTATTACACCCCAAAAAAAAAACGTGCAAAAGTGACAACACTCCCGCCCCTCCATGGGCGCCGTCACCTCAAACATCTCACTGCAGTTCCAACAAGAAAGAAAATGTAACTATAGATAGAGTTCTATCAAGAACGTCATTGGGGGGGCTTGTGAAACGTGCATAACTTCAAGAAACGTGCATGACTTCTATGAAACGTGCATGACTTCTATGAAATATGCAATACTTCTATGAAATGTGCAATACTTCTATGACATGTCCACCCCTAAAAGAAGCCAAAACCACCCGGGCCGTAAACAACATCTCCAGCATAAACAAGCATGGCTGGAAAATCCCATAGGAGCTTTCTAGCTGGGACAGTCATCTGGTTCGGTGATTTTCCAGCCATGTTTGACGATGGCAAATTGGATCTTAACCATTATTGGATCTATGGATTGATATCGAGAATTGTCCAAAAATCCAATAAGATATAAGAAGACCAAAACAAATGATAAAGTTCAGATCCAATAAATCCAATAAATCCTAACTTAGCTCAGCTCCAACGGCAAAACAAGGAAAAATAAATAGAGTTTTCAGAACTGATAAAGTGATTCTCTCGGCTTCCAACCAAGTTTTTTTCTCATCTAGTTTCTACTGAACTCTTGCACTCCAACGTTCACCAAACCATACTGTAGCTGCCATAGCTGATCTGGGATACAGTACCTCCCCAAAAAATTATTTAGTTCTACATGCATATATATATATATATTGTGATTCAGAGCTGGCAACTAAGGTCTTGGAGCTCCTCCCCAACGCTGACTTGTTGGATTCCCTGAGTGTCGAACTGAAGATTCAGTCGCAACAACTCCTCCGCTTTCACGGCCTTGTCTGTAGGTGTAGTTGGTATCTGCGCGCGGACAACAAAATGGGCTGGGGGGGTGATATAAACCCATCATGGTGGTTAAAAAAGACAAAATAGCGATGTTCACTCACCAAAATGAAATTTAATCGTTATATAACAGGATATACCTGGATATACACTGAGCAATGTCATACTTGTGTTTGTCGAAAAACGGAGGATGGGCTCCCAATCTATGCCATTTGAATGAGGAAAATGCTAATTCAAGCGCTCGATGCACATCGGATCGCAGTCTAGATGCGTGTATATACATAGTATATTGAAGAATTATAGACATGCACACATATATCACATATGTACGTAGCAGGAGATAGATAGAGAGAGGGAGAGAGAGAGATGGATAGATAGAATAGAATAGAAAAGAATAGAATTGATTTAGAATAGAAAAGAATAGAATAGAACAGAAAAGATCAGAAAAGAATAGAATAAAATGGAATAGAATTGAATTAGAATTGAATTGAATAGAATTGAATTCAATTGAATTGAATCAGAATAGAATGGAAAGGAATGGAATAGAATAGGGTGATAGATAGAGATAGATAGAGATAGACAGAGATAGATAGAGATAGATAGAGACAGATAGAGATAGATAGAGATAGATACAGATAGATAGAGACAGAGATAGATAGAGACTGACAGAGATAGATAGGGATTGACAGAGATAGATAGAGAGAGGGATTTCCATAAGCGGTTGGTCTTATTCTGGCTCAAAATGGAGTTCCATTTTGAACCCACAAATTTGGTTCATTTTTGGTAGCCATCCATCGTTGACCAAGTCCTTGCCTCCAGGTCTGCGTTCCGGAGCGTTTCATCTTCGATCTGCGCCTTGAGGTCTGAGTCATGGGCACTTAGATGATTCAGAGACAATCTTTTTAAGGCACTTCGAAAATCATGGAGCTTGGTGGTTGACTGCTTGGAAGTGCAGTTCCAGTTGTGAGTGGTTAATAAAAATAATAATAATAATAACTAGTTATCTCCCAACTTGGGGGTGCCATGGTCATAGCCATGGTCGAGTAACCTCAATGGAAAATGGGGGGGTGCTCAATTGCCACGGAGCTGATTTCTGCAGGGGTGCCGCCCCACTTCCCCACTTCTAACATTCGGCAACTGTATAGTATAGTACCAACTTGGGACGATCTAAAGCCAGTTGCTCAGGAATGAAAATGTGCTTAACGCCTTCGTCAGTGCCAACTGGAGCTGCAAATGACGCGCCTGTCAGCTGGCCCATCCAAGATGTGGTTTTTTCAACAGTAAAGCCAATCACAAGTAGTAAACCTCACAAACATGAGGACTTATCAATAAAATTGGGGCACAATAGGGGATCTTTGGGGGCAGAATACCTGCTTTTATAGATTCCATGTGGGATCTTGCTGGCAATCATTGGCCCTGCAGCCAGAAATGTTGATGGGTAGACAACCACCTCAAAAAAGAATACGTAGTTCATGCAACAGCAAGTTGGCAATATGGGGAAGATTTTCCCGATCCCAGATTCTTTGCCGAAGTTTGGCCTTCTTTTTGGTGCTTTCCTAAGGTTCTAGGTCTTGGAATAGGATATACCATTCTGGATGGCAATTTTTATGAATTCAGACACATCCATATGAGTTCTTGGTAGCTTCGCAAATGGACAAGCTTCCCACCCCAAAGCCACAGTCTGCCAGCCAGCTTTGCCGCTTCACCCGCTTCGCCTCTTCCTTGTTCAAGCTGGCCTGCCGAAACGAGGTGCTACCTTGGGGGTGCTGTTCCGGTTATAAGTGGACATATTTCACCAAACTCATGGGGGGGTATATCCCAACTTCCAACTTATGGGGGTTTAAATCCCATGCTTATACCGTTATACCCATTTAGAACCTTGACTACACCCCCGGGAAAGCACCTACAAGTCATATGGCACCACTTGGGGTGGACGTTTAAGGCTACAATCATGGGCCCCGACTAGATGTAAATGCAGTCATACCCAGACTGGGAACTTTGCCGTGAATAGATTGATAGATGTTGATTGCAAACTGACTTCCACCCAAGCCATAGAGGCTTAACTCCCATTCCCAAGATCCATGGTCTCCCGATCTGAGACCTGCAACTTCTCGCACTCCCCTTTCTTTGAATCAGCCTGGCCAAGGGGATGCCACAAAATTCAGAAGAACCCTGAAGTGTACCATGTGTCAACTTGGTGGGCCACATGGAGCCAGATCTACTTGGCGATTTCTCAGACTGGGTATGCTCAAGAATGCCAAGCCTGTTCTCTTGAATTTGTTCAGAGGCTCCTCGGCTACTTTCACATCAAAACCCCATAACTCCCAAAGCGCCAGACCGCCAGACCTATCATTGCCAGCCAGGACTATTCAATTCGTTGGCTGGTTGGGGAACTCCCCAAGTTTTTCAACGCGCCTGTACTTCTTCAAGTCGCCTGCATGTGTCAATTTGGGGGGACTGATCCCTCTGGTACACCAACCTAACTGGCGAACTCCGAAAAACTGTGGGAAGATGCCCAATATTATCCGATGGTGGAATTGTCCATTGCCTTAGATTACCAAAGGGTCAGCTCAGAACGCTTCATTGGATTCTTGAAGTGATGAAAATAAAAAGTCATAAAAGCATTTGGGGCCACACACTTGTTGATCAAAACATCATGTCTTATAGCTTATTTAAGGGATTGGGTTGTCATTCTGTACCCCAAACTTGGTTGAAGTACCTAGACGTGACAATGCTTCCCTGGATCTGAAATCTTGACCACCACCTGAGTGGATTAGGGGGGGTTGATGGATGACTCTGAGCCAGTCCTTCAAAAGGGATGCTCCTGCAGTATATCAGTATATCCCACATCTAGATAGATTGAATATACATTATATATGTATATAGAGAGAGAGAGAGAGGCCCAAAAACCGACACATACATATACTGAGTGGCCGGAGTATTGTTTGTTCCTATCCATGTTCCCCATATCTGCTGATGCAATCTTCACCCAGTTTTCTTGATCTGCCAAAGTTGGAATATCACCAGCCAAAAGAATTTGGCTTAGTCGGCTTAGGTATTTGATCTATATGTTTACACAAAATATACAATACTATACTATATCATTCATTGTGGCCCCCATGTAGTGGGTCCCCTGTTCCAGTGATCAACATGAAAATCGCTGGTCAATGCATCATCCAACTAGCCATGGAGGTTTCGTTCGCTGGGAAGATCATCGACCTAAACCGGGGGATTTGCCATTGCCACGTTTGATAACACCGGAGGTATATCCCATTAATCATTAATCCCATTGAAATCCCACTAAATCTCACCATGTCCATCCATATTTTTAGTTGACTCTGCATTGCATCTATAAATCAGAGATTTCCCAGAAATCCAGGCAAATCTCGGCCCTGCACCTCTCAGTTCGCAGGTTCTTATCTCGCTCTTCCTCCAACTCCGTCTTCAGCCCGACCAAGTCCTGGTGCTACCCTGGGGTAAACATAGATCCACTGGTTTATCGTAAGTGTCATTACTAGAACTACTATGAAATCCCCATGATATCTGCGGTGTATCCCAGTTTATCCATATAGCTGATGATTGTTGGTGATATTATACAATACTCAGAATGATGTTCCTAACATCCTCGGTACGGTTGGTTTTATAATCCTAAAATCTCCATGAAATGGTTGGTTAACCCAACATGATTGAGATTAATATTCTCAATCCCATGAATCACATTAAATCCCATTAAATCACCATTAAATCACACTAAATCACATTAAATCACCATGAATCATATTCAGATCTTCCACTGGCGGAATCGCCTTGAGTTCTGGAGAGCTGGAAAGCGAGGCCCACCATTCGGCCTGGTGCTGCAGGACCCAGCCATGGCAAGTGGTTGAGGAAACCTATACCGTACCCTTTGATGTCATCAAACATAGTTAAGAAAGCTGGGAAATCCCCGTAGGCCATAGAGGTTTTCTATGGTAAGATCATCGAATTAAATGGGTGAGTTTCCATTGCTATGGATGACACCTGTGGCTATATAACTGGGATGTTCCAAATGTAATTGGAATGTGACTCAGTATGACATTGTTATTACCCGCTGACCATTCCTGGGATGCACATATGGATATATGTATACAGTATACATATTTATAAATGTATATACGCAAATGACTTGTCTAAACCCTTTCTTGGTGAGGTGAATGTTTTGCCTTCTGGACTTCTGGTTGAAACAGCACAAGACTGGGCATCCCATAAGCCTTCGAAACTTCCTTCTGCATAGCTTCTAGGCTTTCGTCTCTGGCTGCTACTTCTGCTTGCCATTTCAAGTCAATCGCACCTGAGATGCGAAACTAACAGCCCAAGGCCCAATTTTTCTATTCAAATAGAGGTATAAGAATTGATAGAAAATGCTGAAATCCGCACATCCATGGTGATCTCCTGTCTTCCATTGATCTGCTTATGGGGTCAAAATTGGGTATCCAAAGAATTTAATGGTTCGTACTGTACAGGATCAAAATCAAGACCCAGAAAACTACATGTTTTGCCTATTGTTTAGCAATATTTATCCAAAGTTTCACCAACTTGGTACCCCAACAAATTGGATGGTAAATACCGAAACTTGAGCGGACAATACTCAAATCAGACAAATGGATGGTTCATACTGAAAAAATATCCAAAGTCACCAAATCTACACGCAGAGTTGACTGTTTTGACCCATCTTTGGGGGTGCAGTTCCCGGTTATAAGTGGCAATACATGGTGGCCCATGGTCATAGCCATGAAAGTCACCACGTCAAGGGGTCCTCAAGGGGTCCTCAAGGGTCCTCAAGACATCGCCCAAGGCGCGTTGGTCAGACCAGCCCTTAACCAATTTGCGTTCCGCGGATGAGACCTAGGCCGTCAAGAAATTTTCAGGCCCCCCAATGAAGATGGAACATCTAGTAGTTAAACTTGATGGGGGGAGGATTTACCCCCACAAAAACCCATCGCATTGAGGATGTTAGGAACATCAATCTGAATATGATATGATACAACCGACCACAATAATCAGCAATTATATGGGCAATCCGGGATAGCTTAGAGGATAATAATTGGATAGATTGCGTGAAAACTGTGTTTCTACCATAAATGCTCACTTTCATAGGGCAAATGCTGCTAATCCATTGGATCTTTGGGGTAGCCCATTTTCAGGCAAACCTAAATCTGGCAGCTAATAAAAGTAGTTAATGGGATAACAGCTAGCTAGCATTCAAGAGTTAATCCCATGCTCTTAGTAGTCCCTGCCCCATCCTTTCTAACCGAAAGAAGTTTCGAAGTCAAAAGAAGATCAAGGCGCGCCAAAAGGTAGAAAAGTTGGGAACCACTATATATGTTTTTCCAATGTTTTGTGGCTCCGGAGGGTCGAGAAGTAGCCTCGCCAAAGCGGCGGGTGCGGGGCCATCTTGCGGCATGAGAGATCACGCTGTTGTGGCGCGAAGCAAACTTGGAAGTCAAAACACTAAAAACACCGCATGATCGGAGCAATTTTCGCAGCTCACTAATAGAAAAAGTGCACGCCGTTGTGACCCGAAGCAGATTTCCCGAAGCGAAAATTGTAAAAACACCTCAATGCCGGAACACTTTTTGATGTTGAGATTTTAAAAAGGTGCACCCCGTTGTGGCGCGAAGCACATTTCGAAGTCAAAATGGTAAAAACCCACCACATTCAGACCATTTTTGAATGTTCAAGCATCGTTTTTCGTGGCAGGCGCAACGGATTCCGCACCTTGCCAAAAAAAGTGAGCAAAACATGAAGGTTTGTAGCAGCTCCAAAAACGATAGAAGGCGTGGGACGTTTGAAGAGGATCTGCAAAGATGCATTTCGCGTGGCAGGCGCGGTACAAGAGGCATATCCGTCAGACATGTTAGGAGGTCAGAGCGCTGATTTCCTGAGAAAGGTTCAATTTTGAAGCATCAGCTCTTCAGGTTTGCTAAGGTGTCTAGGGTGATTTTGCGTGACAGGTGCAGCACTTTGTTTGACCTGGCCTCACTGTTTCGTGGCAGGGGCAGTACTTTAAACAGATGGGATGGAAAAATCATATTGGTACGAGGCTGTCAGCTCTGCACTCAACTTTCCATTTTGGAAGGAAGTCACGTACAATTTTCGTTTTTGACGTTGTCAAATTCAAAAATCGAAGAAGTCTGGCAGAATTGCTTCGTTCTTGCCGTTGCCAAGATTCAAAAATTGAAGACGTCTCGCTGAATTGCTTTGTTTCTGATGTTGTCAAGTTAAAAAATTGAGGAAGTCTCGCAGGATGGCTTCATTTCAGCTAGATGCAAAGGTAGATACATGGATAGACAAAGAAAGAGATCGAGATAAAGATAGAGAAAAAGGCAGAGATAGAGATGGAAATGGAGTTGGAGGTAAAGAGATCTAGCAACACAGGTAGATAGACAGACAGTCAGGCAGACAGACAGACAGACAGGTAGATAGGGAGAGAGAGGGAGAGAGAGGGAGAGAGAGGGAGAGAGAGGGAGAGAGCCAAAATTACTTTACTTCGTGTGATCCCCACCATGACTTTACTTCGTGTGATCCCCACCATGACATTTATACATTTTGTTACTGGCAAATCTTCTGGCATTCTATCTGACATATCTTCTGGCATTCTACCTGGCATATCTTCTGGCATATGTTCTGGCATATCTTCTGGCATTCTATCTGGCATTCTATCTGGCAAATCTTCTGGCATTCTATCTGGCAAACATTCTGGCACTTTATCTGGCATATCTTCAGGCCTTCTATCTGACATCTTATCTAACATTCTATCTGGCATACCTTCTGGCATTCTATCTGGCATATCTTCTATAACATTCTATCTGGCATATCTTCTGGCACTCTATCTGGCATATCTCATGGCATTTTATCTGGCATATCTTCTGGCATTCTATCTGACATTCTATCTGGCATCTCTTCTGGCATTCTATCTGGCCGTTGAGGTCCAGCGATGCACACTGAGCTGGCAAGGTCCCAGGTTGAGGTCCAGCGGTGCACACTGAGCTGGGAAGGTCCCAGGTTGAGGTCCAGCAGTGCACACTTAGCTGGTTTGGTCCCAGGTTGAGGTCCAGCGGTGCACACTGAGCTGGGAAGTTGGCAAAGAGCTTGGCGAAGAGTTGGCAAGGCGGAAGTTGAGGTGGAAGTTGATGCAGACATGGTCGAGGAGAAACTGGAGGAGGAGGCAGAGGAGGAGGAGAAGGCGGAGGAGGAAGAGGACGAGGAGGACAGCTAGCTGAGGAGGAGAACAACTCTGATAATATAACAACCCTCACCTGGCAGGTGGGGAAAAAACACGAAACAATAGCAATTGCTCGCACATCCTCTGTGGCTCAGAAAATCTCATAACAGAGGGTTCGCTCTGCCATCCTTGCGTCACAACAACAAACCTCTCCTGTAGGTTACCTATCTTTGAAACTTCTGCCAAAGCCTTGTGCGGTATTACTGCTATGAAATATCTATGAATCTATGAATAGCCAATGGGAATCCAACAGGACCTAACCCAACCATGTATAGGTCTGTATAGGGGATTAATAGAGGGCACACCCATAAGTTAACATTGAGCTGCGGAAAACCCACCAAGAATGTAGATCATTTTCCGCATTGTTTTCCATATCCCTTCGTCAATTTACCAGAGGGCAGCAGCCAGGAGGGAAAAATTGGGATGTCTCAAAATTAGGAACCTGCAGATCCCAAAAGAATCTAAGGGTTCAAACGCTACGTGTGCCTCATGAAAACGGCCATAAACTGCAGTATATACTATGTGACTCAACCCAAGAAACCCATATAGAAACGTCAGAAAATATGAAAATGGATTGAAACAGAAGTTGCCCTGCCAGAAACGAGACAAGGGAGTAAACGGGGGAGTAAACAGGATGTGAGAAACAGAATTCTTGTGCGGACTCCCTACTCTGATGAAAAGTGGCGGCCCCATTTCATCTCAATCAACTATATTTCCTCCTCCACAAAGAGGGACAGTTCTACCCACCCAAGAACGGATCTGGAGGTTGTGGCCCATCATTCCTCGCTCTGACTGGTCATGCTTGAATCTCTAGCTAGTGTTGGCGAAACCCCCATTCCTGTAGATTATCTGCCCATTTAAGTCTACCCACGTATCGTGGCTAATCTTAGGTACCCTGCCACTTGAAAACTATTTATACATACTGTACAATATCCTACTTGATTTCCAGACACTAATCTTTCCAACTGCCCGAAACAAGGTTTGCCCACACTTTACGCAGGTCATGGCAGTTCTCAGCTTCCCGCTCTCTCCTGTTCTTCTGCCAAGGCTGCCTTCAACCGCTCCACTTCCTGGTTGACACGCCAAGAATATGCGAAGACCAGGGGCATACTGTGCCGCAAATTATGGCAATGTTAACGGACAAATTATGGGAAATTATGATAATCCAACAAAATCCAACATCCAATGGGTTTAGAAGCGTCCATCTAGGTCTTGATAGTGGATTCGTGTTTGTGCTTCGCCAGGCCATGAAGCAGGAACTTCATGGCAAAGTTGGGACGGTTGGGTGGTTTCACATCCCAAAAAATCAGGATCATCATGCCTGGGTCCATATTGGCAATGTGGTGGAATCGAAAATGACCCCCCCCAACTATAGCAGCTTTACCAGAAGTGAATGGCATAAAATGGGAGAAAATGGCATAAACCATCCTCAATTGGAGGCAGATTGCAGCCAAGCGTCTCTGGGTGCCTTAGCTGGGCCCAAGTGAAAACGTGATGATGGAACGGGATATGTCATTTCATAGTATAGTAATGAACTCTATGTTACTTGTAGAATCAACTGTTGAATGATCTTGCGCTATAGGTTTAAGTATTGCTTTACAAAAAACAACCGGGTACCTGACTTTCCTCCCATCCAAGACCCTGTCAGGTGATGCCGAGGATCATTGGGTACGTCAGGTGGATGCCGAAGCTTGGAGAAATCGATGTCTTCGAGTTGCAGTTCCCGGCGCCGCGCCTCCAGGAATTCCGTGATCTCGCTGATTTGTTCCTGGTGGATCACTTCCTCAAGAATCTGCCGTCAAAAAAGCGGCGAGGAATCGTTGGATCCAAGGACCGGTTTTGATGGCTTCTTTTGGGTGTGTATGTATATATGTATATACATATATATATATACATATATACATATAGTCTGTCATATTGGAATTTCGAGAGTGGTTTGAGATATCCAAGTTTTCAGGAGATCAATACTGGTTATGTGTGGATCCCCAGCTCATGGATTACGATAATTTCCAGTGCATAAAGGGCAGGTTATATAATAGTCCCTGAAAAATCTCATCAACCATCTATGGCCCCCCCATGTTTGATGGGTAAAACCCCTGTACTTGATGCTGAAGTCCGCACAAATGACTAATCAACCAGGGTTTTGAAAGACATCATATTGCTGGATTTATCCTGGTTATATCTCCGTTAAATGCTTTGCCTTAAGGTTAAAATGACGCGAAATAACAACTGAACCACCATTTCTGGATGATATCTCTATTTCTGGTGGTTACCCTGTGGTAATCCAACAGAGCTTTGGAAAATGGCCCGTTTCCAGGTGAATTACCGACTAAGATGATTGTTTTCCATGGCGTGTTTGATTTCCGGTGGTTATATCCCTACTATATGACTGACTTCATCAAGAGCACAATACTGGGCAGAGGGAAACGGGGTCCACATTTTAGCCACATCGAAACACCCGTCCTTTTCTGACCAACAAGCCCCGTCTCCCAAATCCAATTTGTTCCCATTTCTTCATAGCCATAAATTAAAGGGCATCTTCATAATATCCATGAATAGTATTCATTGAAATATCAAAAAAACGGCGGGTCGCATACAGCAGCCCATTCTGCTTCCTATTACATCCCGATAGGATGTTTCATCTTATAGCGGTACTCGTGGGTGCAGTTACAAGTGGTTGTGTAACCATAGTTATATCGGTTATATATCCCAACTTATGAACCCCATGGTATATCAGGTACTTGTATCCATGAAAGTCACCCTAACTGCAACCCCACGAACTAGTTGGCCTGCGGTGTGTATTCCGCCGTGGTGAATTGTGCGTTTTCGGGCGATTTTTTTTGTTTTCTTTGACTGTTGATGGGGGTCGGAGAAGGGTGGGCAATCACGTGATTGATGGACGGCGTACATTGCAAATGCTATACCACGATCTTGATTTACAGCACATAACTTGATACAGCCTTAACTTTCATTAGAAATTACAACACATTCTTGATACTACGCGCTTAACTCTTTCCTTGCAATTTCCAGCAGGCTATTAATGCTACGCTCTTCACTTTCCTGTTGATTTTTTCAACTCGCTCTTAACCTTTCCTTGGCATTTGCAACACGACGTCAATGCTGCGCTCTTCACGTTTCTGTGAAATTTTGCAACATGCTCTTAACCTTTTCCTTGGCATTTGCAACCCGACGTTGATGCTACGCTCTTCATTTGTCCGTGGAATTTTACAACACGCTCTTAACTTGTCCTTGGCATTTGCAACACGCTCTTAGTTTCCCAGTGACGAAGGCGTTGGTAAATTCCTACAAAGAAATTATGTGGCGGTAGGGATGGCGCTCGTCCTCGAAGACTTGCATTCTTCCACAGTTTCACAAAGGGTGATGGCGATTTGGTGAACACAAAAATAGTTTCCCCCGGATCTCCTTGTAGCTGACGCGCCAGTAAGAACCGCCAACCTTGACCAAGTCCAGAATTCTACACGGCGGAATGTGAACCGTGCTCCTAGTTTCTATCCCTGGTTAGAAAGTCTCCTGAATGGATTATCCCATTAAAAATCTCTTTAAAAATCAAAATGAATTGGTTTCAAACCTGACTCACTGGGTGACATAAATCCTTCCTGCCAGGGATCAGTTTCCACCAAGCGCGTTTCCAGGGTCTCAGCTTTTCGCTGTTCCACCAAGAATTTTGCGTGTGCCGACGTTGCTTTGCTGGCGCCTTCGTTTTGAATTTTCGCCACCTGACACGCCATATGATCCCACGCCCACATTTAAAGAAACTAATAATACTGCAGTAATCCCAAGAAAGATAGACAAGTAAAATCCAATTTTGAAATAGTGACCATTTGAATTTGTTTGCATTTTTTGGACGGTTGGTTAAGTTGTAATGATTCAAAGTAACACTAGCAACAACGAATTGATAATGATCATGACAATGATGACGGTAACAATAATCACTCAATAGATATATATATATATACATGTCTGTGTGTTGAACGCGACATACATGATGAAAGTAAAATCTTTTGGGATCTTAAAATAGAAAAATCCACCACATTCCACCTATATAGGAAAAGGTTTGTCTTCAACAACTCCGAAAGTCCGTAAATTCTTTGCTTTTCCAAAAAAAATCTTTACTGTTTACTGTTCCATATAAATTCTTTACTTTGCGCCTGCCACGCAAAATGACCTCCAAAAGCACCTCTCATTTCGACCCATGCCTGCCACCATTTTAGCAACTGTCACGCCTGCCACGCGGGTGAAAAGTGTCCGACGCCGTGCGCCTGTCGCAAAACGACGTTTTAGACGTCAAAATATCCCGGATGTCCCATACCTGCCAAACGAAATTGACATAGCACAAAAAAACGAGCAGTGCGCTGGTAAAACGAGACCTTCGGAAGAGACAAATCCGTTACCCGCATTTTACGCGAGCCTGCGCAGTCGAAATGCACATGGGCATCTCACAAGGAAATGCTTATGCAAGTTTTTTAAGTGAAAATGCCGCAGACTAAACAGGCCAAAACCGCGACCCACGCGCTGTGCGAGTCTGCGCAATCGAAATGCACATGGACATCTCACAAGGGAAGTTTTACGTGAGAATTTAGGGCAAAAATGCCGCGGCCGAAATGGAGCACCCTGATCTAACCCCGGCCTGACACCTACCGTAAGAACCCCGGAGTGTG